>VXAC01002491.1:240608-398423 GCA_013399225.1 Rhipidura dahli | reverse complement strand
GAAACTGCTGCATTTGCCTGGTTTTATTCCAGTGAAGTATGTGGGCAAGGCTCCTGCTCGTCTGCCTCGGGCAGAGCACCGTGAGTGTCTCAGCATGGAGAGAAGGAGCTCTCCGAAGGAGCTCCTCTCTCGTTTTTGAGGCTGTTGAGTGGGGGTAGGTGCCCTGCTATTTCTGTGCCTCTCTTCCCCGTAAATACACTGCCCAGACTCTGCTCCCTGGCAGGCCTATCACCACCCACCCCTGAGCGCAGCAGGCAGAGCCTGACGGGAGCTGGGGAAGTTAAGACGGGTTTTAAAATGGAACTTAACAAATTTATGGATGCAGGTGTACAATGTGCCTGCCTGCAGCACCAGGCACTGGCTGTCGCTGCAGCTGGCCTCTCCTGAGTGCATCTTCCTGAATCGCAGAGGGACACCCTAGGTTTGTCCAATATCCTGCTGTCAAGGGGCTGTTGACATAACTGCAAGGGTTGGGGTGCTGTGAGGGCTGAAGGGAGGTATCCAGGTACTTCTGGAAAGGTCAGGCAACATCTGCGTCCCTCTCACTCATTCCTGGGCACCACGGGGTTAGAAAGCCTCAGCCAGTCCACGCAAAACCAGGGCTAAAATCTGCTCGATCTGAGCATCGATTAAACTAAGTCAATTTGGTTATGTTGGCTGTATCGAGGATTGCATCACTCTGCCGCCCAGGCAGAGGTGCTGCGTGTAACACCCGCCCCCTCACATTAAAGCCACCAACATTGTTGTTTCACTGGAAGCGTCTGGGCTAGCGTTTACCATCCCGGGAATCCGTGCCAGCTTGTGATTTTTTCATTTGTGTCAGTCAGGGGACGCACAGGGCAGGGCAAGGAAAAAACCTGTTTACNAAAAAAAAAAAAGGAAAAAGCAGTTTCCTAGAACCGTTTCTGCAAATCCGTCAGTGCCCCCGTGTGTCGGAGGCCGGAGAGCCTCTGTGCAGAGCCTGCGCATGGCAAGGGGAGTCAGGTTTGCAGGTGTCCAAAATAGGACGCTCGCAGCCCGTCGGGCGGGGGTGGGGTTGGGCGGGGGGATCTCGCTGTCCCCTACCAGAGGGGGCTGTGAAGTGTGCGCGACGTTGTGGCAAAAGCTCTGCAGCAAACCATCTTCAAGGACAGTCATGTCCCACGGGGCACGATTCGCTGCGATGCCCTAGATACGGTGTGTGAGAGAAGGAAACATCCAGAAACCGCTGAAGAGCCGGGGGTGCGTGTCTGTGTGCGGGCAGGCAGGAGGGCGGAGGGCGGCTGCGGAGGCTGCTCCGGTTTCTGCATTTGTCTCCAAAGCCTCTCATATCCCAAGCGACGGCGCCCGCCCAGCGCAGGGCTGGATTAGGCGAATCCTGTTCTGGCGCTCACTGGAGACAGGTTTTTAAAGCAGATTAGTGCAAAATGGAGAGAGGTCCCTGTTGTTGGGGAGGTGTTCGCCTCCCTCCGGCCGGCCCCGGCTGCTGCCCCTCCTTGTGCTCTTTCAGAAGCAGAACGGGAGGCAGCAGCTCTCCCGCGGTTACCCCGCGGCCCGGGGTGCCGCACGCAGAAGGCGCTGCTGCTGCTGCATCAGTTCTGACGCACTGCACGGACTCGGGTGGTTTCAGTGTGCCCCGGCAGGTGCTGGGCAGCGCCAGGCTGCCCCTCAGCCGGGCGGCGGGGTGGCTTTCCCGGAGCCTCGCTTGGTGCAGGGATCACCCGGGCCCCAGCACGCCTACTGCCGGGCCCAGGGCTGCGGTGCTTTGGTGCGTTTATTGTTTATTTTATTTCCAATTTAAATTAATTTTCATTCTCTCTCATCTCGTTCTCTGTGCCTCGTGCGCCTGTCCGCCCGCTCCGGGCATCCCTCCCCGCTCGGGGCGGGGCCGGACGCCGCTGTTTGGATTTAAACGTTGCAGCGGGAGGGGGCGGGCTAGGCCGGCGGATCCCGGCTCCCAGTTCCCGGCTGCGGCTCCCGCTCCCGGCTCCGCCATGGTGGTGCCGGCGCGGCGCGTTAAGACGGAGTACATGAAGCGCTTCAAGGAGCCCAAGTGGGAGTCGTGCGGCGCCTGCTACCTGGAGCTGCTGCACTACCGCCTCAGCCGCCGGCTCCTGGAGCAGGCGCACCGGCCCTGGCTCTGGGACGGCTGGGAGCAGGACAGCGGCAGCGGCGGCGGTAGCACCGCCGGCTCCCCTTCGCCGCCGGGCGCCAGCAGCCCCGCGGCCGCGCAGGAGGAGGAGGCGGCGGCAGCGCCGAGCGAGGCGGGACGGGCCAGCCCCGGTAGGGAGCGCGGCGGTGGCGGGGGGGGACACGTGTGTCCGGTGCGGCCGTGCTGCCCTGCCCTTCTCCGCGGGGCTCGGCAGAGATGGCTCTGCCCGGGCCGCCCTGCCGCGGTTTGGGGATCGATCCCCGATCCGGGGGTGCCCGGGCCCGGCGGGGTGACCGTGCGGGGGCACCCGGCCGCCGCCCGGCCCGTCTTGCCCGCCCCCAGGACACGGCCCGGGGGTGGAACGGCTCATCAGCCGGGCCCCGCTGCCGCCAGCCCCATCCTGGCTAGGCCTGCGGCGAAGCCATAGCTGCGGCATCGGAGGTGTCTCTTTAAAAAGCCAAGTGGTGGTAACTCTCATCCTGACTCACAGCCACTTATGTAAACTGTTGCCATGGGAGCCGAGCATCTCTGCCATTATATAAGCAGGTTCTCGGGCAAAAGCAGCGGCAAGTTGGACCGTGTACCAGTGGCTGGCGCTTAACGCAATTGCTTTCCTGGATCTGTACATGTAATCTGTCTCGGCTGAACGCTTGGTTCTTAATGCCATCTGAGGTTTGATCTTGGGCACACAGCTGAGTGCGGGCAACTTCATAGTCTGAGCAGGTGCAGAGCTGATAACATTCTGTTCTCTTCTAGCATAGAGTAATTCCCTTTTGGTGTTTCACCATCTAACTAGGAGAGTGCTTAGGCAGATAAAAACACTCTCAAGCTTCCCAAGCTGGTATTTTTTTTATCCCATAAGATACTGATTCTTAGTTGCAGTGAAAGAATACTCTATCTGGCAGCCATTGATTAGCATTTTGAAATGTCTTTTGAATCATCTATCTGTTGTACAGTAGCAGGGAAAATCCTTGGGAACTGGTCAGTTAAGCCTCGTGCTGCCTGCTTGTTTAGGTTTCCCCCCCCCTCCTTGGAGTTAGGTGTGCTTGTTTGGAGTGGGGAAACGAATCTGAATTCAAAGCCCTTTGGGGCCTGAGCTTTCCAGAAAGATCTGTATTCTGATATTCAAGACTAAACTGCATTCATTGACCTTACGAATACCACAGGACACAAAAGCTTCAGCTGTGCTGTCATCTATTCCAGAGGCTTGGTGTTTCAGAGCATTTTAGTGATGTGGGGTTCTGCAGTGAGCTGGGTAGGCCTTTGGTGCCCAGGCCTCCCACAGTGGCTTCACGGCTGCTGGGGTAACACACTCCACCTCCCCAAAGCTGTTGTTCTGATTCCAGCTGGGATGATTTTATACCAGTATCTGGTTCAGTGCTGTGTGTTGGATTCAGTATGAGAAAAACACTGATAACACAGTGATGTTTTTAGTAGTTGCTAGGCAGTACTTACCCTCAATCAAGGACTTTTCAGTCTCCCATGCTCTGCCAGCCAGCAGGTGCACCAGAAGCTGGGAGGAAACACAGTGAGGACATCTGACCCAAGCTGTCCAAAGGGATATTCCACAGCCAGAATGTCATGCCCAGTATATAAACTGGGGGGGGGAGTTGCCCAGGAGCCACCGACTGTGCATCACTGGTTTCTCTTGGGTTTTATTCTTCCCTTTTCATTAGTATTATTATATTTTATTTAATTTCAGTTATTGAGCTGTTCTTACCTTAACCTGTGAGTTTTTCTGATGGCCGTTCCCATCCCTCGGCAGAGGGAGGGAGTGTGGGACTTTGTGATACTTCGTTGCTAGCTGAGGTTAAACCACGACAGCTGTGCAGTGGTGGAAGCACCCCAGCTCACCAGTGTGTTACAGAGTATTAGCGGGCCTCATCTTGCTTTCCTCAATCAGGCCTCGAGGAAGTTAGGCTGGGAGCGTGTGTGGAAGAACTACATAGTATCTCAGTGAGAAGAAGAACTAAGGAATTGCAACAGATCGGGGAGTGGTTCATTGGGAAAACGCGACGCTGTCTAAAGGCTTGGCTTTTAGTGAGAGGAGGTGAAAGCTGTTCAAGCTGCACTCAGAACCTGGCATTCCCAACTTTTTTCTGATGCAATTTGAACATGTGCAAGCCTGGGGCAGTTGTGGTAGGGACCTGAATTTCTTTTCATTCTTCTTGTTGAGCCTGTGGGTAGAGCACATAAACTTGCTATCATCTAGTGGCACTGGCAGGTGCCAAGGCTGGAGACTGCTGGCCAGCGTGCTCTGCTCACTCCTTAGCCTGCTCCCAGATTCCCTCCCTGACTCCTCTCTAGAGAAAGATCCAGCTGGAGTTACTTGGTAGCCTGATTCTGGTTGGGATTTGGCAGGGAATGAAAGCTTGCTGGCTGTGCAGGCACTTTCTGTGGTCAGTGACGGTGTATGTGACTATCCAGCGTGTCCAGTTGTGTCCTCAGGCCTGTATCAGTGGCAAAGGGACCGTGGAGCACCAATGGCCTGGCAGGCTGCAGGGTTTTGGGCAGTTGTGTTTCTGTGACAGTCTGTGGATGCTCCAAGGGAATGCCTAATGTTCTCCTAGGTCCTTGCTGTGTGATACTTAAAATGGGAGAAAAATCTGTACTTAACCTTTGCTTCTTTGCCAAATGGCTTAGGATACATTTTAAAACTGCATGTATTTAAGAGCTTTGCTAACTCTTTAGCAAAAGGACTGAAAACAACTCTGCTTAGGCAGCTGGATTTAGTGGATATTTATTGTATCTTAATGCACATATAAGGAGGTGACTCATTTAGTATTGGACAATTATAAGGATGTATTTTTCTTCTGCTTACTGGCTGGCTTATTAAAGCATGTGGAGGAGATAACACAGAAACTACCACTCTGAAGCTTCTACTATTAAATTGCCTTTTTTTTTTTTTTTTTTTACTCTGAAAGCACTTAATTACACTGAAGTGCTGTGGGTGTAGCTGAGTGTGCTCATGTTGATGACATCTTTTGTCTTCTGAATCTGACATCCACCCACATGCTGGAGCATCCTTGCTGTTACCTGGCTACTGCTGCTTCCTGCTGTTTTGTGCAGAATCTGGTTTCTGCCTGAGTGGTATTGAAGGTGCCTATTGCCAAGATGGTTGGCAGCATTAATTTTGTTTAATATCTGAGGTAAATGCAATTCATTATGGCGTGTGCATCCCTGGTTTCCTCTTTCTCTCATTGAGATGAGACCCTGTGTGTTTGTAAAAGTTGTGAATGCTTCTGGTGTGTGTAGAGAACAACTTGTAGGCAACTTGGCTTTAAGGGTCAGTGGTGTTGGTCTAAAGCAGTGCCAATGTGAGCCCCTGGGGCAGCATGTGGGACAAAGGTGCTTTGTCATTGTGTCTTGCACTGAAGCTATGGCTGAGTGGTACCAAGGTGTGCTTGGAGGCAACTTTGGGTTAGTTCCTTCTGGGCCTCCACTTGCAGCAGCTGTTTGTAGGATTGTTCTGTGGAACATGCCCAGACACAGATGTGCTTTAAACATAATCCAACAAAATCTTGACATAAATCAACTGGTGGAGTTGTGGTGTAGACACATCCTCAAAGCTGTCAACAGAGCCCAGTGGGCTGGTAAGCAGAAGACAGAAGCTCTTGGCAGCAGTGCTGCTGTCAGACCTGTTGCTTGTGAAATGACACTGCTGCACACACATGCAGGATGAAGGCATTTTTCAATCCTCGTTGCCATTTTGCCTCCAGCATTTTTGTGCAGTGGTTGTAAGTGACAGCAGTGACAAGCTGCTGTCAAAGGAGTTGCCTCAACAGTATTTGGAAAGCAACTGATCTGGATTAGTGGAACAAAACAGAAGATCTAATTTCAGACTTGTTCCCCGATCTTGTCTGTCATCGTGTTGCAGGTGTATTTGCTGGCCCATGGATGTGGGAAGGAGTAGCTTGTGAAGGTGGAAGAAGGCAAGGGTGTCAATTCAGGGGTTTATAGTACTGTTTACCTAAAGTTGCTCCAATTTTTCTTTTATTGTCCTTTGGAAACAAGCTTTGCTATCAAGCCAGTCCAGTGATTGCTTTCCAAACCCTGCTGCAGATGAAGCTTGTGTGACTCTAATCAGCTCTGAGCTGCTGTGTGGCTGCTAGCTCCTGTATTGCCTCACGCAAGATCTGCCTTGAAGAAATGATGCTGCAATCCGTTTCATCTGTAGTAACTTATTTTCTGCCCAGCTGCAGTTTGTTGATACCCGCAGCTGGTTACATAGCCCCTTCAAGACGTGTTGGAGACCTGCCCCGTTTGGGGAGGTGCTGGGGAGGCACAGAAGCAGGAAACTCCAAGTTGTGCCCGCAGCAATCCAAGCACCAAGTGCTTCTCCTGATGCTGAGGTACTGCTGTAAGGAGCCGACATCTCCACGCAGAGATAATACTGCTGACCCCTGTGACCTGGCCTGTGCGTTTAATCAGAAGGCTGTTGATACTTACTGCAAGTCAGCAGGGCCCTTGAAATGGGGGTCCCGTCTGTCCCGCGGGGCGTGCAGGTGGGTGAGAGCAGCCCCTCTGGAGCGCTTCCCGCTGGAGCCACGAGCGGAGCTGTTACGCAAGCGGGGCCGTGCAGCGGGGTTTAAGTGACCTCTTCTGGGCAGGAGCTTTCAGCAGCCCTGTTGGGTGGGCCCGACAGACTTGTTCTGCCTGTTAAGCACTTAATCCCCTCCTGTCCAGCCAGTGTGCTCTGCTTAGCATCCGTGATGCAGTTTTAAACGTTTCTAGCTTTTCCCCTCTCCTGTCTAATCCCTGTAATGCTGCAAGCTGGTCAGTTCTGAGTTTCCGGTGCCTGCTGGAGCTGGTGCTCTGTATGGGAAGGAGAAGATGGGTAGGTGTTGCTGGTGCCTGGGCTCCCTGAGCAGCTGAGGCTAAGTCCTGCTGTCAACTGCTGCTTTTCTGACTTCCTGTGAAAAGCATTGCCTAAAAAAACTCTTGGATATAAACCCTAGTTTTTAATAAAAAGCTTAAATAACTGTTAGAGATCTTGTGCCATCACCAACTGTGTTCTGTGTACATGCACTGTAGGAGTGGGTCCATGGAAATACCTGCTCTAACAGCAGGAGCTCATAAGTGCTACAGTGCACTCTGGCATACAGCATTTACTGTAGGGCTCTGCACAGGACTCTGCGTGCCATTTACCCATATGCTTTTATTGCTATTTTGGGACAAGCTGGCTCAATCATTTCTGGACCAGCTGGAGCTATATCCTAGTGAGCAGCATCCCTAGGCATGGCTGTTGCCTTGTTTTTTAAAGCTAAACTATCCATGTAACTGCAGACCCCCCACTTTCCTGTATTTTTAAGTCTCTAAATGCCACTTCTGCTGTTTATGAAGTCAGTGTTGCTCCATCCTCCTTTGCAGGGAGGGAAGATGCCACTTTCCCTTGAAATGGAGGATGGAGCAGCTTTCCAAAATGAAAGCACTCCTGTTGCAGAATGCAGACAGCAGTATGTTTCCTTTCAGTGTTTCATTTTCTCAAAACAGTGCTTCCCTCTGGTAATGGAGGCAGGTAGTCTCTTCTTTGGAGTGGCTCTGTAGGGAGATGCTCAGATAATATTTTGTAAGGCGATAGCTCTGTGCTGCCTGTTTGCAGCCACCATGAATGAGCTGCCTTGTTTCAGAGGTGAAGCTGTGTGTCCCAGAGCCCAGGACACCACACAAAACAAGTCCAATACCACACTGAGGTCACTGCTACGGTCTTTTATCAGCCTTGGCTATAATAACTGAAACTAAGTCCAGCCAATATTTAGGTATGTAAAATTAATCTAGCCATTTTTACTCTCAATATGCCACTGCTTTGGCCTTCACTATTTTTTTTTTTTTTTTGGGTGGTTTGTGGGGTCATTCAACTGAATTCTTAACAAATACAGCTTTAAATACTGAAACATTGCTGGCCACTCTTGAACAAATACTCAGCTGAGTTGCAGTATCACCTGTAGCTGAATGCTGCACATCTTGGAAGATGGGTTTAGGCAAGCCTGAACAAGGCCCAGCACTAGGGCCTCTGTGCTGGTTGACAGCAAGTGGAAAGCATGCTGGCAAGGCTAACACCTAGCAAGAGAGAATAAGGCTTGCTTAGGGGAATTCTGGGGAATGGAACAAGCCTTGGTATCTTTGCCTGGCAAGTGTGAGTGAGTGCAATGGCTGCTTAACCAATGTGCCAGGCAGGTAACTTCTATTTCATCAGAACTGGGTGGATGCAGAACTGAAATTAAAGCAGTGCCATATTGGGCATACGTGTGCTTGAAATCACAGCAATCAGCAGGAATGGTTGCCATTTTGTCACAGGATTGACAAGACCTTCTGCCTTTAATGATGAAGACACTTGGGTAAAAATTGCACTACTTGTCCATGGTCAACCTGTCAATATGTAAGCCAGCCCTAAAACAGATGAACTTCCTATGACAGTGAAGGAATTCTTTCTGTCCATACCAGCATATACTGGTGGTGGCTGAAGGTGCTGAGACTTGGAACAGAGGTGGCTTTGAGCTGGTCCCCACCAGAGGCAGAAATAGACAGAGTGGTAGAAAACTTGCAAGTTGGGTGTGTTTATATCAGCAGAGTTTGAGTGATCACTGTGTGTGTCAGAAGACAGCATCTAATGATCAAAGGTGGACTTGAAGGGAATTGGTTACTAATGGACTCTTATGCTCTTAGTTGAATAAAAAGCTTTAGTTGCCTTATGCATAAAAGGCATGGTTGGCCTAAAAGTCACAGAGATATCAGATCACAATGTTTAAGGGCCATGTCTAGCATACACTTCCAGCTTATCCGTACTACTGCTGAAGATTTGCAGGATGGAGAATGAAAATGGGGTTCTTTGTATGTACTTTTTTCCATAGTCATATTTCACTAATGTATTGAAAGCAGTATATTTTATTAACTTGCTCATTACAGAGTAATGGAATTGTTAGGTTGGAAAAAGACCTTTAAAATTGAATCCAACCATGAACAAAGCACTGCCAAATCCACCTCTAAAATTTTGTCTCGAAGTGACTCATCTACGTATCTTTAAATACCTCCATGTATGGGGACCCAACCACTTTCCAGGGCAGCCTGTTCCAATGCCTGGCAACAACTTTGGTGAATACACTTTTCCTCATATCTAGTGTAAACTTCCTCTGGTGCAATCTGAGGCCACTTCCTCTTGTTCTGTCACTTCTTACCTGGAAAAAGACTGACCACCCCTGGATACAGCCTCCTTTCTGGAAGCTGTAGAGACATGAGGTCTCCCCTGAGCCTCCTTTTCTCCAGGCTAAACAGCCCCAGCTCACTCAGCTGCTCCTCACAGGATTTCTGCCCCAGACCCTTCCCCAGCTCTCTTGCCCTTCTCTGGACAAGCTCCAGCCCCTCAATGTCTTTCTTGTAGCAGGGGTCCCAGAACTGAACACAGGATTCGAGGTGTGGCTTCACTGGTGCCACAAACAAAGGAAAACTAGTTCCTCCCTAGCACTATAGTGCAAGAAGATTGGATCTTATGGAACAGTTGTTTCTCTGTGTTCTTGTTAATAATTTTTTTATATAATGCTGATTCAGCCCTCAGTGGTGATCTAAAACTGTGGTGATTCAGCCTTTAAATGCTCTCTCACAAACCCTACTCTCCATACCCAGTGCTTGGAGGGTTTCTGCTGGCCCCTTGCTATGGAAGGCTTAAATGTGTGGGAGAAATGAGCCTTGGAGAGTGATGCCTGCAGAGCGAGGTACCTCAAATATCCAACATAATTCACCGATCAGGTAGCAAGGGTGATGTCTACCACTTTGTGGGTTTTTACTTCACACTCTCCTCTCTTTCATAAGCAGAAAACCATAACAGAGATATATGTATAAACAGGGAGCTTGAAAATGAATCACTTTTTCCAGAGGAAGCTGGTAATATGAGGGATTTAACATACTCTTACCAGACTTCATCTCTGACTGGCTAGCAGCATCAGTGCTCCATCTGTTTGCTGTCTGAGAGACACAAGAATGAAATAGTGAAGACAGAAGATCACTGGAAACAGTCTTAAAATTCTGCCTGGAGCTGTTGGTTATGTGTAACCTCACCAGTAAAGGGCACTTTTAAGTATGTGAAAGCTGTATTGTAGTCACTAAAGAAAGAATGAAGACGTTTAAGCAAGGTATAAATCTGTTACTAAGGAAATAATGATTTCTTGCATTTCTAAAAAAAGCACAGCTTCAATGATGCATTGAGAGGCTGTGCAAATCAGACATTAATATGTTGTCATTGGGAGCTTAAACCACACCTTTTTTTTTTTTCTTTAGAGAAAGAAAAAGAAGAGCAGGAAAAGCAGGACAAGCAGGAGAAGGAAGAACAAGAGAAAACTGAAGAACAACATGCTCCTGTTAAGGAAGCAGACAAAACCAGCCGTACAGGACGACGTCCGAGTCGAAGTGCCTTGTCCAGTCGTAATGATCGAAAATCAGCCAAAAGTCCCCAAAGGACAGATGCACCAAAGGAGAACAAACATCCATTTGCTCTGTATGGGTGGGGAGAAAGACAGACGGATACTGGAAGCCAGAAAACTCACAATGTCTGTGCTTCTGCTTCGGTGAATGAAGTAAGTAAGAGCTTCTGTTTCATTAAAAGGCAGTGACTACTTAGTGTCTAGGGATGTCTTAGTATCTAGGTAAAACTTCTAAGGGGTCCCTTTATTTGAATGTGTGGAGATTCCAGCAGTAGATTCTAGCAATAAACCTGAAGAGTCTTGAAATGCCCAAATAAGAGCTCTTTACTGTTAGTTGGTTTGGAGACTTCCCAGGTTTGATGAATACTTGCAAGTTCTAATTACTACCTGACTGTGGTGTTTCTGGCTGTTATAAAAGTATTTCTGCATTCTGAACTTCATGGAAACAAGAGAAAAGCAGGCAGCTGGCACCAGGCACCCCACAGCAGGCAGGTATGTAAACACTGGGGTAGCATTTGTGCTGTGAAGGAGTGACTTCTGCTGGGGCACTTCCTAGACTAGGAGTCTCCCTGAGATGGTACAAACACTTTACTGCTATAATGTCTTGTCTAGCAGCCTGTTTTAGTGGGCTGCCAGTAGCAAACGTTGCTTGCAGCAGAATGGTCTGTCAGATGGCTGATGGATTACAAGGCTGGTGTAAATACTACCAAAATAGCACAAATAAAATTCATGTGGTCATGATTCTGCTGTACTGGGGCTCTGTTTCCTGGATTAGAAACAGCAAGGGAATTGTATAACAGATCCTTTTCTCTCTTTTCTGTAACTCTCCTAGGCTGGTAAAGCATAATCATTAATGCATCCCTGCCAGTGTCTTGTCTTACTTACCTTACTACAAACGTAGAGTCTGAATCTATGACACAAGATACCTAAGGACTGAGCTGGGGGGTGGTCATAATGCGCAGCATGAAGCTGGCCTTTAATGGGCTTGAAAGGGTTGAAGCCCAGGCTTTTCCTTCCTGGACAGCTCAACCCTTTGAGCAAAATGAGGAACTTGGGCCTTACAGCTTTGGAAAGAAGCTGCCTTTCTTGAGAATGGACACTAATGCAGAATTGGTAAGTTTTGGTCAGTGCTCAAAATAGTTGACTGGTGCTTTATGTTGAAGCCTGGAAGAGGCTGAAGCCTTGACTTGAGCAGATATATTTATACTTTATCTTAGACTTTTAACATTTCTTATGCTAGAAACAGTAATGGAACACCTCAGCTTGGGTCTTGAGTCTGGACTGAAAGGGCAGAACATTCCTGAAACACTCCCAATTATGTAGTGTTTTGTCACAGGATGTTTCTTGACATATGAACTGACTACTTACTGCCTGCTGAGGTTACTTTTCCTTGCATGTCTGAAAGGTGTTACTTTCTCCTAGCTGAGATGGGAGACAGAGTTTTCAATCTGGAGATAGAAACAAGCAAACATAGAGATTGGCTCTTCATATTAAAATTTTGGGAAATATAATGCATTAATATAAAAATTTATGTAATTTTGTGTTCAGCATATTGTTCAAAATTAAGATCTTTAGTCTCTAGTAAGGTATCTCTAGGGTTTGGTCTTACTAATATGGCTTAGGTTTTAGGGGATGGTTGGGCATATTGAGGAGTGTTTAAGATTTTAAATGATAGAGAATTGAAGGTTTTAGAATACGTCTGAGTAAGACTATGAAACATTCACGATTTTTGCAATCATTTAATAGTTTGAAGTGTGAAAGATAAAGCAGAACAGAATTTTAAGCACTTTTCATGAAAAAAAGAAATCTGTGTTCAGTCAGTGGTACAAATTACAGAAGAAAATATAACTTTGCTCACAACCCCTGTTCCTTCAGGATGGGGACTGGGACAAATAAAAAGTGATCCTTGTCATTCCTGAGGGCTTCCTAGGCTACTTTCCGTCTGTAATGCTAACTCTGGTCTTTTAGATTCACGAATCTGCTCTACGAGCAAAGAACAGGAGACAAGTGGAGAAAAGGAAGCTCTCTCAGAGGCGAGTGCGCTCAGCAGAGGCAGAAAACACCTGGCGAACAAAGCCCTCACCACCAGACAACCCCTGGATGACAGAGTACATGAGATGCTACTCAGCAAGAGCTCTCTGAACCTGGGTTCCCTTAGGCATCCTCAGAAGAAGTTACGCATATCAGGACACTGGTGCAAGGAACCAAACCACTTATGCAAGGTTTTTATAGGGAGTTTCCAGCTGTTAAAATATTTGTTACAATGTTTTTATCTTGGCTACCTACCTCACAGTGGGGTGTATCCTTGGAGCCATAACATTTGAAGAGGCTTTTAGATATAACTACCCAAACTTTTAAACAATTCCTCTTTTGGGAATTTTTCTAATGCTTCAGTTAGTTTGTTCTGAGGGTGGGAGGGGGAACCTTAGCATACAGGGAGTCAAAGCAAACACTTTTTTGATCATGGTTACAAATAATCTGTTTTCCCTTATTTAAAGTACAAGTCATGGGGACATGGTATTGGGGAAAGACTTTAAAGGAGTGATGGAGGTGCCTTTGTATTTATGAAACGATTTAACACTTTTATGAAAATAAGCATATGAAGACAGGCAACAGGACACCAGTGTGACTGACAATTAGCACTAATAACTGTCAATGCTTTAGGCAGACGAATATCAAACATTGTCTGTATACAGAAACTTTAGAAACAACAACAACCCAAACAAAAAACAACCTTGTTTGATTAGTGAACCTGCTGATGCTAACATTTATCACTGTTTCTAAGGTCATTAGAATAAACTACTCATTTTCAGGGCAAGAAACAGCTACAGGATCATTTTGCTGTAGCTGTTTCTGTTGTACCAAATAACTAATGTAGACAATCATTATAGCTGCCACTCAATAAGCAGTTAGTTGTTCTACAAACATAGAATTGTACCACTGTACTATCCTTGTGGTCACACTTAGTCTGTACTTAACCATGTAAATGCATTTATTGAAGGAGAGGGCTGGCTCCTTTCTGGTGAGGTCTATTTTTAACACTTCAGAGTATCTATAATGCTCAGTGGGGGTCAGAGTGCAATATGCATTCCGCTTGGAGGTGTTGTACAAGTGTATTGCTAAAGGCTTTAAACTTGAAAATTGTGTTGCTAAAACTTGTAGATGAAGTTCTGAGAAACTTGCTGCCTCTTGAAATTGGTGCAGAGCCCCTCACTTGTGGGGGGACAGGGAGGGGGTAAGGGCTAGGGAAAGGAGGGGTATATCCTTTAGGAAACAAGAACATAAAATGAAGTTTGAACACTTTTGTTTTGTAGGCCCTACTTATACATAGTAAGACATTGTGATATCCTTGGTGGTTTTGTTTCCCTCAGGTGGCTGTAAATTACCTTTTTTTCAGTTTGCTAACTACGCTTTAGGCAGATGATTGCTGTAGTTGTGAGCTTCAAAGTTTTGTTCAGATGTACAGTGTGTTAGTTACATACATTGGTTATCTCGATTTAGTTGTTTTGAAGCTTGTGTTTTACAGGCTGGACACTTCCCCACTGGAAGCATTCTTGCACTTCTGCAGCAGAAATCTGCACTAGTTTTAGCTTCATTCCACCACCTCAGCGAGTAAGCAGGGCTTTAGAATTACTATTGAAACGGAGTACACACACTTAGCGAGAAGTCTGATTGTGTTCTTGAAGAAAGTAATTGTGCAAAGGGTCCAAGCACTGCTGCCTCCTAGTGTCTATTACATCACTAAAGGTTTCATTACTCACAATTTAAATTTTGCTAAAATGTCCTAGAATCTATGAAATCATAATCTGGGCCTTTTTTTTTTTTAACATGTCTTTTAAGTATAAAGCTATAAAAATCCAGACAACTCTTGCTGAAGGCTACCTATTTAAGATCTTACAATTTTGAAGTCTGGGAAAGCACAGTATGATTAAGAATGTTTTATACACAGCAGAATCCTTGTATTTCAACTGATATCTAAACCACAGGCTAGAGCTTCCTGAAACTTTAGAACAGTGCCCAAAACTGTGGAAAACTATTCCAGGGGATGCCTTTACTCCGTGAAATTATTTTGATTTCCTTTTATGCTGTGTTTTCCTCCTTAAATAACTGCTGTAAATATGCTTAGTTTGCTTCTGATGCTGTTGCAATTCCAGAAGCCACCCAAGCTTTGAACAACAGTGTCAAAGCACCATCTCAGTAGTGTTTAACAGCCTTATTCAATAAAAACTTGCCTGTTCCTGTTGCCCACAGGCTTTGTAGGCTTTATGTAACTACAGCAGATGGATTGTGTCCTCAGTGCATTTTGTCACATTCAACAGTTTCCTTGATTGTGTAGGGCAGGACTCATCTTGCCATGCTTTCAAAGACAGCTTCTGCAGTTCTCTCTTCCCACAGGGATTGGAGGAGCCAGGATGACAATGTGCCTGCCTTAAGTACCCATGTTTGCATTAGATGCATCTCCCATTAGGTGTTGGTGTTTCCAATGATTATAGGAGGCTTAAGTGTCTTCTGCCTTGGATACTGGGAACCAAACTTAAAACATCTCCAACAGGCCTGTTCAGGTGTTCAGCAGAGCATGAAAATTTTCAATAGCACCAAGGCTGCTGTATACTGAGGAAATAATCCAGTTCTCATCCTTGTCTGCTCAAGAGCGGCCACCCACAAAGACCATTTAGTAGAAGACAGCAGAGACACTGATAAGGTCTTGTGAGTCGTTGTTGTTGTGCTTTTTCAAATGGTCTGTAGCCAAAACAATCCTGGGTGCTATGTTGCTACTATTGGGGTTTAAGTAATACAATGCCTGAAGTGAGGGGTAAATTATTGTGCAAATCAGGTAGCCTTCCTGCATTTGGGCATTACTTGACTAAAAAGCTACTATTTTGCTTAGACTACATGAAATAGCATAGTTTTGATCACTGCAACCTCTATGTGCAAAGTATTAGGCCTAGAAAACTGCTGGTGTTTTGATGTCAACAAATGAAAAGCCAATTGAATTGTAAAGCAGAACTTTCCAGATGTAAAAGCTTTAACTGTATTCCACAGATTCCTACAGGAGGTGGCCATTTTGCTTCAAATTGGACTCACTAGAAAACAGAAAACTTAGTAAATGTCTCCCTATCAATTAAGGAATTTCTGAACTTTGTCTTGCATGGACTCTTGAATTTAGCCAAGTGGTAAGCACTTCTCACTCCTGTTTTAGAAGTAAAACTTTCTGGTAAGAACACAGTAAATACTCAATTGTCCAAAGTATTCATTAAAATTACTGTTTATTCCTTTATGTTTCTGAAAGTACTTAGCTAAGTGGAGCAAGAGTTTTACAATATATAATGCTGCAGTTTAACTATAGTGTTGTGAAGAGTAGTGTTTACAGTGTAAAATGTTACCATGAAACCTGCGTAAGAATGTCCTGTAAAATACAGTAGCATGCCTGTTCAGTCACTGCTGTCACATCTTTGCAACTATGAAATACAGACTTTTTCACAGGGAGCTGAGATAGTCAAGGTGATAGCTAAACTTAGAGCCAACTTTAACAAAACTGAGGGACAGACCTGAATTCCTGGTAAGAATTTTATCCAGGTATCACATGCACATTTAATTCGAATTTTTAACACCTAGGGAAGTGTATCTGTTCTCATTTTTTATGGTATAATGCAGTGCCACTGAACTATAAAGGCCTCTCTGACTTTTTTTTTTTACTGTGATAGGGACCAAATGCTAGCAATCTGAGGGGCCTAGTGTGGTCACCTGGATGTTTCAGTTTCTTTTCCAGCTCAGTTAGTGCACTCAGTAGCAAAGCCATAAATGGAGCCTGACTCACCTTGACAAGTAGCCCCATGAAATTAGGGGTACAAGTGAATGGGAAGCTGCCTCAGCTATTGTTAGCACTGAATTCACTTTAAAAACAATAGGGAAATACCATCTAAGCTTGAAGCAATATGTGTTTTTTAAAGTTTTTAAACAGTATTTGTTTTTAATGCTTCTGTATTGTCTATTATTAATAGTGTAGTGTCAACCTGTACATGTGAATAAAATGAGTGACACAAAGTGCCTGGACTGCTTGTACTGTGCTTTTTGGGGATTTTTTTTTTTTTCCCTTACAGGGCAATTTAGTTCCTCCATGCAAACTTTGTCTTCTGCTTGTCCCAGATATCCTCTCCTAGAATGTGATGGACAGGCTTCTGTAATGACTAAGGTTGGGTATGAAGTTAGATCACAGTTACCATTCCAGTCTCTTATGTTCTTCCTGTAACTCTCCCAGAGATTCTTAACACCCTTCCCCAACTTGAATCACTTTTTTACCCCTACTATGATAAGAAAAGAACACAGCTATAATAGCTATCTGAAATACTATGAGAATACGAATTTAGAGCTTTGGAGGAAAAAAGATAACAGATAAAACCAGGACGCTGTAGCACTAGGAACAGCTATACTCATGCAAACAGGAAAAATTAAGCTATTAAGCGCTGGCTACAGTGAACTTCTGTGTGCCATGGGTTCTACAATAAATGAATGAGACTATTTTTACTCTGTGGATTTAAAATGTATTTCTTGATATTTTTATAGGGTTAATTCTTTCAGCGTATAAAATATAATGGAAATGAGGTACACAGAATAATCATGGTTTTTTCTAGGGCATTCACTTTTTACAGGACTTACTTGAGCCATACTGCAGACCTAGTTGAATACAAAGAATGGGGATAAGATGGGGCAACTGTGAATTCTGAGTTGCCTAACAGTCACGTTATTTACTTCACTTAACAGACAAAGCTTGCACAAGTAAACAGGATTTGGTGTAAGACACCTAGAAAATCAAGGAAGATTATTTATTTGGTGCTAGATACAAGCATTAAATGAAATAGTGTAGGCTAACAGACTCATTAAAAGGCAAGACAGACTTTAATAAGACATTTAAATCTCTTAATGGGCTGAACAGCTAAAGCTCCATGTCCAGTGAAACCTCAGAGATAGGTACCAGGTGGCACTTCATGTAAAATTCCCAGCCATCTTGCTTTGGTAAAGTAAGAATTTTACCCTACAACCATACATAACCTATTTATCCCTTACTGTTCAGGTGAGCTAGGTTTGGTTTGCTGTGTCAACTATAATGCTAAAGCTTGAAATCTGCTCCAGGGCTGATATTGGCATGATGTTTATTTTTAGAAACAAAAGACCCTCAGAGGAGCTATAGTAAACAATAGAGTTTGCACTGCTGAGAGCTATTGCTTCCAACAGTATTTCTCTAAGGAGCTGCAATTTTAGAAAATTTCTTTTTAGAATGTCAGCAAGATATGCAGCATAAAAGGTCGAGATACTACAAAGCATGCACATTCACCAGGTTAATGTGCATACAGTAAGACTATACATTAAAAAATGGTAAAAACATGTTCAAACTCATTATAATGACACTATTCTTTCCTTCCAGGGAGGAAGGGGACAGCTTTAAGACAGTTACTGAAAGAATAAAACTACTTACTGCTTTTTAAACCAGAGACACTTGACCAAAATGATCATAAGAACCAAGTATAAAAGAGGCCAGTCTTGTATGTAAAAGGGACAGAAAGAAGTAGAAGAAAATCCCTGTGAAACCCCTGAAATTTCTATTTATAAGCAACAGCCCTCCGCTCCTTTTCAACTGCTACTGTAATAAAGAGGTTTTGATCAACAGCCAACACCCCTTCCACCACAGTAACAGGGACAGGAGAGCAACCTTTAGCTCGACCTGTGCTGTGTCAGTGCTCAGCTTTTGTCCGTGTGCCCAGAAACCTGATTGGGTTGTGGGATGGTGTGTGGTGGAACAGACTACCCAGCACCTCATCTTTTTCCAGCATTCCAGAACTGGTTTGGGGTTTTGGAACCAACAGCCTCCCCAGCTCTGGCAGACAACACATCCCAATTAATAACTGGATATTTGGACTGGTGCAGGAGACAGCTCCATCCACCTTCCTGCTCCAGAGGACTTGCTAATGGTAAGCATTTACAGTTCTGAAAGCCAAATGGAACTGAGTGAGGATTAAGACAGGTAAATTTCTTTGGAGTTCTTGCATGTTCTTGAAAATAGAGTTATGCTGCTTCAACAAACACTTCACCTTCTTACCAGGAAGAGAACACTATTGTGACTAATTGTTATCAGTTCTGTAACAAATCCAATCCTAAATACGACAATCAGAGGAGTGACTTAACATCAAAGTTTTTGGACCCAACAGCCTTTTTAAACCTAAACACAGGTTTTCAGGTACAAAGCATGCTTAATTCCATTTAATTCAGAGACAACTTAAGGTGCATACTTTTCAGATAAGCATCCATTTGAACCAAAAATGTCAGGACAAAGGGAATAAACACAAGTCTAATTTCATGAAAGATGGTGTAGCATTCTTGCTTTGCTCTTGTGCTTTAACTTGCCTCTTCCACCTTGACATATCAGGATACAGAAGTATGGGTCATAACCACATGTTAAGAATCGATCCTGTCAACAGCTTGTTAGAATGTGGCAAACTGAGTAGGAAAAGATAAACCAACAACCTCTCACTGACAGGTGCCAGTGGTTTTATAATTCAGGCTGTAAATACAAACTATTGTGCAACAAACAAACGTGACAAAGCCTACCTTGGTTAAATTTGTTTATATGATAAAAAAATAAAATATTAAACTGCTTATAGTGCAACATTCTAATAGCATACATAAGTATACCATGCTTTGTAAATTTACTGTTACATTATTTACAGTACATTGCAATGCTTTAAACTAGAGGTGAAAGAACAAAAACAGGTAATGGAAAACATTTACATACAGGTCTGAGTCTTAATATTGTCCACCAAACTCTCAGGTTCACTTTGCAGACTTGTGTGCTGTGCACATTCTTGCCCCCTACCACAGGACACCTTTCTGTCAGCAGTGGTCTGCTCTGTTTGTAGACAGTGGAAAGATGTTTTTAAAAACTGCATAGCCTTCAAGCTTTTTCTGTTTCTTCAAACACCATTTGCAAGGACAGCTGTAAAATAAACAAAAACTCCATTAATTACCCATATCTGATCAATCTGAAAATGCAGCTCTTGAAATAAGATCAGTAAGTTTTCATTTCTGTAGAGCCATACCAAAGCTGAACTAAATAAAAGCCCTTTTCTAGCAGTCTCTTAGTTGAAAAATGGCATTTTGTAGGAGGAAAGCAGTTCAAGGATTCCTATCCATTATTTAAAATTCTGAGCTTTAATTGGGAGATAAGCTGCCAGAACACAGGAAAAAATATGAGAACGCAGAATTATGTGCTGCCTTATTTAATGTTCTATGAAGCTTCTGCCATGTGCACTGCTCAAGCTGATGAATGAATACAGTAAAAGTGATGCAGTAACTCTGCCTGCAGTACTTATTTAATTTGATATCACTGGCCTTGTATTAGAGAAATAAGGATTAATTATATCAGAATAATTAACTACACAGGGAGGAAGGACTGTGCTAAGAGCCACTGCACACTGCAAGGAGTTATGTAAAATCCAGTGAACACTAAGAGGTGTCTTAAGGACAGCTGTTTATACGAAAGACTGACCACAGAGCTGTTCTTAGGAGTTTTTGTGACTTTTATGTCTCTTCCCCTACAACTGTTATAGGGGAATTTTTTTCCTCACTTTATCTGAAAAATATCTTTGGAAGACTTTAGAACACTGCACACCTGTTTCCAAGGCTGCATCAGCCCCAGAACTACTTTAGATGACAGCACTGCTTAAGCAGCAAATACTACTATTCTCTTGTTTACATTTCTGCTAATAGCACACAGGAATCAGAATAACTTCAGGCTGCTTTTAGGTAGGGGCAAAAAAGTCAGTGGAAGTTTGAAATTAAGTACTATCTTTAATTTTTGAGTCTCAGTGTTTAAGCCTCATGTTTTCAAAAAAGACATTATAATAGCTTAGGACAAATTACTGTACCATACATTTTATGAATGCTCATTTCTACTAATGTTTGTTCTCAATGCAACAGAACTAATTCACTTTCTCTACAGTGCATTGGTAGCTAACCTACCTAATTAATTAGGTAGCTATTAGGCCCATAATGCATTTCAGGAATTGAGAATTTTAAAACATTTTCCACAGCATTACTCAGAGTAAGCTAAGATCTAGAAATACTTCAGTAAAAGCACTAGTCTTCCTTTAGTGAGCAGATGAGACAAAAGAAACAAAACTATGAAAACCCCAATCCATCCTAGTGTGCATTATTTCAATAGATTCTATGTAACTCTACAGGCCAACTGTGGAAAAGCCAAGCACTCAATACAGCACATTTATGAAATATGCTAATTTGCCCACCACCCTGAGATTTTTGTAACCTTACCTTCTGTATCTAAAGTAAGTATTTGGGATTTTGTGTTTTGTTGCTCTAACACCCACATTCTTGAGCACTTTGTGCTTGTGCTCTACGTGGTGATCTCAGCTGTCTCAAGGCAGCATCTCCATACTGAATACCTGAGCCCATTCTTTCTGGATCCAATTCTCCTGATGAGAAACAAAATGGTCACAAGAACATAGATTCTGTGCAAATAATACATTCCAAATTAACTGATAACATTAGATTAAAAATTGCATAAGTACATTCTGATCTATTTATGGAGAGATTATCTCAATTCTGTCTACTTTTAGGCAATTTGAAACCTGAATCACTTTCTCCTCTAATTTAACCATATGCCCTTGATCATGATGACAAAGCAATCTGTCCCAGTTAGGCTGCAAACAAGAAATGCATTTGCACTACTTTGAACAAAAGAAAGGTCTAAAATGTTTTCTGCAAACACAGTTAAAAACTTCCTTTCAGAAGCTCATAAGCAAAGAAAACAGTACTGTAGATACCAAGCCAAACAGAACTGGATCTATCTGACAGAAAGATTCCAAAAAGAACTGCCCCCAGGGAAAATGATCAACCTCCACAACTCCTGGTATCTATTTCTGCCTACTTCATACCCTGTGCCTTCAGAACTGTTCTTATGGCTGTATGGTGGTCTGGCCAAGATTAGAATTACTTAATCTACTTAATCCTAAAAAACCAACCAACCAGGAATCCCTCTGAATAGTTCAGATCAGTTATTGGGTTCACTGCACACACCAGCCCTCTGTTAAGTTAATAGATGGCACCATGTTGAAGGGACCAGTGGATAGCTCTAGAGTTGAGCTGTCATTCAGAAAAGACTTTGGTTGAACTACAGGAACAGACCAGGAGGAACCTCATTAATTTCAGCAACTACACCTGCAGTACTCTGCACCTGTGGCAGAACACAGATAAGCACTGCTGTGGGCTGGGGACTGAGTGGGAAGATGGCAGCAAGTGTCAGTGCTGGGACACGCTGCCCAGAGGGGCTGTGCAATCTCTGCTCCTGGAGCATCTCAAAGTGTGCCTGTCTAGCCCTTGGCAGCTTGCTCTCATTTTGAGCCTGAATTTGCTATAAACAGGAGGCTGGACTAGTGACCTCCATAGGTTCCTTACAGTGTCCATTTTTGCATGATTCAGTGGATATGTACTGGCACAAAAAAACCCAAGAGCAGTTCACAGAAAACAAGACTTAATTCTGTGGTGGCAGTGCCTCTTTAAAGCAGCCATGGAACTGCAGTACCATGAGAAACTCACTACACATTACTTTTTCATTTGGGTTTTGGGTTAGTTTAGGTTCTTTTTGTTTGTTTGTTTAAAATGAAAGCTGCTGTTTGGCTTTGATTTGATACAATAATCAGAAAATTCCTAGGAAAACATAATATTATTTTCATCTAAAAATTTGTGTTTGGCATTTGAAACATGTAATTAGAATCTGAGACAGACTTTTCAATATGGCCAATACTTGAAACTTTGAAGATACCAAGCAGCTAGAAAAGAGGAAAACTGGAATGCCAATTAGCTGTAATGATCTAACACACAGGAGCCTGTCTCCAACAGAAACCTGCCCACTTGTGTTGAAAAGCTTCTGGTGTATTTATATATCTGTAAAAGTAAAAATGATTTCAACTGAGAGGCAGAAAGGTCACTTCAGAGGAGCAGTTGCTAGGAAACATCCCTGAAATTTTTAGTATTACTGTTCATACTCTTTCCTGTTACACATGAAAAGCAGAATCAAAAGTTATGTCTGCCCTGATATCAGGTTTCTATTCTGGACTACCAAACTGTCTAATGTCAGGCTTGGTATTTGTAGGGATGCAGCAACCCACAGAACACAGAATCTACACTCAAACCTGACTGTTAAGGTAAACATCACCCACAATTCACACCACCACACCTTTTTGGATATACATATCTCCCTTAGAGTATTAAAACATATGAAAAGCAGCTATAAAACAAATAGGTTATTCTACCAAAATGAAATTTTGGGAGTTTTTGGATTACTTCTATTAGAGGTCTTTGGATGGTGATATTACCATGTGCACTTTTATTAGTTTTCACATAAAATAAATTATAAATGTAATGCTTAATTTACCTGATTCAATTTTATTGAGTATTTTCCTCGCACACTGTACAAAGGCTTCTTCAACATTTTCCCCCGTTAGAGCACTTGTTTCCAAGAACATCAGCTCTGCATTTGACACCAAAAAAAAAAAATCTTCAAAACAAGTCTGGAATACCAGATATAATAATTCAAAGCATGAAAGCTAGGAGCAATAAAAATATTTTTACAGACATCTACAATCAAAAAGTGTGGTCCAGAAAAACTAACCTTTGATGGGAAAACCACAAAAAACATCCTCTAAAATTTACACATGCACCCTAGAATGCTGGAATTCAAATAATCTGGGCTGTGCATGTAAAACAATGCTTGAAACCACACTTCATATTAATAAGTAATTAATAACCACATTCCTATTAATAGAGGTTATATTCAAGAGCAAAGCCAATAGCCAGAGTTGGTAGAAAAGACTAACTGATTTATAAAAGCAAAACTGGATTTTGCTGACGGCAGGACTGCAGCACAGGAGCTCAGACTGAGACTGGCTTTAGATGACACAGAAAGGTGTCCTCAGACTGGAAATCCTGAATACTACAGATCAGGCAATAGTCCTCTGGATCCACACCCTGCACTGAACTGTTTTCCATGAGTAAAACTCATTGCTTCAAACTGCAGCACATCCTATACAACCTCATCTATTATCTACAGTCTTTAAGATGCTGAAAAATAGGAATTAATGTTCTTCATTTTCTCCTCAGCCCTTTGGAGGCAAGGCAATACCTGAAGTTGTATTACATTTCTTATGGAATATATCTCCCATAGAGGATATTCTTAAAGGAGCAGCTGTGACTGAAGCATCACTGGTAATGAGACTTAAATAGTATGTGTAGTTTGCACTGCAGGCATTGCCTCTCTGGGCCTCATGTACTGACAGAACCCTTTTCTGTAGGCAAGGTACAAAGTACAGCTTAACTGCACAGAGATGTAAATTATTTGAAGTATTATGCATCTTTGAATGCTGTGTGGAGGTTTTGTACTACTTACCATTCTCCTGTGCAAACCGTGATGCTTCTAAAAAAGTGACCTCACGATCTGCATCAAGATCCTTTTTGTTTCCACACAGTATTATCACAATATTTTGACTTGCTAACATTCTTGCATCCGTCAACCAATTAGTAAGTGCATTGTAGGTTTCCCGGCTGTGTAGGAAAGAACATCCTTTATTAGGACACACTCATTTCTCCTGAACAGATCGCCGAATTAAAACTCAGACAGCAAACCTGTGTTAGTGGCAAACAACAAACTGCTCGTAGTCAGGCAAGGCACCTACATATCTCAGTGTGCCACTCATGAATTGGGAAGAGTATCAAATTCCTTCATGAAACTATTTAAAAGCTTGAGTTTTTAAAAATCAAAATTAAATCAGTCACAATATATAAACACGCAATTATAAATTACTATGTTAATGTGGAAAGCTAAAATTTTAACCTCTAATCTAGTTTCAACCTTTTGTGCATGACATTTTGGGATAACAGAAGGAGATATTGTTTCACTTAGAATTGAACTGATACTTAAATTACTGGTGGGACAGTTAGAATTTATGAGGCTTGTGCAGATGTGCATGCCTTAACTTTCACACCGCTGTCAGGACCTACACTGCAGGCAGCCACCCTGCACATATCACTTGTCACTGTAGCAGTGGTCAGAGTTTCAGAAAGCCTTCAAGCAGTAAGACTGACAGACAACTCCAGCTGACCTTAAGCACAGAACACAGATTTCAAAGCCTGCTGAGAGTACCCTTCACTCACAGGACAACAAGCAACAATCCAGTGAACCACCATTAACCAACACAAAACTCATCTGTCAAGTATCAGTCAGTGGTGGCAAGGAAGAATGTGGACATGTGTAATGGTAAGGTGTTTTATCAGCTGCCTATAACACTAAAAATATTAAAAGACACAGAGATGAACAGAATTTTGGGCTATAGTTGAGGAATGTGTAGGCAGAGCTAAATTCTACAGAGGATGACCTTCTATCCAGCACAATAATCAGCAGTTTCCACAAGTAAGGGTGCAGTGCCTTAGTTAAGGATGGCTGAAGTCTGCTCTTGTTTCTGTGGCAAGGCTTGCTGAGGCAGTGGCTGCGTGTAGCGCACCATGATTGGATCAGTGACTCGGGGGCCAATCTCCACAAATTTGTGTAACCCTTTAGAACTGTTCATGTTTATGGCATTCACTTTATCTAATGTAAGCAAGTCCCAAAACCCAAATATGCACTGTAACAGAAATACTTCTTATACTCACTTTCTCTTCTTCCTGCCCAATCTTGACTAGAGCATTAGGAAATGAATCATTGTGCATTAACTGGATCTGGCAGTCTATGAGCAAAAGAGCTGCTGGCTTTCTTACCTGGTTATATCATAGACAAGCAAAGCACCTGCAGCCCCTCTATAGTAACTCCTTGTTACAGACCTGAAACAGAATTACAAATACACATTTCTGTGGGGCCTTCATTGTTTAAAATCTGGGTTAATACAACACAATCTGTATTATGAAACAAAATCCTCATTTACATATTTAAAACAAAACATGTTTTTAGACCATGTTATCAGCTGTGGAGTAGCAGACTGATTACAACCAGGATTTTGATGAAGCACTTTCATTAAATACAGCTGTACAAGTCCATTATGACCTGTGTGCGCCTGAAAGTACACAAATCATCATAATACATGACCAGATACAGAACTGAAGGCTGATATCTGACCAACACACTGCAGAGACCTCATTAAAGAAGACTACATATCACAGCCCAGCTTTATCAAGTCAGAAGACATTTACCTGGATTGCTGCCCATTACTCAGACTTCTACCATCATACTCGTGTTTGTTAACCAACTCCTCTCCCAAAAGAAAGAAACCTCAAGCACACACTCCATCCCCCCAGAGGCAGAAAAAAAAATTGATGTCCTATGTGATGGTGAATGTACCCAGGAACACATTAGATTTTTACTGAGTTTGATCTATGCCTCAGAAGCAGAACACTGCTAAAACACAGCATTAAAAGTACACTGGTGGTTCTAAGCCGACAAATTGATTGCTTTTTCTCTAAGAAACTTAAGATATCTCAGTCTTTCTAGAAATGTACTTACCCCAATAAATTTGACTGATGTTTTTCTTCTCTAATCAAACTGTATATAGAATTATACTGTGCAATTGTTTTCATGCAGATTTTATACAGTTTACAACTTCCTGACACTTCCTTATTCCAACTAATAGAAGGTCTTCTAAACATAGAGTTAAGCACATACACTTAGTTAAAAAACAATTATAAATTTGGCTGGTGACAAATCTTTTAGCCACCTATTCTACTCCGACACCTTAACAGAAAATATCCAATGAAAGAAAGGGCAGAAACTCAGATCCTGCAAGGCAGCATTGCTCTGCTGTGCTATGTCCAGGTTGGAAGGTTAACATGAAAGAGACAAACAATTCCACCAATGAAGAAGCTTTGCCTAGCCACAAGCAGAGATAAATAATATCTAGCACTCACAGCAGCAATTTAATAACACTTCATAAAACTGCTGAAAAGCATACCTGAACCTTTCTTGTCCTGCTGTATCCCATATCTGCAATTTTACATATTTACCACCAACATTTATGATCTTTGAACCAAATTCCACTCCTATAGTATGATTGGAGTCATCTTTGACTACAAAAGAAGAAATAAAATCAGATTTATTTGAGGAATATTTAGAGTGAATAAACAGCTTTTACATAAAACAGTTTAGGTATTATCAAAACTCCTAAGTGTTCAAATTACAAACTACTTCCTGAACCATCAAATTTAGTGCCAGTCATGAGCCTGCTGCCACCACACAGAAATAAATGTTCTTACAATTTCTGACAGCTAATTAGTCAATTAAAAATTACTACTAGAAATGCCTGCCTTAAATAATTTCCAGTTCACTTTAATAAGTAGCAAGACACTTTTCGTACATTTTTTTCAACTGTGTTTTCTAATACTTTGCACTGTACTTTGATGCCATTTAAAATTCATGGGAATGCAGAACAAAAAAAGAAACGGTCTTGTCCATGAATATGCAAGAGCCAATTCTTCTTTAATGCACACAGATCCTTGTGTGTCCTTAAGATCCTTGCCCTATATATGTTCTTGATACCACAGAATCTCAGCAATTTACAGCTGCCCTTACCTGAAGCAAGGGCTTGTTCCAAGTTCACTCAGAATCAAGCCATGTTCCTTAGTGCTTACACATCAGTATCCTTTAGTATTCCTCAAGAGATAAAGCAAATTACTGTTTGGTTGAGATAGATAACAGTCACCTTAGACTCACCAAGGTTTCTAAATGCATATTGGGTTGTATTAAATGTACAAGCAACAGAAATTTTTCTGTTATCTGCTCATCTCTGAATAACATTCTCAATGAAACCTCTACCAGTACTTATCATAGACCACAGTCCTTAACAAAGAAAACGGAGTCACTATTTATTCAGAAAGATGCTATAGGCTTTCTAAATTGACTCAAGCAATTCAACTTTTCTTTCATCAATTTTTTTCTGAATATCCAAGTCTCTGCTATATATCTAGGGAAGTTTGTAGCTGCAAATTGTAACTCCCACAAAAAGTAAGCCTATTTTCACCAACATCCTGATATATTTACTTGAGAGTAACAGAGAATAATGCTCCATATTAGGCTTTAAAGACAAACAGTGAGCAAGAGGGATTTACAAAATGGTTCTGAACACAATTCTTTACTAAAATCCTCACCTACACAAATAAGAGAATTGGGGGAGCTTCCATACCAACAATAGGTACTCATGTAGGCAGAGCCTTTACCTGTGGTACAAAGCAATGGAGAACTCTGACTGTCCTTCACATGTACTTACATTTCTTTTCAATAAATTGGTGTAGCAAACAGGATTTTCCAGTTCCAGCATTTCCTATGACCAAGAACTTAAACAGGAAATCTGAAGATTGAAAGAAAAAGAAAATAAATTGCTAAATTTTAGTATGGACTCACATTTTTATTACAAGACCATGTTCACAAGCCAGCTATTCTCTTGTAGCTGTTATTTCAAAGAGAAGGGAATAGATGATAAAACTAGCAAAATGTCCCAGAACTTGAAGAATAGTCTAGTGTCTGCAACAGTGATGTCAGACAGCAAGAATTAAGAATTATTTTTTATAGAGAGGCAAGAAAGACAAAATGAGGTAGAAATGGCTGAACCACAGGTAAATACTTGGCTTGTATTCTAGCAACCTGTTTCAAAAGTACATAAGCTATTAACTATAGTCAACACAAATATATAATCATGTCATTTCTTAAAATCTATACTTTTGGAGAGGGGTTGTTGGTTTTTTTGGAGGGTGTGTGGTTTTTTGTGGGTTTTTTGGGGTTTTAATTTTTGTAGGTTTAAAATTTACATTAATTTGAACTTCTCTATTAACAATTTAATACTCATACTTTGATTTAATATTTGTACAGCTGGGACAACTACAATATTTCTCTACAATATTTAGAGGGAAGAAATAATCTTTATTCTGGGATGCCTAGTATCACATTTCCTCTGCATGTTAAATTAATATACATTTATTTCTGTTACCTATTTATGAGCCATTTGTATCAATGTTCATCAGTAATACACATATTCAACATTTATGGCCCATTTCTATTGTTTTAACAGTTACATATAATGGTTTAATGCTACCACCACAAATCTGCTTTCAGTTTTGCTAAAGACCAAAGAAAGCTTCCCTGTTTTACTAATCTCAAAAATTATAAACTGATTAGAAAGCTTACAACTGCTTCCCCTCATACACTGCCACCAAGGCAACATTTACAGCTCATGCAAGATTCTCTATTTATTTCGCTACCACCAGCAGATTTTTTTACTCTTTATTGTGCAGTTTCTGTAATAAACACAGCAGGTCTCCAGAAGACATCTGGTAAGCATGGAAGGAAATGATTAAGTTTGCAATATCAACAAAAACAAAAACATTAATTTTGTTAAGAGTGTTGAAAAGCTGTCAAATGGGCTAGATGGGTATTGGCCCAGAGGATGGCAGAACAAAAGGTAAACTAAATTATGCTAAGTCAAGGAACTGATAAAATCCTGTATCAGGACCTCATTTGAGTATTTAGTTTTAAAAATCAAATTTAAGATGCACACAAATCTATGTGTTCATTCCATTTCAAGAAAGAGTTATTTCTTAAGGCATATCATAAACACTCCCTAGCAATTACAAAAAGAGCAAATAAGTTTCTCAAATGCTAAGAAGACTCCCACTGTTAAAAAGACAGGAGTAAAACACAGGCTATGAGTCCTGGAAATGTCTACTGTTCTTTGTCTTCACCTGTCTTCTGGATTTTATTAATATTTAAAATAAGGTAATGTTTTACTGAGGATTTTTGCTTTTCTACATTTTGCCCGTGCACGATTTTCTTGTTTCAAATGCTGTAACAGGCTTGGAATAGATTCTGAATTCTACCCTTCTCAGAAGATGGCTGTTTCTTGCTTACAAATACGACCATTTACATGCTCAAGACTTTCTGTTTCAAAATCCTCTCATTCTTCACGCCCCCACCCAGCTGCTCATGCTTTCTGGATTAAAGAAAAATAGTTACAAAAAGGATTTTCCTCCAGGTTATGAAAATTTTGTGTTATCTCCTCTAAGGAAGGGCCCTTTGTGTCATCTCAACTGCAAAGCACGTTGAAGCTGAGAACCCTTCATTCTATCAAGTCTTCACTGTTAGTATGAAATGCAGCTATCATAAATAGCCCAATGTGTCAGGTGAAGAAAAAATTCATCTCAAAGAAAGCCACGTTTTAATTTTTATGGATCAAATATCACTGGTTAGCTGCCTTTGACACCATTTTGTATATTTAAACTACTCTGTGTGTGTAATCTCACTGGTTTTATCACTTTCAGAGTACCTCAAAATGCAAGATATTCACAGACACGACTAAAATCTGTTTCTGATGCTGCCGTTTTTCCACACATAAATCTGAAATCCAATTGAAACTGGTTCTACTTTTTATCTGGTGAATGCTGTTTGTCAGATTTTCTCCTTAAAAACAATTATAAATTCAAGTTTACCTTCTTTTTTTGTCCATGGAAGATTTGTGTTATTGACAGCAGCGCAACAGCTACTGCAAACCTAAATGAGGGAAAGACTAAAACCAAAACTCTATTCCCCCACTAATTTCCACTGTAACTGCAAGCACTGGTTGTCAAATGTGGCTCATGAGGGCGTATTTGTGCAACCCCCAAAACCACACTGAGCAGCAAATTCAACACACTGCTCCTTTCTGCACAGACAGGCTGCAGGTCACTGAGGCCTTGGGACAACCATGTTGCTGGCAGGGACCGTTCCAGAAGAGCATCTGAACAGCACTGTATTTTTCCCTGAGGTGTTTTAAGTTGAGGTGCTTTTTATTTTGCTCTGAAAACAACAGTGCTATTTGGGGGGGTTTATATTCATGTCTTTTAATTGATAATCTATTCTTGTAGCACTTCATAATAGACTCCCAATTCCTTTTGAGATTCAGTTGTGCCAGACAAATTTAAAAGGGAATCTTTCCTACAAATAAATCACTTAAATGGCAGTTCAATGCCTGCTTACTTAGTAGGAAAAAAAAATCCCTCTCACAAAAATAGAACATGGACTTCTTAAGATGGAACTTGAAACTAGTTACAATTCACTTTTTCTCTGTATGAAACTAAAAGAAATGTGTTTTATTCCACCAAACCAAGAGAAATGTGTTTTAGTCCATTTTATAAAATGAAAATGTCAGAATCTTCTAACAAAAAAAGTAAAACCTTTATGCACCAAAGGCAGCAATGTTTCCGAACACATGCAGACTCAAAGACACTGTTACATTCACAAATATAACTGTGCTTCTACAATTTTAAACTCCAATTTTATGCAAATTGTTCAAACTAGCAAAAAGCTTTTAGACTTATGTTATCAGTTTATCCACAAGCACTGCACAACATGGTTCAGGAATTATGGAATACTCTGCACATTTAATCAACTGCAAGGAAGGACGAGCAAAAGGCTTTGCCAATACCAAAAGTTAAAAATACCAAGATTTAATAGACTTGTAAGTTCACAGCCTAGCATATTAATGAATAAGATAAGAAGGAGGAGCACATTTTTCATTTTGTTATTCTGCAACTTCTTTCTTATAATGTCATTCTGTATGGCAAATGGTACCACATCAACTACATTTTAGCACACAATTTAGGATACAAAATGTTTTCTCTTTAAGCTGTACAGATATATGTAAAATTCAGCACAGTTTGGAAGCACAGAAACCAAATGAGGTGGGGCAGATGGCTTCTTTTAGACCATCAGTGTGGACTCAAACTTTATATATTCATTCTTTGCAACTTCAGCAAACGCAACTCACATTCTAGTGTTTGCACTACTGCTTAATTGGTCTAGTTTTTCTTTTTGGTGTCCTCTTCCCAGAGGAGTTAATTCACTTCATTTCATAGCTTTTTTTTTTTTTTAATCTCCTTTTTTCTTTCCAATTGACCAAGCAGCTCAGAGCTCCAGCATTCCAGTCAGCTGCCAAGGCTGTCACCCTAGAGAAACTTTTCTTTTGAATTCTGTTGTTCCTCCTTCATAGAAAAGCTGAAAAGCAACATCATTCAGATGTTACAAATGCTTGCTGCCATGCTGGGTACTGAGAAGGTCTAGAAAAGTTAAAGCACTTCGCCTTTAAATAAGATTGTCTTAATACAGAAGGGATTTAGGATGAAAACGGAACTCTGTGCTAAAGGGAGAAAGGGTTACAAGACATGCACTACAGAAATCATAAGGAGATGAAACATAGCATAGCACAGCTGTTTGAGGAAATAAGGCAATATAAAGAATCAGCTTACTCCCCTCTGAGAGCTACATGCATCACCTGATCCCAATCTGGGTAGGGGGTACAGGAAATAAAACTTATTTTCCAGCACAGGCGAAAAGGAATTAAAATTGTGGCTTTACCCTAAAGATGCACCAGCAGCACAAGCTGTTAAACTACATGAATTACACCATGTCTTTTGTGTTTGTTTTTTTCTTTGGGGGGTGGTGGTGCAGTGTGAGCTGAGGGGAAAGGAGAAGAGAGACAATTGTGGGCTTTGACTCAAGCACCAGCAAAACCAGATGGTTGATGTGGCAACCACCCCCAGACATCCAACCTCCTCCTTTGACTGAAGCCTGTTCCAGCAGAAGGAATAGTCAAGCAGCTTCTGAGATGCTGTAGCTTAGTCTTTAAAATGCAATGAGAATTGTTTCTGTTACACTGCTAACATGGTAGGGTAGGGGGGAGACCAAATGATATCCCCAGTCTGTTTGATCTCCTTCCAACTCGTTGCTAGAGAGTAGAATTTATATTCACTAATGCTGACCCTTTGGAAAGTCTCTCATTCGTGCCATAGGGCAGGAGGAAAGAGTGCTGTGAAGCATTCCTACTGGCATTTGCTGCCTCTAAATGAAAGGAGGAGCTATTCCCACTGCTTAATCCTTTCTCTAGCAGGAACTTAACAAGACAAACAGGTAGAACAGATAAACCTGGGTCTATTCCAATCTCCATAAAGAATGCTTCAAAGAGGGAAGATCTGCTTCCTTACAAGCAAAAGAGCTATGATCTTTAAGAAATAAAAACAGATATGAAACAAACTGAAGACCAGGGTGATAAATGCAAATACCATCAGGTAAATGGTGGGGAATGGGATGGTGAGAAAAGGATGAATCAAATTGTCCAGATCAAAAAGAATTATTTTCAAATGGATGGAAAGACTATGCATTCTCTGACAATGACAGAGATTGGTAAACTCATGTGACCAGATTGGGAGTAGTAGATGCTGGTGGAGGAAACACAAGGAACTAAGGAGTGAAAAGATTTGGTTTGAATCTTACACATTGCATTTATTCGAGGCTCAATTGTATAAATTCTCAATTCAATACAACTTTCATCCTTCTACTATTTAAAATCCAAAAGTTGCCTTGCATTTACTCATTAAGGATAAGCTACTTTTATGTCAGGCTGTATTTACTCCAAAAACATGTATATTTTGAACTGGGAAGCAGGCTAAAACATGCATGGGTTGCTACATGACAATTAACTACAGAAAGGACGTTACATCTCAGAAAACTTGAGTTAAAAGTTTTCCTATGAATAAAACATGTTTCCAATGTTACATGTTAAACTTTTTCAAGAACAACCCTTTTCTCCCAAAAGCAGCAGGAAAATGTTCTTTCTAAACCCAGTCTCAAAATGAATGCAGTTATCATGTATTCATGTTAGGTTTGGTTTTAGCACTTTGTACGGGAAATAAATGGAACACATAAGAACTGAACAGATATTGAACTAAACACATAAATAACTGAACAGATAAGAAAGCTAAGAACAGAAGATACTCATCCAGTGTAATAGATCTACAGGAGTGAAAATATGAATTGTAAGCAAAATTTAGTGTCAAGACTGAGAAGCTGCTGAACTTGGTTTGAAAAGAGGGAAGAGACAAGAATCTCAGTAATGGATGGAAAGAGTTTGGAAAACTGAGTGAACAGAAAACCTTCAGAGAAGATAGAATTTGACATGGAGGAAGAAACAAAGGGAGGAAAAAAAACAGGAGGAGACATGAAATCAACAGCAGGGACCAGAGGAAAGACTCTTTATTCCCTATAGATTGAGAAAAATATTGAAAAAAATAATCCCCCTTTCAAAGGAAAGAGAAGTTAAAACCTCACAGCAAAATTAAACTGCTATAAAAGTCAGACAGCAAAATGACATTGGAAAAAAAAACCACTAACCCAACCACCAACCAGTTTCCTGAGCCCATCTGTATGGGATGAAAAGCTTGAGGTTACATAATTAGAATGGATCATAATTCAGGTGACAAGAAAAATCCAATTCATGACTAAGCATTTCCAAACTATAGGGATTCCAGGAGGTGGAGAGAGTGACCACTAGTCGCAGTCACCAGGGGGAAACTGACCTAATACTTCTCCCATCCTCCACAGTCATTGTAACAGCTGGTCAGAAACAAACCACTCATTGTTAGGGCAGTGAGCACATTAAATCCAGAGTTCATCAAGCATAGGAGATCTGTAATTTAATCACATTGTTCTGTTAACTTTGATATGTCAATGGGGCTGCTATATATGTGGACAGGACACTGCAAAATTAGATACTGACTACTGTTATAGTCAGAGATTGTAGAGCCATTAGTTAAATTTTAAGCCATAACTCAGCTTTTATTCTTCTGTGTACTCTAGAACTTGAAACTCTCAAGCATTCTAGCTCAGAACTTTTTGTAGCTTGTGTGTGCACAGGACAGACACGGAAATTCCAAAGGGTAATATATCAAACAAGAATTAAACAAATAAAAGGAACAACCCACAGCTACAAGGCTTCCATTTCAAGGGCTTGTTTTCTAGGATACCAAAATAATCAGAAAGTATCAACAGCTCCAACGGGCTTACCATCCCTATTCTGCATCACTGGACCAATGCAAAAAATGTTTAAATGTTCTGGTTTAAGATACCAATCATCTACTTGGCTTATCTAGTATTACAGCATCAACAGTAACTGTTGAGTACCACTGAAATTCTGTCATCTCTGGTTTTCTACCAAGTCTTTTGCTCAGAGAGCACCATAAGCATAGCCAAAGTGATCCCAGTTGTAGATCACATGAGTTCAGAGCATGAAGAACTTTCCAAACTCAAATCTAGATGGACAAAGCACACCCATCCGGTTTCTACGTGTAAGTCTTACATGTTTCTAGAAAGTATGGACAAAAGAAGCAGGGTCTTAGTACCCTCATGGTGACACTGCAAGGGCTGCCCCACACTCTTGCCTTGTTTTGCCCCTTAGTTCTGAGCATCTGCTGTATACCGAAGCACTGACCAGCAGGACAGAACATCAAGCACTGATGACTACAGTACTGAAAGCAGACTAACTTACACGGGAGAAACAATCAGGTCAATTGGCCTACTCCTGATGGACATCCCAGCCCCCCAAACAGTTTCCAGAGTTGTTGTGTCCAATTTTGCTTTATTTATTCAATTATTCAAGTATTCAGTTCTGATCTTACTCTCATGGACTATGAATATGAACCTATTACATGGACTTAGAATATGTTTACATGTATAGCAGCATCTTCATACTGGAAAATATTACAGAACTGTTTGGTATGGAAAGGATAGAAAAGAAAGCTATTCAAGCAGAATTTCAAGTACAATTACAAAGAAAATAAATGAATACTGTTCAGTTGCTACTCATCTCCTCCACCTAGCCAGCAATACCAGCTCTGCTTACTCTCTTTGGCTCCTCACTTCTCTTTGATGCTTCCCAGCGAGGCACTGACACACCCTGTCAGTGCCTGCACTCCGACTTACTCCACCGGATGTTTTCCTACCAGTAGTAGTCAGACATCCATGCCAAGACAGGGACACACGAACATACCCACTGATCTTTTTACCCCCAACTCACTCTCAAAGTGAACTCTTTTGGACGCCTTGCACGTCTAAGACAACAGGACCGAAACCTTAACCTGACCCGCAGAAGCACACGCCATCTCCAGGTAAAGGACCGGGCAGCTTCTCCCAGAGGACAAGCACTGCAAATTTCCTTCTGGACGCCCCGGACCATACCAGGCAGCGCCCAAGTCGGTGCCTGCTCACCCCGAAGGATAACTCGGAACGCTCCTGCCGGGCCGGCCGGGCAGCCACGGGCGGGGCAGGCGCTGCGGGGCTCAGGACAGCGGCGGGCAGAGGGACCCGCCCGAGCTCGGGGAGCCCTCACGTCACACCGGCTCCTTCCCCTCTCCTCAGAGGGCACTGACCGGCCCCGGGCCCGCTCCCCCGGAGGGGAGGAGGGAGAGGGGGATCCCCTCATCCCGCCCCCGGATCCTACCGTAGGTCTCGGACATGGCACTCTGCGACATCCCGGGAGGGGTGACCCTNCGGGGTGCTGGACCCAGCGCGGCGTGCTGGCCCCAACGCGGGGTGCTGGCCCCAACGCGGGGTGCTGGACCCAGCGCGGCGTGCTGGCCCCAACGCGGGGTGCTGGCCCCAACGCGGGGTGCTGGACCCAGCGCGGCGTGCTGGCCCCAACGCGGGGTGCTGGCCCCAACGCGGGGTGCTGGACCCAGCGCGGCGTGCTGGCCCCAACGCGGGGTGCTGGCCCCAACGCGGGGTGCTGGACCGAGCGCGGGGTGCTGGACCGAACCGGGGGGTGCTGGCCCCAACGCGGGGTGCTGGACCGAGCGCGGGGTGCTGGCCCCAACGCGGGCTCGCCACCCGGTGCGCAGCACCAGCTCGCACTCCGGGGCGCTGTTCCCGCTGTTCTCCGCGTTTTATTCTGGCTTGTGCCAGGCAGGGAGCCGGGCGGTGCCCCACGAAAGGCTGGCTCCCCGCTCATCAAAACGTTACGCTGTTCATCCATTTTGACGGACAAAGGCGACAGCATTCCTTGGTTACAGATTACGTGCCTTTTCAATTAATTAGTGCTCAAACCCCTGTTTGCTCTTCATTCCTCTCCTTTCCATGGTGATTATTCCGCAGGCTAAATTCTGCTCTCCTTTCGAGTCTGGGATCCGTTTTGAGTAGGTGGTCATTGAGTCTGTGGCAGTGATCTCCCACTGCCGGAATTACCTTTCCCCCAGGTACTGCTCAGTCCCGCTGACTTCACTCCTGGCGGCCCATTCATCCTGGGGTTGTCTTCCCTTTTCCTTAAAAGATTAGCCGAGAGCATACAATGTTCACAACGCAATTGCTCAATCCTAACTGTACAGCTATAGCTACTGATAACAACGAAAATAAGGTGCAAAGTTTGATTCAAATCTTCAGGGGCCTGATGACAACAGAGCCTGGCCTCTATTATTCTTTATTGGATGTCTTAACTCTCCTGCCAAACCTGGTTAGTCTAGCAGCAAAGGGCATTACAGCTCCCACCACAACAGCCTCTCCACCTACTCCATTCCTAAATGACACTTCCTCTGTGTCCTCCACATTCTCCTTTCTTCCACTCCTTAAAAAAAAAAAAATCCTCTTCTCTTATTCCCTCTTCTGGTATTTCTGGCTTTTTGTTTTTTTTTTTTATCTCGTTGCTCACAGCTTCCCATCTTTTCCACTTCTCCTTCATCTCCCAAGCTGTAGGAAAAACTGCCTCTGCCTGTCCCAGCCACCTCCTTGCCAAGTCCTTTGCTGGTCAGAGGTCAGCTTTGAAGTTCCCATCTCTAATCAGTGGAACAACATGCACTGAGCCAGCACCAAGAACCCCTCAGAGAAACTGCTGATTATTCTTGCTGTAATGGGTACATACAGACAAAGAAACTCACCACAGTTTTCAAAGAACCAGCTTCTTAATGAGTTCACACTGTTTACAGTAATTAGAGGTCGTATAAACAGGTCCTCAGATTTAGCATAGTTCTGATACACATAGGATATGCATATACAGAGGATATAAAATGTCACATGTGAACATTTCTCTGGGGCATCTGCTCTCCAGAACATTGTGGAAAGCTGAGGAGACTTCACATGAGCTGCACAGACCCCAGTATGTCACAGATGTGAGCTTTGTGTCTGGAAGCTGATCCCCAAAATGCTACATTCTGAGGCTCAGGTTGGGCTTTAGAGCAGTTTGGTCTAACATCACTAAATCCCTGATAGATATTGGTTATTTTTGCTCAACCCCTCCGTCCCCGCCCCCAGAAAACCAAGCCAACCAATCAAAAAACCCCACCAAAATGAAAACCAAACTGAATGTCTAAACCAAAAAATCCCCAAAGATGCTGAAGGTGACAGATTTTACTAGATTACCAAAAATATGTCATGTTGTATCAGTAAGAGAACAAGGAGATTTAGACCTCTTGCACCGCATAAACTTTAGCTTAAGAGATAAATTAGTCTTGTTTTTTTCTGTTCTGTGTATCTTGCAAGATGACCTTGCCTATATGGAGTTTATATTTGATAAATGTCATTGTGTTAATACCACATTCCTTTGCTTCCAAGCACTCCTGGTAAGTTTACATACACCTATCAATAAAGTACATCAAAACTGTAAAGGTTTCCATAAAAGCTATTTGTTTAATACTGAAGAAGAGGGTGGAGGTTGGAAGAATGTTAAAGCAAAGACAGGAGAACATGAGACAGGAATAGGATTTGGTGTTTTAGAAATTTTGCCTTGAAGAATAATTTAGAACTAAGAGTAAAAATCAGAAATAATGACTGCACTAGGCAAGAAAATAAATAGCTGATACCTCAGTAATTTGAGACTGTCAGGCCTGTATTTTAATGAAATCATTCTTTCTGAGTAATAAACAATAAGTAGCTAGAATTGGCCTTGTCAGTGTCCATCTTGAGTACAAAGTTGAGAAAAAACCCCCAAAGCCAAATGTTTAATTCACTTGATTTATGATTTCTGTTAATTACATCTGCTAGAAAATTTGGCACAGGTCAAAAGTGATGTATTGTGTCAAATTGGATCTCCACGTCAGGGACTTCCTCAAGTTACTTTCACCACAGTTATTTGGCCTATAACTGGTTGTGGTTGAAAAATTGCTGCTCAGAAGATGATGTTAAGTTTTCTCTAAAAGTGCTAATCTCATTTTTTGCTAGTTCTTACTAACCAGTGTACCATAATAGAAATAGAAGTGGACCCATAAGATCTCACGGGAGTCAGACTCAAGGTGGGGTATTCTGTGAAATCTCTTCCAAAATAAAATGAAATGACTCAGGACTTTGCAGATTTGGACACAGCTTTTGATGACCGAGCACTGCAAATGGCCAGATCCCTCTGTTTTCTCTTGCCTCTCCTTTCCTTTTTATTGTAGGGGAACAAAGTTCGGTTTGTAACTGAAGCTGGGCTGTGGTTGTGGTTCACCTTCAGCGCAGGCTGCTGTCTGGGACTGGAGCGCAGCTGAAGGTGGGCTGGGCTTTTCCTGGAGGGAATGGTAGGGATGCTTCGCTCTGGTCTGAAGGTGGCACTCCAGGGCTGTATGTGGAAGGCACTGCCGTAGCTGGATGCTGCTGTTGTCTCAGTTATGGCTGTGTCCGACCCGGGATGCTCAAGTAAAATGAGGAATGATGTATTCTGCTGCTCTTCCCTGTTCCTTGCATACTGACTGTGGAAAGCAACCCAGCATATGCAGAAGCCGCTGGCTTCAGCTTGTTCTGAAGCAGCAGTGAATCTGACTCCAGCAACCCAAATGGAATCTGAAGGCAAGTAATTCATACTCTGAGGAACCTCTAAGATTGCCCCGACCTCCTTGTACACAGTGCCATTGGCCAGCTGACTTCCCCTGAAAACAAGCGGGATCATTGGAACATTGTCATCCTCGGCTTCCACAGGAACTGCCCTCCATCTGCAAACACATTTGCCTATGTGTGCATGTGCAGCTCACACCTAAGGACAACTAGCCCTGAAATCAGCCTTAGGCACACATTGCATCACTCTCTTTCAAGTATGAAAGTGACATCCATATATTTTAAATAATAAGAAATGTAGCCGTCTTTCTTGTTATATTAGTGCCTTGCTTTTAGAAGGACATAAGCCCAGTTCACATGGTGTGCAGATAGTCTGAATTCCTGGTCCTCAGGGATCCAAGAAGAATCTGAGGATCCTTAAGGGATCAAGTGCCTAAGAGGTGTAAACTGCTTCAGTCTCACTTTCCACAGCAGTGCTGAGGGGATGGGCATTTACACTGGCATCACAGCAGGGAAAGCGTTACCTCCTGTTGTACCAAGGCTGTCACCTGCTCATGGTGATCCCAAGGCAGAACAAGAGAATTGTCAAACCAGTCAGATATCAGGGAATCACCCTGCTGGGGTTACCAGGGTAGTCTTTAAAAACTTATATGTACTCTGTGTTATACCACTAGAAATATCACAGGCAGAGAAATAGGACATATAATTGTAGTTACTTACGGAAATCTATGGGTTGGATGCTTCTAAAATCAAGGGCTCATCCCTCTGCTGTTAGCCCAGATATGAGAGCTGTTGAAGGAGACTGCAAAAGTGCATTGGTGCTGTAATTGAACTCCTTCATCTTGTTTTATGGGGAAGTTTTCCAAGAGTAAATATGAAGACCACAAGCTATGCTCCTACAGCTGGTGATGGCTACAGTCTGCCGTGCTGTATGCTACACATTTACTTTCTGCTTTCATCATGCTCTCTTCACCAGTAGTAGGGAGAAGGAGCCATACTGCACAACCTGGTATTGTGAAGAATCACCAGAAGATGGGATAAGCTCACTTTAGGATAGCTTTATGCTATAGCACAGAGATATAAATTTGCCCTGAGGTTGGATTGAATACTATGTCTTTTTTTTTTCTTGCAGAACCCTGCTTTAGGTGTTGTGTCAAGGGAGTCACTTTTACTAACATAAAGCTACAGAGATATGCTGTATTTAGAAAAGAAATGCACAGAATAAAAAACCAACCAAACAAACAAATCAAATCAGACTATAGGCCACAGCTTTTAAAAACAATTAGTGATTTAATTTTTCAGGAATCCCATAAATAGAGAAGGGGCCTAAATACTTATTTGAGCATGTCAAGAGATGCACAGAAAAAAGAAGACAGCAGAAATTTGGGACATGTTATTAACATACATAACATGTAAGTAACATTGATAGTGTCTAGAATACAGGCAGATTGATTCAACACCCATGTTTTATGGAGTTATCCTCATGGTGTCACCAATTAACTTCTCTGTTGGTGAAATTATGATAATGGGGTATAATTGGCTGCATATGTTCACTTTTAGCAATAGGAAATGGCTGAGGGGGTTGATATTTTCAATACCATACACTTGAATGAGAAGATGTGTCAACAGACACGTCATGTTCATGTTCTCCCTTTCATGCTCAAATCGGTTCTCCCTGTTCAGAAGAACTCATATGTAATGAAAAGGTCTCTCATTTGGGTCCTGTTTCTCAAGTGCATATCCTTGAAGAGACAATATATTACTCTTCATTAAATTCTGACTCTTTGGTTTCATGGAATGTGGCACCAGGAAGCAGTCAAGGCTGGCTTTGAACACAGGTGTTGAACCTGTGTGGTTCACCTGGATGGCTCAGCAAGTAGTGCTTCTGTCTGGGTCAGTGTGTGAGCTGCATGCTCAAGGAGGAATTTATCTGGTTTTATCCCATGTTGCAGGTGACTAAGTGGTGGTTGTTCATCTCATGCTCCCAGAGTTTATGTTTCCCAGCCAGCTGAACCAGGGACCTGTCCAAAATGTGTCATGATGCCCGTGCCTTGCTGTGCTGGGTGCTGCAAGTAGCAGTGCAGCTGGATCCTGGCTCATGGAAATACTCCCATGTCCCTTCTCCAGGTGTAGCCTAAACACACACATGCTTTCTGGGCACTGTCTGTATCAATGCAGGATGGGAGGCACCTCCAGAGGGGTCTTCAGCCCATAGGTTGCCACTGTCTGTCTGAGGACAGAGTGGATCACCTTCTCTCCTCTGGCTCTTCTTTAAGCAGGAGCCCAATGCAAGCTTTGAAAAACTAGCACGGACACCTAAAAGCAGGAACTATCAAGCTCTACCCCAGGGGATTTGGTTTCATCTTCCTTTCTCCAGGCCTTTCTTGTGCTGATGGAGAAAGGCCAGTGATGAGGCACCAGACTGGTGGGGAAAGCCCATGGGATTCCCTGAGCTAGTGCCCTTTGTCTGTCCCCTGCCTTTCTGGCTCCCCAGTGATCTATTGTTGCCAGCATGCTCACAGCAACTTCTGCTTGCACCTGGCTTTGGAAGCAGCCAGGAGGTGTGCTAATTTGGCTGATGTTACATTATTTTGCAGCTTTTAGGCTTGCTACTGACAGTTCATCCTTCTATTGGAATTAAAATGGGCAACCTTTTGTTCAGGTTTGGTGGGTAAAGCCAAATTCCAATATGCTTATCTTCCTCTCTAAACTGTTACATTCCATGACACATGCAACCTGTAGTGGCATCCTTGCCTCTGAAAAGCTGCTTTCATGCAACAGTCTAAACAGACTGTGAAACACTTGGAATATATTTGTTTTGTTTTGTGCACAGATGTGATTAGAGGGAGACCTGGTGGGACACAGGCTGGCAGTGCTAAGCTGTGCTCAGTCAGCTGAGCCCTCTGACCAGCAAAAGTGTTTTCTGGTTAGGAGTTTCTGTGGTTTTCGGCCTGAGTGTTGTTAAAATAAATTAAAATAAGTAGCAACTGCATGTAATGCTTTCCTGATGCTGCTCCCCCTCCTGAATGAATGTAGTGATATGCAGCCATGAAAGCAGCCATGCAGCCTGGGACAGGCCAGCTTCCATGTAAAGAGGCCAAAGAATGTCACACTACACGCCCATCATGGATTTAAGGAGAGCTCAGCAGCTGGAAGAGGGCTGGGAGAAGAGAAGGCAGTCATGTGTGAGGGGATGTCCCTATGGCTAAAATCTTCAGTGGTTTTGCCTGAGCCTGGGGATGTGATCTGTGCCAAGATGGTTTGAGAAGACCAATGTGCTGTGCAGTGTTAAGCCTTCCACTGCTAAATATGTGATAAATTTCTTCAAAGTCGCAGAATATTTCTGTTTTGAGAGCTGCAATTTAGAATTTTCCAAGTTGCTATTACATAAAAATTCAGAATACCTGACGTTTAAAGTGGATTTTTTTATACATAATAATTTTTGCATAAAATAAATGTATTCACCTTGCATTTGTTAGGACAGAAGTAAATGAGCTGCTTCATGTGGGTGAGGTGTGTAAACTCCCTTGTGCTACAAAAAGGACCACCAGACATGTTCACGAGTGTCTTCAGAAAGAATTTGTGCCCAAATATAATGATATCTATGTAGAAAGTGAGTCTCAGTTCCCAAAATGCAATTCTATCTCTGGTCATGCACATTATTTTTCATGACTGTGTTTCTGCCTGGTTCACTTTCACTTGCAGATAACCTTGTAGCTAGTTTTGCCTTGTAGCTATTCTTTTCCATAGTAACTTTTTGAAAATAAACATTTGAAAATACACATGGCTTATCAAGAAACTTCCTTGATTTCTTCTTCTTTTTTTTTTTTTTTTTTTTTTTTTTTTTTTTTTTTTTTTTTTTTTTTTTTTAAAAAAAAATCTGACTTGTTGATTGAAACGAACAGGCATGGATTTCCACCAGCCTACAGTGCTATTGGCAGAATATTGGTATGGATGGCTTATATAAAATGTGTTTCATGATTTTATCTAGCTTCCAGGTTGTTGCTGTCACACAAAACCCACACAGATCCGTTGTCACCAGTTAGAGGAGAGGTTGGAGACGAATGACACAGATATGCTTTTCAGCAGATGTTACAGAATCTCTAAGTCTGTCTTGAGACTTGACCCTCATTGTGTCTCTTTCAAAGTTGGCTCCATGTTTTTGTTCCCTGTAGTCTTTCAAGTGCATTTTATGTACAACACAACAATTGGGTACATCAGAGGCACCAGCTCTTTGCAAGTGACTCTTGCTGTTACAAGTGCCCCAGAAGGGCTGTGCTGGTTTTTGCTGGTGTAGAGTTCATTTTCTTCACTGTGGCTGGTATCAGGCTGTGTTTTGGGTTTGTGCTGAACACAGGGTTGATAATATTGAGATGTTTTTGTCATTGCTGAACAGGGCTTACACAGAGCCAGGTTTTCTACTTTTCATACTGAGATGCAGGTGAGGGATTTGGGGGTGCCTGAGACGCTGGGAAGAGACACATCCAGGACAGGTGACCCCAAATGACCAGACGCATACTCCAGACCATATGACATCATGCTCAGTACATGAAGTGGGGGGAAGAATAGGAAGGTGGGGGGATGTTTGGATTCATGGCATTTGTCTTCCTAAGTAACTGTTATGTGTGGTGGGGCCCTGCTCTCCTGGGGGTGGCTGAACCCCTGCCTGCCCATGAGAACAGGGAATTAATTTCTTGTTTTGCTTTCCTTGTGTGCTTTTGCTTACCTTATTAAACTGTCTTTATCTCAACCCATGAATTTTCCAGCTTTTACCCTTCCTGTTCTCTCCCCAGTCTCACTGGCTGGGGAGTGAGTGAGGAATTGTGTGGCTCTGGGTGGCTGGCTGGGATTAAACCACAACAAGAGCAAATATCTTTCTCAGGTATGAGGGCAGGTATATTCTTCAGTCCCTCCTTCTGCTTAAAACTGTGTGTTTAAGCTTGATTCTTTTGTATTAAGATCCCTTTGGATCACTCTGGCAATGTAAACATCCTGGAAGCAGGTGTAGGTGGAAGACTCAGAGTCCAGAATTGATCTTGTAGCTTTTCTGCAGCTGTGTACCACGTAGGATCAGTGATGGTGCTTTCTTTCAGTCATGGGCAAAGAAATCCAGAGCAGATTTCCATTAAGGCATCCCAAACCAGATACCTGCCTACATCTACTTGGATACTTGCACATGTGCCCATCTGTCAGGATGGCAGTGAGCCCAGGCCAGTTGGATCCTCTTGGCAGGCACTGCTGCTGTGCCAGACGTGGTGTTTGGTGCCCGACCTCCGTAAGCAGGCAAGTGACTCCTCAGACAGCTACCACACACGTATCTGAGCAATGTCTTTTCACTCCTGAGCACTCTTTCCCTGACTTCCCCTGCACTGAGGACCATGGGCCATTTGCCAGATACATGGATTGCCTTGCAGTAGGCAGCTCGAAAGCTCTCACACGCTTTCTCCTTTTAAAGGACAGGCAGCATTTGGCAGTAAAGGTCTTGGGCCTTTCCAAGGAAGGTCATGCCTGTCAGTCCACAGCAATAGGAGAACAGTGACTTTAAAACACAAAAGGAGAAAATCATGCTGAGTTCAGAGCACAAATTGAACTCTTCAATTGCTGAGTGGATGAAGTGTTGCCTGAGAATGTAGATGTTCTTGACCATAAGCACAAGAACAGTAGAGGTTTTCTGTGCTGGAAAGTAAAATGAAAAAGAAATGGAATGGAACAAAATTCTAGTCACACCTGAAAATAACAATTGCAATTGACTGTCTACAGGAACACCATCATCCTTTAAAGCTATACGAATACATATTTACAGTCTTCTGTCAATTAAGCCATGAAAGCTATGTGTGTTGATTCAACAGTGCCTAGATGGACAAAATCAAAACAATTCTATGTAACAGAAGCAAGGTAGGCCAGCTTCTTCTGGGAGACCAAAGAGGATAATTTTCTGACATCACTTTGCTGATAGGGTGATGCCCATGCTCTACATGTCACTGTCTGTGCTTAATGTTTTGGCTCAGGATTAAATTCTACTGCTGCTGAGACTCACAATCCCTCTCTCAGTTCCAGAAATCAGATTTAGGTCTGCGTAAGGTCCTTAAATATAAAGCTAATGTAAACAGTGTAGGACTTAATGGAAATCCTATAAAAGTATAAATCCAGTGGGTTTATTTCCTGAAGCAGCAATGAGGGTTAGTTGTGCAGAAGCTACAATTGATCCAATACGCCTGGCTCTATATTTTGTAATTCGCCTTTTACAGCAGTGTTTAAGCACCTTGTCTATCAAGGAGATTCACACTGATTAAGGCAGAAGATTGATTTCAATTCCTCCTTCAGAGACCAATGCAAAGTTGTTTTGGATGATCTCCTAGGTGGTTTCTGCTGTATACATTTAAAAAGATCGTTTCCATCATGGGATAAGGGTACATAATACAAGCCTGCTCTTGTTTCTCCTGGGGAAGAACTCCTCAGCTGGGGTGCTTTACACTGTGTTCTTCTTTCAGCTTCTGCACCTTGTGCAGGATTGGGTACCTTCCTTTTGCAAAAGGGATCAGAATATTTTTGTTTGTAGTAGTTAAAATGTCACTCCATTTGATACTGTAAAAGGAGATTTTGGGAGATTTGCCTATAGCCTGTCAACGCTAAAATTTTACTGAAAGGCTTCTAACAAGATTTAGGATCTTAGTCTGGACTTCCAGTTGTGATCTAACAGGATAACTCAAATGATGCTCATGGTCCATAGTGATTGGAAAAAGTCCTGCATCCAAATAAACAAATTGTAGATAATTTAATAATTCCAGACACAAATCAGGCAGAATTCCAGAGCCAGGATACTGAAGCTGTCTAATGTTGGAGACATTAGAAAAAATTGCACTGGATCATCCTCAGATTAAAAACCCAGCCAATTAACACCTCTTGCCTTTGCCATCTTCATTTCTGGTTCATCATTGAAAAATTATTAGAGAAACCTTGAGGATTCATTAAAATTTTAATAGAGAACTCTTTACATTCTTTGTTGCTATCAGCAAAGTGGTTGCTTGCTTGGGCTGCTCCAGCACAGCCAGGCACTGCTGGGCAGTTCAGAAGTGTCATCCTTAGGAGGGTCTAAAAGAGCCCTGCTCCTAAATATGCTGTTTAGGTCCTGCTTTCTCGATTTTATATTGCCCCTTTCAAATTAACATCAGTCAAGGTGATTAATGTCTTGTCACTCTACAAATGGTTTCCACAAAATATAAATCATGGCTATGTTTTCATGTTATCTTGTCTTTGTGACTAACCAAAAGAAATTGCAGTAAACTTTTAAGACCAGCATATATTTGTTTTCCTTCTTAGACAGGGAAATGGTTTCTTTTGACTTTTCTGAGTAACATACTTGCACACTTTGCATTAACTTTCACTGAGATTGGGTGAATATCTCAACTCCAAATATTTCCAATCTGTATTTCTGAAAACTTAGAGTATTCATTCAGGGTTGTGAGAGTCCTGGCTGGGCTGATAATAAGATTACACACTGATAGGCAGCCTTTCTTTGGAGTTAAATTTTAGTACATCTTCAGTGTTTGATATTGTTGGTAACAACTTTGGTCCTGTAATAGTGATCAGATTTTCTAGTGGCATGTCACTATTAATTTCTGTTATTAGAGTATTTCTATTCAATCAGTTGTTAATATTCCAATTCAAATCATAAATTCTGCAGCCACAATATGCTTAGGTTTTACTAAAAATTTCAGTGAAAACTTACAGTAGTTGCTGAACCTTTCTTCTTTGACTTTGTTGTATTTTAAACAAATATGCCAATGGTACCTTTACTTGGTTCATTTTCTTTGCCAGCTTTTTTTTTTTTTTTTTTTTGGAGGGGGGGGTATGTTGCACACCACTGAGCAGAACTTTTCTAATTAAATTTTCTGATTATTGTTTTTCTCTTAGCTTGCACAGCTTGCCTTTTAGTTGCCCCTCTAAACCAGGTACATCTACGTAAAATTCAAGCTGGGGAGCAATGCTTGCATCTTCCTGCTATTCACTTAAAAGAGAGGCATTGAATTGGGCCTTGGTCTTAAATGTGCTGGTTTCAAAAAGAGCATAAATGGATGATTATGCATAAATGTCAGCATCTCATGAACAGGTAGAAACTCCAGAATTTCACAGACAGGGTCTTCTTGTCCCAGCAGCAAGAACAATTTTGTATAAAGTAGAAGGGTTTCCAAAATGCAAATAATTCTTAAATTATGTGCTGCAACAACATGGCAGATAATAAAACTGTGGGAGTACAATTATATTTTGAATTATTTAAATAAGTAATACAATTAGGAAGCGGTCTTTCATTCTTAACTAGTAAAACTTTAATATAATATCTTAACTATTATCAACTAAGTAAATTATTTTATATTTGGCTGAATAATTATTCTAATCCCCTTTCATTATTCAGATGGTGTATTATAAATTGAATCCATTACCAGGTTGTCATTTGTGACTGATGCATTTTACACACAAAACTTTGCCTAAGAATTTTCAGGGAAGGCTCTTCTTAAATACAAATATGTACAACAGGTTCTCCTATCTAAAAAATCCTTTAAAATAAGCAGATTCTATAACTCAAAACCAATCTAAAATGAGAATTTTTTTCAAAGAACACCCACTGGATGTCTTCATGGTTTTGCCTCAAACCTTTTGTAGGGTTAAAGAAAGCCTGCCCCTCAGGTTTTCCAATAATGAGCATCTTTTTCGTGTTTCAGGCTCTTTCAAGTATTTCACAATGTATAGGCCCCTAACACATGTTCTTTGTATTTGGCAAAATGCAGGAAGCCCCTCCCTTGCCCCAGCTCATGCTGAACATGTACATTCCAAATTCTCGATCCGTTTTTTTCCCCTTTGGTGACTTTGATCTTTACAGCAACCACTGAACCAGGGAGTTGGACTAGATGATATTCAGAGGTCCCTTCCAACCCAAGCTATTCTACGATTCAGTGAAATTAAATAAACTTAGGCTACCTATTGATTGCTTCAAGCAATCATCACAGAAATCCTTTGGGCTTCAACTTGCAACTCCTTACAACAGTCTAAACCAACATCATTATTAAAAGAAAAACGTGTCTTTATTTCATTCCTAACAAATTGTATAGAATTATGGTCTAATTTCACTACTGAAGAATAAGCTTGCAGCAGTAATTCCCTCTTCAAAATTTCCACACCTCCGGGCCAACTGGCTATAAATCATAGTGCATAGGGGCTGGGCTGGCTGAGGCAGCTTCTGAGAGAGGCATTCTCCAACTGATACTATTCCATTAATTAACACTGGAAAGTGTATCTGTAATGCTTTTGCTTTTAATAGCCCTAATTGGATACATGTACATCTCATGTATTAACAACTCAGTGAAATTTAATCATTTGTGGACATTTCATACTTCAAACTACATAAACTGGTATTGTTACAAATCCTTAGCTTTCCAATCATTCTCCCACAAAAATGTGTCAAACTAAATATTGCTTTGGCTTCTTGGGTTTAGCAGGTGTGCCCAAGTCAGATTATTGCAACTGCAATTAATTATCTTACTCTCCCTGGACCAATGCCCTGTGCTTGCAGTCACCAGTATGGAAATTTAGGAGATGTAAAGATATTTTTTGATTGTACCTAATGAATAATTTCTTCATGTGCAAACGCAGAAAAATCTTGAACTACAATCTACCTCTTCTTTCATGCAATTTTACTAATTAAGATAGACTTGTGAAAGTCCTAGGAGTAGATTTTTCTAGCCTTTGTGAAAGCATATACAGCAAATGTATCAGTGAAATCCACCAAGTGTTTGTATTTAGTTAATGTTTGTAATTCCTTAGAAGTGAGGCTGTGGGAAAGCACATGACACCTGCTCCTTCAGGGTCTCCCTCTCCTTGGCTGGCCAGCTGCTGAATGGTGACCAGAAAGCAGACTCTGAAAAAGAAAAGAAGTGGCAGCTGTCACAGTGCAGGAGATAAAAAAACCTTCCACAAATAACTCAGCAATTGTCTTGGATCAGCTACAGCAGGAAGTGTTAATTGGTAAAACAAAAGGCTGTGATTTTCTAGTGGGTTATTTTCTACTCTACTGGATGAGGGATGTGTTCCTGACAGCCCAGGAGCACAGCCTTCCTCTTTGGGGACTGAGTGATGACTTGCTCTCACGTGAATCTGCAAGAGGAATTGCAGGGGAACAATGAGGCCAGCTTTGGGATGCTGGGCACTCTTGGTCACTGTAAGTGATCTGAATAATCCAAGCAGAAAATTGGGGCAGAGGATGGATCATTTACAGCAAAGCAGAGGAAGAAGCGCTGTGACTTTTGACAGATAAGTCAAAAGGCTTCAAAGCCTGGGTGTGGGTCAGACAGGTAGAAAGGGCAAGATTCTCATTTTACAAAGCTGTTTCCTGGTGGAAGTAGCCATTTTCTTAGCCATGGCACATGCTGAGCATCCCACCTGCTGGAAGAACACAGCACCTTAGTGCATCCTCCACACAGACATCGCCTGACACCTGCAGCTGCTGCTGGCCTGGGGCCACCAGCATGCCTCTGAAATGTGGGGGTTTCTGTAGCAGGACCTTTTGCAGAAAAAAGTGGCAAGTGATTTCTCATCTTCTTTCTTAGGGGAGAAGAATGTTGGTTCTTAGAAGGTGTTATTTTAACAGTTCTGGTATGTCTTGCAGATTTTGGTTCTTAGAACAACTACATCTGTTCAGCTGGCACCATGTAACTGCTCTACCATTTTTCACCCTCGCTGAAGTTATTGATATCTTCTGTGATAACTTCTTGCTGTGAATATATAATCATTTTTAATGAAGTTTATTTTGATTTCTATTCACTCCTATGTGACATTTCTCCTGTTGTGCATATTCTTATTTCTCATATAAAGAAATAGAAAACATCCGAGTAACTTGCAGGAAAAATAATTTGGCTGAGTAAAGTCCACAACAAATGTAAATGATAGGTATGTGCTGGGGTAGGACATGGACACGTTAGGAATGCCATAAATGATCTATTTCTTCTATTTCGACCCAGGATCTCCTGTGAGGTTTCAGCTATATCAGAGCACAAATGCTTCAGGGTTTGTGCCACAGTTTTCGGCTTTCTCTCATTCATTGTAGTAAGAGTCAGGATTCTTTCCTGCACTGATTTTAATATGCTGCACCAGCCTTGTGCCTGAATTATATGCCTGAGCATCTGGTTTTCCAAGGCTCAGAGTTCCTAAAGGTGAGTGGAGGAGGTTTGGAAAACATTATTGTTCCAAATGTCTGTATACACTATGAAGATAGACTGTCCTTGTCTTATCCCACCTTCTAGTGATGTAATACAGGAAACTAAGCCAGCTGTGGGAGGAAATTCACTGCATAAAGTCAGGGAGGCAAGAAGCAGCTCCTTTTCTTTTTTTTTTTTTTTGATGAGCTCCTGGGAAGCCAGAGATGTTGAACAGAGGCAAAACCAGAGTATTGGGTCACAAACACATGTCCTGGAGCAAGGACTCCTTGTGCTGGAGTCCTGAGCCCACCTGAAGATTCATCTTGAGCAGGAGGAGAATGAGAGTCTGGGAGGGACTCTTCCTCAGAGGTAGAGAGGGATACCAAAAGCCAGAATGGGTATTTGTCCCACATGGTGTGATGCTTTGCATGGCAGAGCTCCAGCTTCAAGTCAGGCCTCAGGGCACAATGACACTTGTCAAATAAAACTTAGAATATTTTTTTTCCATATCCTGTTCAATGTCGCGATTTCCCAGGAAGATTTCCCTGTGATGTGAGGCAGAAATAAAACAATGCACTGTAGTAGCCCTGGAGGACTCTCTCAAGGAGGTGTGAGTGACACACTGGCATTTGCATCCAGCCACATTTGTCCTGGCCAATACAGAGCCAGTGGACCACATCCACATGCATGTTCACTACTGTGCACCCTGCATTTAGATTCATGTCCAAGGAAACAGGGATTGACCTCTAACTGCTCCAAAGGGATTTCTTCATATTCTCCAATGGCTCTTACTCATGATTTTTTTATTTAGTATGGCCACACACTGGAAAAAATGCTCCTTCAGTCACGTAAATCTCCTCCCTCCCAGTTCCCTCTCTCCTCCTGCAGTATGCTGTGCCACATATTTGGGTAAACTATGTAGAGGGGTTTTCTGTGTTCACTTTCTGACATTCTCTGACTATAAACCCACGGACTTGTAAAATGTACTTTTTGAATATGTGCACATGCTGCTGACACCATCGTTTTGGCCAGCAGCCCTTTTCCCATGACAACGTTAGGGAGCTCTCCCTCTGTGCAGTTCCACTTGAACTTTGATCACTGCCCTGCGTGTCGAAAGCAGGAATGTTCACTTCTGGGATGAAAGGAATGAGCTAAGACACAAGCCAGGGTAACTACATTGATCTACATGAGGACACATTCTTGTGTAATTTAGGGATAGGACAAATACTTCATTGACCTTTACTCTGATATCTGCTTATTTATCTGCATTAGATAAACAGCCAATGGCTATATCTCAGCCTCTGCAAACAGCAAGTTCTGTCAGCACTGCAGATATCATTTGTTGCTTTATTTTATGGGAAGGAAGGAAGGAAGGAAGGAAGATTACCTTTTTATTACTGCTTTCAGGGATGCCGCACCACAAGGCCTGCTTTCCTCTGCCCTGGATGTTTGGAGCTTTTATACCCTTGTCCAAATTTTACCCTATGGCAAAATTGTGCCCTGAACAAGTTCTCAAGCATGTTACACATTTAATGAGACTGACAGCAGTCAGCTCTAGGCTTAAAGACAGAAATAGCAGATCTTTATCTGAGCTCCTATGAACTGCGTGGGGGAAAAATTTTCTTCTGGGTCACAGATGGAGCTTCCAACATGTTCCAGCTTGGTTTCTATAAGGCTAACTTAGTCCCAGCATAAAGCCAGAAAGACATCCTTTGACTACAGCTTTGGGAATTTTACCTCTGTTGTTACCTCGAATGTTGGTACAGTTGGGTCTTTATTCTAATAGTTGCAGGGAGTAAAAAGCACACCTGTCCTATGCAACCAGTTTCTCATACCATCAGTACCAGCCTGGCATGAGAAGGGTGTCTTCTTTTCAATCTCTTGGACCAGTTAATGTAGTTTATTTCACACTCAGAAGAGCTGGACGCTAAACCTTAGCGTGGGAGAAATTTAATTTCAAGCTTGAACACAAAGTGTGGTATCTGGTTCAAATTTCCAGCTTGCTTTAGCTGGTGCTCAGCACCACCGTCTAGACTACTGAAATGACTCTTTCTCTTGGTACTCCCCTTACTTCTACTTAGAGTGAATGTGAGACAGAATCCTAAACAAAAATGTCTCACAAATGTTGAGGTAAGTTGGACCTGGCCCCAGAGTTTTCAGAGCCTTTTTCTGTAGGAGTAAAAAACTTCCCTTCAACCTACACTTTGGAAAAATTTACGTGCAGTTTGGTTTGATCTTTAACCTATTATCCTGCACTGGTGGGGTTTCATTTCTCTACTGAGTTCTGCACAGTCTTTTTTCTGATTAGTACTTCATATGGGTTTTGTGTCCAAGCCAAAGACCACAAACACCTTTTGAGGATGTCTTCATGGACTTCAGGGACAGCTTACATTAAGCTGTGACATGTGTTTTCATGTGCCTTCAATCAGGGGTTTTGGCAAAGTTGTGAAGAAATTTGGTTCTCTCTTAACTAAAACCAAGAAATCCTGGATTCTATTTGAGTCACTCTTTGCTTCTTTCTTCCTGTGCTGAAATGTTCAATAACTCCCAAGCAACGATAACATTTGATTCAGAAACCTTTGGGAACCTGCTGATTGATACACAGCCACTGGCTAAAAAAAGCCACACTTTTCCTGGACTCACTCAAATAGCTTTGCTCTGGAAACTTAAGAAATTTGCAAATGTTTCGTAATAGGAAAGAGAAAGATATTTTACAGAACGTTTAAGAAATATTGCCAAAAATGAACTGGTACACACTAAGGTGGAGAGGGTATATGAAATAGTAAATACACAGCAAGGCTGAATTACGCATGGAGAAAGGAAATTTCCTGCTTACCTTTGGGTATGGAAATGTGAATGAACCTAATGTTTTTAAATGAAATAAGTTGTATGATTTCAGCCCTCCCCCTGTGATGTGATAACATCAACATCATGTCTTGATCTCTTTTGGGAGTGCCCTATCTTTCTCTCCTTTTCCTCCCCTGACAGTATCTTGTTGTAGTATTGTTGCTCTCAGCTTCTCATTCTGATGGCCTTTGCTGCTTCTCCCAAACTTCAGGAGAGCAGAATTGCAATTGAGCAGGCACATACAGAGAGCTCCTGCTTGGTATGCAGCAGCAAGGACCAGTGGCTGCCAAGTGACTGGTGTGTACAGACTTTCAATACCAGTGCAGGCTGGACAGATTTATTTTCACAGTCCAGTCTGTAATCCCTTGGTTCCTTGAGATATTAGATGAAATTCTAAACATTTTCCCATCCCAAGGTGTGCCTGTGTGTGCTTGCTGTTTGCTTGTGTGTACAGAGCCTACGGAGTGCCAGGACTCGCCTTGGGGGGGGGATTGTCACTCTTCTCCTGCCTTCGAAAATAGGATGTCACCATGATGAGTTGATAGAGAAATTATGGTCTAATGTGAGCTTTTTCAGTCTCAAAACTCAAAAACAGACTACTTGACCTCATCTATGTGTATTGCCCTTCCCCCTCTGCCATGGCTTCTATTTTCTCTTCTTTGCGACAATCCAAACAGTTTCATTCCCTTTCCTCCCACTTCAGCTTGCACTCTAACAGCTCTCTGGGCCTAATTGCTGGCTTTGCTTCCTTCCTTCCCTTGTCTCCTTCCTCTCCTCCCAGCTCAGTTTCTGGCTTAATTAATACAGCTACCACCAGATGTTTCCACTGTGCAAAAGGAACTTCTACACACCTGCATGGGAGGTCTGTCCCATTGCAGCAGGGAAACCTGTTTGCCCAGGCAAAGGCATTAACAACACCTGCATGTGATTTCAGACATGGGTATCTGTGAGCCACCATTCTGCAAGTTAGGTTTTCATCCTGGTTCTGCTTTTTCTGACAATCTACTCTCAAAAAGACAGCAGAGACCCTGTGAGAGAATGATCTAAGACAAGTTTATTTCTTGCAGGAATCCCTGTACAGAGGGCACAAACAATCCTTGCATGGAGGGAAGGTCAGTTGCATTCTATTCCACCTGGAAATTCCACATCTAGCAGGATAATCCAGATTTCTGGGTACTGGAGATGAACAGAATGGCCCAAAGCAGCTAGAACATGTCGGGATCTGTCCAACAATAGAGGCTGTATGTCAAGAAGAGTTAACCATTTAGGCAGATAATGAAAACTGTTGTATTTGATAGGGTAATGGGAAATACAAATCACTGTGTTGCATGACCTAAGGCAGCTATTAACAGATTAGAGTTTGGAAAACACATTCCCCATAGTCAAATGGGCAGATTATTCTTCAGTTTTCCACGGCAAAAATTCTCGTCCCTAGTTCTAAGACATTTGCTGCTGGAGTATGTGGTTCCCCAACATTTTAAACTGGCCTAACACTGGGCTGTGACAGGCTTTCACCTTGAAACACACCTACTGTTCCATGCAGGAGTCTCCATCAGTCTGAGAGTGAGGGAATTCCACCCATGGGGACCCTCTGAAGGGTGTGTGGTGACTGGACAATGAAGCCCTTCAGGAGATGGGGCTGTCCAACACCTGCTCTGGGAATTGTGCAATCATCTCCCTAGTTTAAGGCAGATTTTAAACACCTCTCTATTCAGCATCAAGATGCTGCTTTCTCCTTAATGCCCACCTTCAGGCTGTTGACAAAACTTCCAAGGCTGTTTATGTACACTTTTAGTCTGGGTTTGTTGCCCAGCTGGGGCTGCTAGGCCTGGGTCAGAGCCTGAGGTTGTTTTTTTTAAATTGCATCCTAATCTGCTGCCTTCTCTGTGTGCTCTGCAGATCCCCAGAGCCATCTCATGGCTCCTGCAAGTTTCATTTATTGACTCTTAGCCCATTTCTCTTAGGATGGATTTCTTGTTCCTGTATCCCACGAGCCACTTCTGCTCACTCCCAGCTGGCCATGGCTGCAGTGCCCGGGGCAGGGAGCGAGCCAGCAAAGGGAATTGTCCTCTCTGACTGCTCACAGGAGCCAGGGCAGCACTTCCAGGCTCAGTGTGCTCCTTGCACGTCACGTTTGCAGGCTCTGCAGGTGCCAGGCTGTCTCAGGGAGCCTGACGAGTGGATCAAGCAGGTGACTACTCAAGGTGAAGAGAGAATTATACCTCCTAAAGGAGCATAAACTGACGTTGCCCCTAGTGTTAAGAACGTAAAGTCAATTTTCAGTTGAGAAATAGCAACAATAATGTGGACAACAGTGCCTCTGGGAGTGAGGCTGCTTTGCCATATGCTGCTGGGCAAAAAGCAGAGGAAAAAGCGCTGGGAAACTGCCTAGGTTGTACCTTCTTGCTAAACTGACATGAGGTGGCAGTATTTCAAAATTCAACTGCAGCACTAGCACTGCTCAAGCTCTTCACTCGTACCCTCCTACCGGGCAGAGATCATCAGTAACAATCTTCTGTAAAGGGTCACCTGCCTTCTGGTTTTCCTTGGGGTTTATTTAATAAGCCTCTTTGTGTGAATAGTCTCTAAAAATGTCAGGAGCTGATTTTGAGTTTCCCTATAAATGCTACTTTTTTTTTGGAAGTAAGATACTTGCATGTAAATCTATTTCCTATAATTTCAGGTGTTGTTTTATGGCAATCTATTAATGTAAGCTATTTTAATATGAGAAGGCCAATGCTGTGTTTTCTCATGTCAAATTTAGAGGAACTTAAGCTAAGACAAATAAAGCCACTCCTACAGTGTTACACATTTGCTCAGTTGGAAAGCTCCAGCACAATAAAACATTGATATAATCAGCAACTAGTCTTATGATGACAATTTTCTCCTATCTGCACACTACCACATTCTCAGAGAGATGCTGTAGCACATTTGTCTTGAGCATCACCCTTGGTGCTCTGGGAGATAGCACTGTGAGAGGCATCAGACACCTCCAGTGCAAAGGGCCAATGGCTCTTGGTGGCCCCTTAGGGGCAGGCTGGCTTGTAGGGTGATTTCCAGGATGGCTCATAAGATAATTTTTGGGGCAGCCCTTGTAATTGCAAGGCAGCCCCTCTGTTGTTCTCCCTCTCTGTGACTGTTCAGGAGGGACAGTGGGGCTGGCAGACCACGGCAGCACAGCCTGGCAGCAGAGCCCTGCAGCAGGGGACAGGCTGTGTCACACTCAGGGACTCTGATGTGCAAGCTGTGCTCCCAGCCCTGGGGAGGTGTGAGGCTGGAGTCTGCAGCATGGACTTCAAGTGCTGGAGCTCAGGCCTGTGCTCAGGGCTCAAAATTTGTCACCATGTGTTACAGGGTCATGCTAGAGTCCTAGAAAAGGCACAGCATGCAAGGAGCAGGAGCCTTAGGTGCTGAAGGGCCACCCCTCATTTTGTGATCCTTCCTTCCAAAGACCCCAGCAGCAGGGAAATTTCCTTGAGTAACTTATTTTAAAGTAGAAATCTCCTGGTGAGATGGACATACATGTTGAGTCTGCAGAAGTTTTTTGCAGGGTAACCTAAAGGAGGTGCAAAAATCAGGATACTATAAGGTCTCTTCTAAAATGGTCTAGGATTGCAAATCTGAGTCAAGTCTTGCTGGCTAAGGAGGCTGTTTGACTTGTAAATCAGTTTCTGTTTACAACTGCTGGTGACAGATCCCACGCTATTAAAGATGATGTCATTTCACAGTGAAGTGTCTGTTTTTCCCATGGTAAGGACGGATCTCTCACCCCAGATCAGGTTTTTGGCTCATCACATCTTGTTTTCTGCCTCCAGGGGTGGACACTGGATAGTGCTGTAAAAAACAGCAGTTCACTTGCTCCTTTAAAATTCATGTATCCAGTGAAACAATGCTCACCACCATGCTCTACTATTTGTCTCACCACCTGCACATGCTCAATTAATGCCCCAATGCATTAAGCTTCACTGCACTTCTAGTGTCTTGCATCAAGTCAGATCTTGCTGATTGTACCAAACATACTGATTTTGTATTTATTTCCATGGAGCTGTACTACCAAGGATTTAAGTGCCTGATTCCCTGCTGGTCTCCAGTGCATAAGCAGGGCTCCCCAGGAAACAGCAGCTAGGAGATTTTTATTAGAAGTCTTTGTAAAAATCACTTCTTGCAAGGTCATGAGAGTTTTCTCACAAGCATGTTGAAAACAGGTAAGAAACTAGAATAGCCACACATGATTTAGTCAATGGCTAATGAAACATATTTCATTGACTCGAAGAAAACATGCTATTGATGCCCTCACACACTCCCCTGATGATTCAAAGGGAAAATACATTTTTTTTTCTTCTTGTCCTTCAGAGACATTACTGTTACATCCACATCCAGCCACTGCACTGAGAATTTGGGCCCTGGAAGTTCTGCCACTGTTAAAGTATTTAGATCTAACCCATGTTTCAATATACATTTAGGCTCACTGTTGCTCCTCCCTGTATTGAAAACTAATGTTCCAGCTGGTTCTAACACTGACTAGTTACTACCTCAGTCACAAAGGGACTTACACCTTGTGCTGTGCAGGAAAGACAAGCAGAACACCTTAGATAACTTTGAAAGAAAGCCCTTAGCCCCAGCAAAAGAGCAGAGAAAACCCTGATCACAACAAATTGTAAAACAATATGCAAATAAGAGAATAAGCAAATTGAAAAAAAGGGAAATGGATGTGGCACTCCAAGGCAAAAGCCTTTCAACAAGACAGCTCCTATCAACATTCTGTGTCTTGTGGATGTAGCCAGCTGATAAAATTATTCACTGCTGAGAAACGTCATTACTCTGGAAAAGAAATAAAGATTAATGCTCAGAAATGAAGAAAAGGCTGGAAGTCCCTGGTGACTGAAAATGAAGAACAGCATCATTTAGGCTTTGCTGGTTGTTGTTGTTAACTCTCCAGGGAGACCCGGGCCGTGTGCTTTGTAAGCTTTATTGGAACTGCATTGGCATTAATCATATGCCTGAAGGCAGCAAGGCATGTTGTTTGGCAAATGATGCTGTGTTATATGATGGGAAGGAAGCACTTTTTTTTTTCCCCTTTAATAATATTCACCACACATAGACTCGATTCTGATCTCACACTGGTTTTATATAGCGATTTCACTGATTTATGTTGTCATGTAACAGAAAGCAAGGCCAAGATGTTAGGGTGGATAGATATACAACCAGTCATCAGTCATTGAAAGCATTCTGTGCATTGCAATTTAATAATACTAATGATTTTTGATAGTTGCAAAACTGAAAAAAATTGAGAGGAAATCAAAATGAAATAAAAATCTTTTTCCTAGGTGCCTAAAAAAGACAAACTTGCTTGTGCCACAGAAGAACAAGGCTTTATTCATTGTTTCCTGTGTTCATGCTCTATGGTATCAGTTTACACCATTATGAAAGGGGATTTAGATCCAAGAGGTTTGTTAGAAAAAAGGAAGCATAATTAAGTGCTCATGTGAATAGTTTGCTTAGAGGTATGGATCCACCCAAAGTGTGACTTAGGATATGGATGTCTCAGGTCATTCCCAACAGGCAGTTTGGAGGCAGCCCTTCTGCTGTCCTAGAAAGGGGAGTTTGCCCAGACAAGCATGGGCTGCACTGGGCCCAGGTCCTCAGTGCCAGAGAGCAGTCCTTGATCTCTCTGCTTACTAATCTGGATACAGACCTGATGACTACAATTTAGGAACACAGCACCATCTAAATGGGAGTCACAGAGTGTTTTCACCTGCCACACTGTTGATATCCTTACAGAATAAGCTGGAAAGCCCATGGATAACTCAGGAAAAAACTGTGGTTCATTTCTGTAGAGGCAGGATGCTCTGCCCAGAGGTGGAAACAACCTAATTATCTTGAAAATTTTGGTTATTCAAGGCTCATTAACACTAACTGAGTAATGCACTGCTATGTTTTTTTCTGGATAACAGTCACTGGCATCAGCCAGCAGTTCAACAGGTAGCAGCTGAAGGCTAAATGATGTTACTATAATTCCTGCTCCCAAACTGTCCAGTCCAACAGCTGGAGCAAGTCTCCACCACTTTTTGCCATTGCAGTTGGTCCACCAGCAGCAGATGATGTGTTTTGGCAAACCTCACTCTGCTGAGGAGGCTAAGGCCTTTGGGGCCTGCATTATGTGCAGACTCCAGAATTTTTCAGGTATTCTGGTATTGTCCTTGAGACAATTCCTTAGTCCTTGAGTGCACTCATAGTTCTGACTCACAAGGCAAAATTCTGCTGGTGCTGCAAAGTGAGAGAGCACAGTTCTCTGCTATTAGATGTCTAACTGCCTTAATCCATCAGAAATAATAATTTTCCAAGCAGTGGGATATGCTGCCACCAGGGAAGAATAATTAAATATTCTTGTTGATTACCCAGGGAAGCTGTGATGAACCCTGCCCAAAGGACTAGGAGATAGAGCTGGGCCCATTCTCATGGGCCCTGAGGAAAACACAGCCTCCCTTGACATGAAAGACCTAGGTAGAGAAGAAGTATTTTTATGAGACTGTGCAGACCAGTGTGCCAAAATCCCCATTTTTTAGTATGCCCAAATTTACAGAGCATCAGGAGCCACAGTCACAGGGCACCAGAGACTGTTTCGTTGTACTAAGCCCATTCCCAGCATACAAAACCATCTTTTCAGAATATGTAGAAGTGCTTTTGTGCTTTTTCCCCAGCACGTCTATTCTGCAGAAAATAACAGTGCATGAAAGTAAGATAATAAACTTGTGAAGTCTAGAGTCCCTCTGGTCCTGCAGTACAACCAAAGAAAACTTTTCTGCTGCACTTAGAGGGATGTTTATATCATGTTTTAGGGAACCTTGAAGAAGTTAAAAGGCACACAATGGTGACATCTTTCATGTCCCTCCATCAGATGCTTTGGTTAGCAGCAGTTCAATAGTGCAGGACATTTTTAAAGATGCCAATCAGAGCACTGGTGTTCTATGCCAGAGAGGAATGAATTTGGGCCCCTTGGCATGTTGCCCTTGTTTGTTGCTCTGCCAGGCTTGGCACTCCTCTTTCAGCTTTCCCTGTCTTGGAGAGGACCATCCCTGGGCACGGCTGCCAGTGCTTCCAGCTGGGAGACAGCAGTGGGAGCACTACCAGAACAGCAAGGGGGAGAACCAGGCTGCCACAGGCCAGCACCAGGGAAACCTCAGCAGGCTGGAGGGGAGGTGCAGGAGACAAAACCTCAAATTGCACCTAGATGTTCAATGGGGAAATGAGCTGAAGCAAAACAAAAGTTTGGAGTCATCTTTTCAGTGATTTTGCATAGTTTTTGCTGTTCTGAACCAGAGTGATTGTGATGTGCAAATTAGAGCTCCATCAGTTGCTTCATACAGATGAAATGGTGTGTGTATATTGCTTCAGTCTTGTCAGGTGAAGGTGATAATTGGATTTTACTTGATTTGTTTTGTGCACTTGTTTAGGTTTTGTTTGGTTGGGTTTTTTCAGCTTATGGGTCATCTTTTAAAGATTTCCCCCACAAAACATGAGAAATGCACACTTCCTCCTTCCAAGAAAGGAAAGCCCTGACTCTGATACATTCACAGGAATTCAACTGAATGGGCTTTGAGGGAAGGGAAAAAAAAGAATATTATAAGATTCATAACTAAATTATGAGCACTGAAAACTTTGGAACAGATATTTTTCTCTAACTCAGTAAACAAGAAACCTCTGCTTGTCTCATCCAAGTATTATCAGTAAATACCTGGGACTCACAAAGAGCACAGCCTGCTCCTGTGAGCCAGGATGTCTGCTAGGCACTTCTCAGGAACATTTACCTTGCAAGCTCTTTCCAAGGAAGCTATTAGCATTGATTTCAATGTGCACAGTGGCATTGCTTTTTCTCTAATAGAACTTTATTGTTTGACACTTTGCTCACACAGCTTTTCTGCTTATATGCATTTGTCCTAACAGCAAGCTGCAGACACAACAGGGGGGAGCAGCCTTCCCCTTTTTCAGCACTCTGTGTATATACTGAATGAAACACAATATTCTTAATAAATAAATCATGCAGTGCAAGATATGTGGGGAGCAGGAACAAAGGAAGAAAAAGGCCTGACTGAGTCTGGCTGGCAAACTTCAGAGCATGCTGGCCTAATGTCTTTCATCACTGAAGATTCATACAGCTACTTCTCAACCCTTCATACATATGCAGGTTTGTATTTGCGGAGCTTGCAAAGAAAATCCTTTCAGGTGTAAGCAGCATATAAACTCCTTGCTGTCTAAGAATATCTCTCAGAGGTGCAAGCTGCCTCTGTGCTCACTGCCAGAATAACAGCTCTGAATATTAGCTCTTACACATGGCCAGAAGTATGGCTGTCTCTAAAAAATGCGTGCTAGCTGTACCTCTCAATTCTGGTCCTGTCACAAAGTGTCACATCTACTGGATCTGAAACATCCATAGGCCCTGTCTGAGGGAAAAAACACATGAAAAAGAATGTATGCAGTTTCCTAGTTGTGCATTTGTTTTTCAGAACTGCTGAGCATCCACAATGCAGGGAGCCTTCCCTTCTGGGTACAGCAAACTGGGGGTGCTCAGAAGGTTTTTGCTTCCCCGCAGATGTCAGCCAAATGCAGTATGTGCTGCAGGCCAGGGGACAGGGAGCAGCTGTGCCATGGCTCGCTGTCCTGTCAGTGCTCCTGTCACTGCCCCAGAGCCCCTCTGAGCGAGCTCCAGCAGGAGCAGCAGGTTCTCAGCACCCCCAGGTGTCCTGGCAGCTGGATGGGCAGGAGTGGCACTTGCTGGTAAAGTGGTGCCTGGGAATAATTTCAGAATAGGTCTTTCACAGAGACACTTTTGACATTTCCATGCTGTAGCTTTCACCATGTGCAGCAGTCAAGCCTGAGAGTATGATTTTGGGAAGAGGATCAATATGGTCTAAAAAGCAAGAAAACAAAACCTTTAGGACAGCTGATTGTTGTTCTGCTGATGTGCAATTTCAACAACCAGTGACAGCAAAATATGGTTCCACATTAAATGTGGACAGCTTGGAGAATGTTATGTCTTACTGCCCCATAGAAACCAATAATAAAATTCCTGATGCTTCTCTCTGAAGAGACTCTTTTGGGCTAGATCCAAAATTGCATTCTACTTTTTGCACGTCTCAAACTCTCCTGCTGCTGGTTGTTGAAAATGAAGGTGAGACTGGTGCTTTGATTGTTTTCCTGTGGGCTCTGCACTGATATCTGAAGTGTCTCTGTGTCCAGACTGCCCATGTTGTTATTTCACATTTGTCCACCTGCTTCTGGTGGGTTAAACAACGTTCTTCCTATCATTCCTCCAAGTGTTTGGGATTTCTGATGAAAGAGGGAGCAGCAATGTCCATTACTGTTTTAAGAGTGACATTTTTACATTTGCTGACATTTCCTTCTTTTTCCCAGTACTCCAGAGCCAAGTCAAACAGCCCCACCTCCTCTTGCCTTTCTTGCTGCTGACAGCTCTTCCCAGTTCACCTTGTGGTCATGCCTTTCCAGGCAGTCCTGTGCTTCAGCTTTGTGGGACAGGCTCTCTCTCAGTCCCTGTTACAGGAACCAGCTGTGCAGTCCCTCCAGCCCAAGCCCAGGCTGTGTGGCCCCCACACTCCCCTTGCTCGTGGTGGCTGTGTCTGCCTGCAGTGAGACTTCACCCATGCAGTGAGAGGAGCAGCCAGAGGATGTTTGTACCATCACAGCCACCTCTTCCAAAGCATGCCTCCCTTATCACTCAGCCAGAGAGCACAGCATCCCTGGCTGGGATAGTGCAGCAAAGCTGATCTGAGAGACCCTTTAATGACGTCTGCTTCTCCTTCTCTGCAACATGTGAGTCACCAACCCTTTCTCCCAGCACAGTGATGGAAGCCAGGCTACACCAGCCACATGACAAAGTCCATGCAGCATAACCTGGGGACTTGCACCCTGGCTTCCAGTGACCCAGCTGGGTAAATCTGGAACATGCACTTCTTCTGGCACCTCAAAATGAAATGGTTTCACAGCCTCACCAAAATGTGTGTGTTGCACAGAGGGAAAGCTCCCAAATACTCCAGGTCTCCCAGCTTCCTTCAACATCATCTGCTTGCTTCTTTTTTTCTTTTTTTTTCAAGAAATAAGAATGTTTGCTATAAAATGAGAATGTAGCCTTTGAAGCTGAATGTAAAAGAGTAATTTCCTATTGCATTCTGTAAGAATTTTGCATTGGAAGAACAAAAACGCACTGTATAAGATTTGTAAATAGTTGTATCACTCTGATTTATGCTGAAAATGTGTTTTAGTTATAGCTGCAGAAACTATAAAAGACAGTCTGAAATATTCTCCAGGCTTCCTATCTTTCATCAGAAGAAGTGTTTCACAACAAAAATAAATACATATACTTGCTTGTATTTCATTGAGCATTTTCTAGAGATGGGAGGAAGGTGACATAAGACATTGTGCAAAAGAATCAAATGTATGCAGATCTGGTTGTTGCCCTGAATTGTGTTTTGTGCCACATGAAGGGTTATTTTCTGCAGAGCATTGTTTTTCTTTTTAAATTTAAAAATACTGTACTGTAAGAACCAATGTATATCTGCAATGGGCATTTACCCTCCATCGAAGCTCACAGAAATGTCTGAGGACTGACAGTAGATGGCTGATCATGGCCTGTTCTTCCTCCAGGTCTTTTTCTTCAGGCTTTCACCAAGTCCTCAATGTCAGGCCTAAATTTGACTCACTGAACTACGAACAGGTTATCTGCAAAAGGAAACTAACCCTTCAGTAATGCTATTATACAGCCATTACATGGTCAGGATAGATGGAGAGGGCTGAAGGAACTGAGGTTATAGGGGCAAAGGGCAGAAATGGATGATGGATAAAGAGAATATGTGGCAGCAAGGTAAAATATGAGAGGGAAATGAGGAGTCCAGGAAAACTGTGCTCCTTGGGCACCTGGGTGCATTTGCTTGCAGAGGGAAACCAACTGCATGCTGGTAAGGCATTGTAGTAATTTTCTTGCAGAGCTAGTGACTCTGTTGTGTGAGAAATGGTGCTGAGAAGAGTCAGAAGTGATTGAGAGTCTCTGTGAATACTGTGCTAGGTCCAGAGGTGGGTACAGCAGCCAGTGTAGTTTAGGGAAAGGGGGCTGTGCTGCTGTATAGCTGCCCCAGTAACACGAGGTCCAGAGTGTGTATTCTACAAGGTGTGATGAATGTGGGGTGGGAAAGAAACTACAGCTCCTGCCAAACCACACTGGGATGTGCTGTAAGAGAGGTCATACAGACGCTTATATGTGTAAAGATGAAGGAGTGGGGCAATTTTGTAGCTTCAGGCCAAATCCTGTTCCCCACTGAGGCCAAAGGCACAGCTCCTTCTGACTTCACTGACACCCAGGAGTTCACTTCAAGGGGGAGGAAGCAGAAGCAGAGTGCCTGGCTGATGAAAGATGGTAGTGCTGAACAGTGCTGGAGGAGTGTCTCTCACCCTCCCTGCTGCTTTCCCCTCTGCCCTGGAGTTCCAGTTGGAGCTGCTCCTGGCTGAGTCAGTGCAAGGTGCTCGCTGGTGTCAGGCGCCGGGAGTCACTGCTTGCTGTGTGACCTCAGCCTGCAGGAAGGAGGGGGCAGTGGGGAGCAAGAGCAAACGCAGCCTGAATATTAAGTTGAAGTGACGAATGTGCATTTGGTCCCAGGCAAAAGCCACAAACCTCAGAGCCACCTCTAAGGCTTTCACTTGAGCAAACCACAAAAACGGCTCAGAAAAATTTCTACGGCTGCACTCCTACCTTCGGATTTGACATTGTTAGCTCATGTTCAGGCACTTGGTCCATATGCTGGAAATGGTCAGCAGTGCCATGGCTGGGGCGTTTTGACAGGGCAGAACAGCACCTCTTCTCATCCACTTACAGGATCTAGTCATTAAAAGTCTGGCCTTTCTGCCCAAGTGTCAGAAAAGGCTTTGAATGTCGATTACTCCTGTCTAAAAAGACAGTATTGCTTTTCTATCTTAAATCTCAGGAAGAAAGGAAACAATTACATGGTCCAAAACCTTAAACAATAGCCTGTAACTCAGACTGCCTTCTCAGTGATTGCAGCTAGTGTCATGACCCTTGAGAAGCAACCTCAAACTCCTCTTTGACACCACTGGTCCAATTAGATGAGAAACAGGGTGCCCACTTAATTTTTTTACATCTCTTTCTATAATACTATTAACTTATTTTTTTTTTTTAATTAATGAGCACATACTCTCTTCTGGAATCTTGAAGATGTGAGAACACAAAGTAAAAGCCAGAAGAAACCCCTTGCCAAAATGCTTTGGCATTAGGAAAAGTTCACATCCCATGGCAACTCCTTCCAGGGGGAGAGGCAGGAGGGTGCCCTTTGCTGTGGCAGTGCTGGGCTGGGGTTAAAATTAGGCAGCCAATGCACTGAGTCATAACCAGATTTAGTAGAGCAGCTGGTTGAGATAATGCAGGTGAGCCAGTCATGGTTAAGCCACTGTTGCAAAATGGGGCTGTCTGCAGAGCAGGAGCTTCATCAGCAGTAACTCAGCAGGCAGTGACTGCAGTCGGCTGGTGCTTGGCAGACCTTCGCTGCACACGGCTCTGCTCCCTGAGCAGTGATCTGCTCCTCCACATGCAGACACTGCTCCTGGAGCAATGGAAGACAGCTTTGTTATTTAGAGCAGGGCTTGTTCAGTCCCTTGCACCTCAATTACTTTCTGCAGAGACTGTATTGCAGCCATTTATACTACTTTGAGCACTATAATTGTTTAGAGACGTGATTACATATGCTACCTTGGCCAGGAGATGCTGGATTTTTCCTAACTCCCCTTGAATAAATCTGTGAGTCTTGATTTCATTGTTTATATGTATGAGATATTCAGTAAATGGGTACATGCATAAGGAATACATGTGTGCCTATGCAACTCTGGGTCTAAACAACCAAAACTTGTGCAACAACCATAAACAATTACTTAATCTTGATGTTGCAAGTGTTCTTTCTGTCTCTCTGTTTCAGTATTACTGTTCTTTATGGATGCTGCATCTTTCCTGTGAGCCCTTCAAAGCCTGGGAATTGTGTCTCCTCCTATCTGCAGAAAAGCACCCACCGTGTTTTAGATCCGAGTGCCAATAAATAAATCAAATAACAGCTTGCACCAGAGGTCTGGGACTCTCCACAATTGTTTTTATCTTTGAGTGAATGATGCGTGGTGGAGAAAGTTGCTGAGCTTGCAGCTGCAGAGATTGAAGCCCTTTATTTACCCGCTGAATGGATAAAACAAGGGTGACAGGAGAGCAAACTTCCCCTCATTGCCCCATGCAGGCTGGGACAAACCCCTCCCAGCAACAATTCGGTCTCCCTTCTCTGTCTTTGGTGTTGTGCCAGCTGTGACAGTGGCTTTTTGTGATAGCAGCTTCTTATCACTGGGAACTGGCCATGAAAGAGTCTCGTTCCCAAAGGTCAACAAACAGATGTGCATAAAAAGGAAACCTTACAAATGTTTGAGTAGTTCCTGATGTTTAATTGCACCCAAGGGCTGCACTGTTGGTGTCAAGCACGTGTTCCCTTTCCTATAGCAGCACAAGAAGATTAACTATGAGAGGGCCACATGTAGCACCCTGACTGAAACAGGGCAACATGATTAATGCTCAGACTCTGCTTATTAAGCAGAAAATCGTAGAATCTTTTAGGCTGGAATAGATATTCAAGATCTTCTAGCCCAGCCATTAAACCACATCCACATGCCTTTTGAACACCTTCAGGGATGGTGAATCCACTGCTTCCCTGAGCAGTCTGTTCCAATTCTTGACCACGCTTTCAGTGAAGAAATTTTTTCTAATACCCAGTCTAAACCTCCCTGATGTAACTTCAGGCTATTTCCTCTTGTCCTACCATTAGTGACTTCGGAGAAGAGACCAACCCCCACCCAGCTACACCCTCCTTTCAGGAGTTATAGAGAGTACTGAGGTCCCCTATGAGCCTCCTTTTGTCCAGGCTAAACACCTACAGCTGCCTAAACTGCTCCTCATTTGACTTATTCTCCAGACCCTTCACCAGCTCCCTTGCCCTTCTCTGGACTCCCTCCAGCACCTCAACATCCTTTTTGCAGTGAGGGGCCCAAAACTGAACACAGGAGTCGAGGTGTGGCCTCACCAGTGCCAAGTACAAGGGGACAATCACTGCCCTGGTCCTGCTGCCCACATTATTGTTAGTACAGGCCAGGATGCCTTTGTCCTTTCTGGCCATGTGGGCACACTGCTTGCTCACATTCAGCTGCTGATGACCAGCATGCCCAGGTCCTTTCCCACTGGGAAGCTTTCCAGCCACTCTGCCCCCAGCCTGTAGGACTGCATGGGGTTGTTGTGACCCAAGAGCAGGACCCAGCCCTTCACTTTCATGAACGTCACACAATTGGTCTCAGCCCACTGATCCAGCCTGTCCAGATCCCTCTGCAGAGCCTTCCTACCCTCCAGCAGAACAACACTCCCATCCTGCTCGGTTTCATCTGTGAACTTGCTCAGGGTGCACTTGATCCCCTAGACCAGGTTATTGATGAAGGTACTAAACAGCCCTGACCCCAACACTGAGCCCTGGGGACACCACCAGGGACCAGCCACCAGCTGGATATAAATTCACCACCACTCTCTGGGCTCAGCCATTCAGCCAATTTTCTACCCAGCAACGTGTGCACCCTTTCAAGCCACGAGCATCCAGTTTCTCCAGGAGAATGCTGGCCTGGATGTGCAATGACTTGGATGCAACCACCAGCTCAGTAAATCCCGCAGTCACTGTGGCTGTAGCCTGGAGGTGTTGCCTGTGTGCATTGTGTGCATCCTTCACGTCTCCCCAAGGTGCCTATCCAGACAGCTCATGGCCAGGATATGGGGCTGCCTGTGCCTTTGCCTTGGCCCAGGATTTCTCTGCCCTGCAGGGTGCAAGCTGGTGTGTAAAACCATTTTCATAATCTTCAGAGAATATTTACTCTCCATGCTTTGCCCAGCTAGGAGATGCCTCCTTTACCTGTAATGATTTTGGGGAAGTAATCTTGCTAAATCCAACAGATACCTGATCCAGCCCCTCAGCTTGGCACAGGATATCCTTGTCAAACTCGAGCAGCATTATGCCATAATATCTCAAAGTGTATATTTGAGTGTTTCACTGCACAGGGAGAGACTGCACAGGGAGTTCAGACCTTGCTGCCAGCCAGCAGAACAATAAAATCAAGGCCAAGCAAACAGATGAGAGGCTAAAAGAGGACTAAATTTTACTGAATAAAAGCATTTCACAGACAAAACCAGAATTTTTTTCAGTAAATTAGATGAAAGAACACTCACCTATAAATAAAAAAGAAAATTGCAGGAAAACAGTTCTTTCCAGAGGGATGAAATTTTTCTTTTTGCACTCTGGTGACCAGTGGTAAAGCCACAGCATATTTCACTGGGAATAGCAAAGCATGCCTGAAGACTTCCCAAGAGACAACAATAATCTTTAACAATTTGCACTGGAGCAGCAGAGAAGGTCACTTGCTCTCTACGCACGCTGGGGGTAATGTGAGGGTAGGTCAGGTACAGGTCACAGATTTCTGTTTAAACAGACACAGGAGTCCCTGTACCCTGCAAAACTTGTGGTGAAAACCAGCCCAAATATAGTAGCTATTATCCTTGTTCATAGGTTTTAGTGAATAAGTACATGCATTATCTTGCTTTTTTCAGCTCTACACTCTTCACCCCAAAGCCTGATTTTATGGGTGCAGGGAATTTCCTACATTTGAGGTGTACTCCAACTCACCAACATCAATAGGATTTGGGGGTTAAATTCAGTTCTGAATGAATGAGGTTTCTGTCACACATTGCTTCTGGTTCTTCCCTTCAGTTTAAAATGCCAGAGGAAACAGCAACCAAAGCTAAGCTAACTGAAGTTAAAAGACTGAAGTTTACCATTTTTACTGGATTTGAAACCCTTCTGAGAAGACTCGATGTAATTGTGATGTTTCTCCACTGCATATTAACACACCTCACAGCTGCCCATTGTGCTATCTGACTGTGGGACCATATGGGACTGCAGCTAGTGTCATGACCCTTGAGAAACAACCTCAAACTCCTCTTTGACACCACTGGTTCACTTAGATGAGAAACAGGGTGCCCACTTAATTTTTTTACATCTCTTTCTATAACATTATTAACTTCTTGGGCTTGACGAATTTATTCACAGGAAAAGATAAGTTATGTGCAGAATTGCCCTTTTCTGAAATAAAATTCCATAGAAAGAGGATTATGCATTTCTCTAAAGCTTCTCTTTTGAATTATGCTTAATATTCTATTTTGCTAGTGAGTAAGGTAAATTTCACCAGTTTGGCTTCTGATGACAAATCTGATCTTGGAACTCTCTACATCCTTAAAAGTGACAGCTTTTCTGTTAAACTAACTCAACTTTTGGCTGTGATTGAACCTTTTTTTCATATAATTCAGTCACAGGGCTTTTTTAAACATCAGAGCTTTGAGTGTACTTTCTTGGTTTTGAGTCCTGTGAGATAAATTTTGCTGCCACTATCCACTCATACTGTTTGGACTAATTTTCTTATCCAATACAGAGGCTGGATTTATATTTTTCCTCCCCCACATTTTTAATGCACACCTTTTATTGTGAAGGGGTTTTTTTTGGTGCAAATTAGATGTCTTTCTTTAAGCAAGAATGGATAAGGAGGGTGGGGGGACATTCATATGAGCACTCTTGCTCACTTTGGCAACACAGTGACACCGAGGCCTGCCAGACTAAGGGTCCCTGCCCATGGGGCTCTGACCTCTGCCTGGGGCTGATATGGCTGGGCCATTGCAGTCAGCCCACTGCTCCTCCCTTCTAATTCCTGAGCACACACTCTGCTTGTGGGAGAGCCCCAAACCTTCATACACTGAGGGTTTTTGGGGAATTATCTCCATTTATCTCTTAAAAACCACAAAGGATCTGAAATTAGAACCAAATCCTTTAAGACATGCATAACCCTCAATCTTTTAAGTTAAGGAAGTTATTTGATTACAGTGATTTAAAATGTTATGGATCACATTCTAAAAGCCATGGAAATTTCAATTTTTTAGTAGCCCAAATCAAACAATTTTCCGGTGAACCTCTCCCTATCTCCCAGCTGAAGATAGTTTTGCTTCTAGTGAAATAATTAAAGGCTTTTTATTTTGTTGTTTTTGGTGCCAAAAGCATGTTATCAAAGGGCTTTACTGGCTGTACTGTACAGTTGAAGGCCAGTTTTGCAAGGCTATTCAAGATCCCCTGTGAAATTTTCGGCTCTCAGTGTGAAGGAACAAGGTATACTTGTAAGTGCAGCAGCTGGTACTTGGCATTTTTGCAGCTCTTTTCACAAGGAGTTGATCAGCACTGAACAGGGAGACACAGAGCAGCAGAATTACTGGGCTGGCTCCACGTTCCTGGATGGGGGACAGAACAGGAACTCAACAAGCCCAACAAAGAGTTCCTGTGAAGTCTGTTTTCCAGTTTAATGATGAATTAAGGTCTCCAACTGCAAATCTGATGAACCTGTGAACATGGGAACAGAAGCAGGGGAAAATATAATAGTCTTTGTACTTCAGGGACTAGCTAAAAACCAAGAAATTCAAGGACTTTTAAAGTCAATGCTCGTGTGTCTAGTACACTTTTCATTTCTCTGCCAATCTACGTGAAGGGACATTTCAGGCCCCAAACTCTCTTTGGGTCCAATTAGGCAGTGGTAATTTACTTGCTGCCACTGCTGTCACTTTCATTTTGATGCTCGTTTAAATAAATTCCTTTAAAAAAGGGCAGTGATTAGTTATCCAAGCTTTAAGTTTTTAGTGCTTTTGCTTTATGACAAAATAATCGAATGTCAAGCTCTGACCTGACTTGGCACTCCCCATAGTGATGCACTAAAGTACACGTGCTCATCTGTAGAATTGAAAACATTTATTAAAGAAGGGGTCCAGGCAACATGCTGTACCCTAGCAAGGTCAGGGAACTGTGACAAAAGGGAGTATCTTGCCCTGGAGCTGACACAGCATCGTCCTTGCTCAGTGCTGCAAGAGGACACTGGCCAGAAGGTGCAGTAAACACTGGAAGAAATAGGCTTTCCTGCCCAGAGCTTCACTGAACATGTCTGTTATGGCCAGTTCCTGCAGGTACTGATGGTAATAGCAGCCTGTGACTCTAGTATTTGCTTTTCAGGTCAGGAATTTAAAATAATTACTATTTCCTTTAATTTATTGGTACTAGTTTTCAGAACTGACCACCCTGATGGGACAGCTAGGACCATGTTTTGAGGGCAGCCTGGACCAACCATTTGTCATCTCAGATTGCTCTTGTTAACTGGTATGTTCCCCCCATTGAAGTGGATCCAGGCACTTCACAGCTGTGTCAGTGTGTGCTTTCAGAAAGCACCCAGCAAACAAAATCTTATTCCTCTCCCAAGGAGGCATTGGGATGAAGTGGTACTGGATACAAAACAGACAACAGCTATGGGATGCCCACAACCCCCTTCCCTGTGGCTGACCACACCACTGTCCATGCTCTGGCTGGCATCCCTGGGCTATGACTGCACTCAGTTGTATGTTCACACACCCCTGCGGTCACCCATCCTGAAGGAGGAGCAGAAGCCTCCTATGCCAACTCCTAAGCAAGATGCCTAACTATGGTGTCACCTTTCCACTCCTGAGCCCTGCCTCTGGACACTGATATTCTCTGAAACCCAGGTCTTTAAGTCCTATGCACAAAACGATGCTATCCATGCACTAGGAGCAGAACAGACAGGATGATTAATCAGTGGGTGAACTGCACTTGTGGTAACACATCATACATAAAGAGCAAAAAGAGAAACCTGTCAGACATAAAAGAAAATACTTCCCAAGTGACTTTTATTAACTGGAAGTGCCAACAAGCTTTTAAACAGTCACCTCGCTCTAATGCCTTTGCTGCAGCCTTTCATGCTGGCTGACATTGTCCTGGAGACATCCCTTAGGTGTCTTGTCATACCATAAGGACTCTGGAATTAGGTTATTCAGGATGTTCCCAATTATCTCTGTTACTCCTTCTCTACCACTAGAGCCACTCTGGGAGCTCTACAAAAATAGAACCATGAGAAAAAAAATAATTGGGAGCCAATTAACAATGGAAGATGCAGCTTTGCCCTTCAAGATGACCAATTAGAGGTTTCCGTTTTATCTTTGCATTTTGATTTGCTCGCATTTATCTTGTCCAGCTATCTAAATGGCAGATGCAGACAACAAAAAGGAAAGCTTTTTTCTTTGAGGTACACAATGCCTTTAAGTCTGCTTTGGCTACTTTTCTCATTTGATACAAGTCTCATGTCATTGGAGATGACCTTCTATTCCCTGTGCTACAGGGAGTGTAAAATCTAGGCCTGAATGAGGGATCTTTCCCTGTTATAAATGCTCCTGGATATGCTACCATGTAAATTTTATAACGTTTGTGAGTTTATATAAGGTCTGTCTTTGCCTGTCTGGGTTTGGGCAGTGCATATGGTTTATGTCAGCATTTGTAAGGTTATCACAAAGGTTATCTTAGCTAAATTATAGCCCTTTGTTTATCCATGTGGTTAGTTATGGTGCAAACAGCTGCACTGTCAGTAAAATCTTTCTGCTGCCCTCAACCCTGACCTGGAGGTACCAGACTCTGAGAGGTTACACGGCTTCATATAGGAGTTGCTTTGAAGGGGCTGTGAATTAAAGCTGACACTTTACTTGAAATACCTGCCCCCAAATTAGCTGTAAAAAATCAGGTAACCAACAGAAGATGCCACTATGTCTTTGTCTAACAGCTCACTGTGGTCAGTGAAGCTTCTCCTTGCCTGGGGAGCTCATGCGTGACCTGTCCTGAAGTTAAGAAAACTGCAGTTACAAAGGGAGTATCTGGAAGTACTTCAGGAAAGTGGGGGGAAAAGCCATTCTGCAGCATATGAATGTGATCTGGGCCTCTTGTTGGTTAGGGACTAACCTGCCTGCTGTTGCAGCAGTCCTGAAATCATGGTGCAGGGGCCTTTTTTCCTGTTGCCACAAAATACCTGCCATCTTTCCCTTCTGATTTCCCTCTCTGTCCAGACTTGAGTGTGAAATAGGAAAGTTCATGGTTGCAAATCAACACATTCAATAGTCTCTTTCTTTACATGAATTCTGTCAAAGATGGGAGACTTTTGATCCCCTTGAGGCAGAATTTTTGTTTTGTTCTTGTTTCTTCTCAAATTATTCTAAAATCATCAGCAAGATAAATCATCAACTCCTTTTTTCCTGACCCATTGCATGTCACCCTGCATTTTGCAGGGGGAATTCAGTTTCACGTTCAAAATTTCTGACTTGGACTCACTGTTTCACTCTATTCATGGGGCTTTGTTCTGATCTGGACAGTGCCAGTGGGCCTCAAGCAAAAAATCAGAGAGGTAAAGTGGTGCTGATCTGCTGTGCCTCCCAAATCTGGCTCTCTGCATATGTGAGCATGTGCCTGTGTGTATGTCTGCCTAAGCAAGTGTATATTTGCGTGTAATCTAGCCAAAAAGAGGATCTAATTAGAGCTAACCAAACAGTGGAAGCAATTTTTCTTTGAATAAATTATTCAGTGCATTTTGTCTTTGTTCATCTCATAAATTATTCAGCTAATAGTATTTGAATGGTGCTAGAGCTCGTAGGCTATTGCAGAAATGATCAGTCAAATAGCATATTCAGTAAGGGAGATCAACATTTGCTAAATAATGTATTTGGCAAATAATATTCATCCAGCCCTGGTTTTAGTTGATCTAATGAGAAAGGCAGACAGCACATGGCACTCATGGACGGCTTGGCAAGTGCTCAGGGAGCTGATCCTTTCAGCTCTTCCTCCTTCTCCCCCAGTACAAATAAATGCACGGAGTTTCCTCTTGGTACTGATGTGACAGACCCAGCTGGGCACCCCAGAGGTGCAGACACGTTCCCACAGCCAGGGGCAGATACCCTGAGGTGGGCTGCCCAAGGGAGCCTGCTGGCTCACCAGCTTGCCCACTCCTCACTTACTGTCTTGTGTGTAGATAGTTTGGGTGGCTGGGCAGAAGCTCTACCAGGGCAGAATGCCGGCACTTTTCCTGCTTCTTTGCACTCAACTCATGTGGCAGCAAGGCCCAGGGTCTTGAACTAGCATCAAAGGAAGGGAAAAAAAGAAAAAACCCAACAACCCACCCTCATTTACTAGACAGGAAGGTTGCAGGCTTACAAATAATTCATTGGAAAAGGAGGACTACCTTATTTGCTGGAGGAGCTGATTCCAGGGACATGAATGAATACATTTTTGTGGTAATTTTATGCCAGACATTATGGAGACGTACTACATAATTCCTAATTTTTAAGTTTGATTTTTTCCTTTCCTTCCACCATCCTTGCTTTTTCCTTTTTATGAAAATAAACCCCAAACAAATCCTAACTCTTCCTTTCCACATGACATGTCTTCTTGAGCAGCCTTTCATCTATAAGAACCATTTTTCTTGGAAATGTCGAGCTTAGCCTTTGAAAAAAATTAGATGTCATTGGCTGTGTGAAACGTCTTCCTTCTTTTCAAAGCCAAACCTCAAGGATATGGTGTTTAGAAACTTCACATCTGCTTTATTTAACAGTACCCAGGGCCACGCTATTCAAATTAGATTTTTATTGTATTTTGATGGTACTATTATTAATAGAAAATTATAAATAAATAAAGAGATTAATGCAGAGAGTACTAGACACTTTGCATAGTTGCTTATTTCTGAAATAGGCCCATTTGCAGGGACCCTTTGTAGGCTCAGGTACTGCGTATTGTGGCTTCCCCTGTGAGGATCTGTCACATTTTTCCAACCATTGCACACACGTATAAATACATTCTGCATACACTTACATTCACGTGACAGCTCAGCAGCCTGCCAATGTTTGAAATTATTTTGACTTTGTTTATAAGGAAAGTTAAGAGTGGGAAATTTCAAGGCTAGGCCTTTTCTGTGTTCAGTGTTGTAGAAGAAGGAATATGACCAGTGAAAAAACTTAGGTAGAGAAGTCAACTAACCAAACAGGTTGTCCAGAGAAGCTGCGGATCCTCCATATGTGGAAGTGCTCAAGGCCAGGCTGAATGGAGCTCTGAGCAACCTGGTCCAGTGGGAGGTGTCCAAGTCCCTATGGCAGGAGGGGTGGGAACCAGATACCTTTAAGGACCATCTCAACCCTAGCTGTTCTATGATTCCATGATAAAAACTACACACTGGTTTCTCAGTCGCTAAAGAGGTTTTGCTGGATTTTTCTGTCTCCATCTGCTGGGATGTTTTTCCTTCACAGTGATGCTATTTTGGCTCAAGGCTTTTCAGCAATGTGAGCCAGGATGGATTCTGCCATTGCTGGTGGCGAGGCCAGCAGGCCACCAGTGCCACTGCTGCTGTTCAACCTAAGCCACACTGGTTTTAGTCCAAAGTCACTGTAGTTACTCATGATGAAAGTTTGTATAAATGTGGTTTTGCAGCTAAAATTACTTTGTAATCAATTTCATGCAGCATTAATCACTCGTGTTAATAAGCCCCTCCAGTCATATCTAAATCAAGCTGTAAGACCTGAACCAGCACAACAAAAGGTTCTATAAAATCACTCTGAGTTATCCCCCCATAGTGACTAATTATGTTAATTAATTCAAAGCCTGATTAAACAAAATTATGCTGAAACAGAATCATCTCCATGAGTCTTCAGAAATGCTTCTTTTATAAACAAGGAATGAATAATTTGCTGGAAATTTGGGGTTTGCACATGTGTTTTGTTTTGGTTTTTAATTTAATCTAAAATGTGCCTATTTAATTTCTGATTTCATAACAAAGCCCTGTGGCCTCAAGGCTTGCATGTCATGTGTTGTAGTAATGGCTGGTTTATTCCTGAAGAAGCACTTGGCTGCGCCAGCCTTTCCTCACAGGAGTGACTGAGCAGAAATTTCTAAAAACAGGGAGCACCAGGGATGACTCTGAGCAAACCCCTCAAGCCTGGAATTCCCCACTATTTTGGAAAGCTTGGCAAAGGCATCCTGACCATTGAGGCTTGGTCATCCAAGCTAAAAATAAACACTCTAATCTACCAGGAATCTACCGAGCCATTTTTAACTCACTCCAGTGAAAATTAAGCAACTTGATGTTTGGGTGCTGCCAAGGAGGCTCTGTGATGCTCTCATAGCCCAGGCTAGTGCAGTTTGCTATGGCACCACTGCCCTTCAATGAGGGTGGCAAGTTTGTTCTAGCCCATAGGTAATTGGGTGTTAGGTCACACACATTGAGGTGTGACCAAAAATGACAGACTGGCATTTTGAGCTCGAATTAATTATTTCAGAAAGTCAAGGTTCAGCTGAGAAAAATGAAAGTACTGAGGAGAAAAATCAAAACACTGAAAATTAAAATTATTCAACATCAAATGATAAAAAACCAGTAAACAATATTGTAATAACAGAAATAATTGAATATTAGTGGTCAGTCTGATATGATTTATATCCTCTGTAGTCCTCTGAACAGAATATTATTATTTTCAGTCATGATTCCCTGTGTCTGAACATTTTAAAACCCCAGAAGATGCTAAAAGACCTCAAATGCTGTATCAGAGGTGAGGTGGAAGCCATATGTAGAAGTATTCTCTTCTCTCTTGTGTATAACAAGAGGAAAAACAAGGAGAGAGACTTCAAGAAATAGTTACAGAGAGGCATGAAATGCAGGAAATTACTTAGGGTAGTGAAAGATATCAGGAAAGAAAAGATCATTCAAACCAAATGATCCTAGGGAAAGAAGAGAGCCTCTGGTGATGGGATATGCGATTAGGTGGGATGAGGAAATCATCAGTGACGGGAAAAGATGGGTGTGTTGGATAAACATTTCTGTTTTGCGGTTGGAAACAAATAATTTATATCCTTGATTTAAATGAGAAAGTATTTTCCATTAGTAAGCAGAGAGACTGTTGAAAAACTTCTAAGAGAGAGAAAATATTTTATATCCACACCTTCAGGGAAGTTACAGGGCAGGACTAAAGGACCTGGCTGCAGGGCCACAGGCCCACCGGTATCAGTGCTGAGCAATTTCCAGTGTCTGGAATTCCCCATGAAACAGGGCAAAGGCTACTTTTATGCCAGTAGCTCCAAGAAGAGGAGTGAATGAATTGTGCTTCTCAGTGCTGCTTAGCCTGACATTTGGCTGGAATGAAAGAATGGAAAAGCTGATATGTGATTCAGGTGACAAGAACAGAGGAAGTGGGGGAGTAGAATTCATACCTCTTAACATGTAACCCAAACAGAAAAGTGTATACTTTTACTGTCCATGATCTAAAATGAATGTTTTAAAATTTAGAGTGTGAAGAAAGCAGCTAGAAAATGTTTCACAGACTGGAGGAAATGCCTTGCAGGAAGAGACTCAGAGGTTAACTTGTCAGAAAAGAGATGGAATAGTGCCTGAATTAAAACCTATAAGTAAATTTACAGGGCTAAAATGGCAGACCCTAAAGGCTTACTTATCCTGGCAATGCAAGACAAAATGAGAAACAATGGCTGGGAATCAAAGCCAGAGCAATGCACCTGACAGAAGGCTCATGTCTTTAACAGAGAGGATGACTGATGAATGTGATGGATTCTCCATGTTTTTATGGCTCCAGATCAAGGCTGTACTGTCTTTTAAATACACAAGCTCTTGGGTTCGGTACAGGGAAAAGCAGTAAAAATTAAATGACCTGTGATATATACACAAGGTGCCAGACCCAACAGTCCATCTGAGAGTCTCTTCTGGCCTTAATCTGTAGGCCATGCAAACCTGAAAGATAAATCTGGTCCTGTATAGGTTTTATAGATAAATACCTTAATATTTCTCTGTTTTATTTCCAGTGAAAATGGAGGCAGCAGGGGTGTGCAGAGCTCCCCACTGGAGGCAGGAAGCTGTGTGCCGAGGCACCTCGCCCGCTGTGACCCATCACCACGCTGCCCACGTGCAGGGGGTCGAGCTCCTGCAGGCACTGGAGGCCTGACTCTGCATAAAAGCTGCCCTAAGCTGTCTCCAGGGAGTAATTCATGAGCAAAATACTGAATCCACCCCGTAATCCCTGTGGGTCTCCTGGGAAGGAAGGGCAGCTAGGGACAGGTTGCAGTTTGATTAATCTGTCACAGCAGACCCTTTCGCCCCCAAGTAACTTCTTATTCATTGCAGCCTCTTGTCTGGATAAGAAATGTTTTAAAGTCACCCTAAAAGTTGCACTGCAGCGTAAGAAATTACCCCAATATCAAGCCCAAAGCATCTCAAACACCTTGATTCCTGTGGACATCCATTGGACATTTCTTTTGATAGTAGAAAAAGTGGAAGTAGAAGGAACAATGACTCCCATGCATGCATCCAGTACCAGGCAGGGGGAGAGCACATGGTGGGGCAGGACAGTGCAGACCCAGTGGGCCACGTTCTGACCCAGGCATTTTGTGGTCTGGAAGGGAGTTGCAGAAGGCACAGTGTGTCAACACAGCCCCCTGCACATCACAGTCGCTCGGGTGTGCAGGTAGGGTAATGCTCTGTGCCCTATTGTTACAACACAGTGTGTTGTCAAGGTTTGTCTGCTCCCACTTAAGAGACTAAAAAGAAAAGCTTTGATAGCCTTTTGAGACATTCTGCCAAAAAAGAAAAAAGTTTCACTGCAAGCTTGTATGTTGTCAGTTGCACAGTTCTGTGAAATACTTCACACGGTAAAAGGTGCCTGAGAGGGAAGATTATTTGAAATGAATATGTGAGCAGAGGTGAGTAATCCCTCCAATTGACAGAAGAGGTTAACTGCAAAAAGGTTCAATGAATCTAAAGCAAAGTGCTCCATCCTTTGCACTTTGCAGTTGCTACTGCAGTTAAAGTACTACAATTTTTTCCATTGTAATCCCATGCTCTGTTTTTGGTCACATGTGAGACATTTTCCTTGGCCTGAATTCTTTGCCTTCTTGAATCTCTTTGTTATTACTGTACAAAAAACATTCAGAGGTTCTTTTGGGTACAGTGTTGCAAATATTTTTAGTACCATCCTACTGTGCTAGATACTGTACAAAACCACATTGAACTACTAGGAATATTCTTATAGAATTCTAGGAATATTCACTTTCTCAGTCATGTTCCAGCTACAATGCTAGAGGTAAAATGCAGATTTTATGGAGAGAAATAACCCTTCCACAGTCTATTTTTCTTATTCTTTCCCCAGCACTACTCTGTTTTGCACCTCTTGCAGCCATTTACACCTGAGTGAAGAGAAAGCGAAGTAGCTGTAAAATGCCACCCACATTGCATGGGTGGAAATTGCTGCATTTAATGGGGAAGGCAGTGAAGGAATCAGGCTACAGGGAGAGAGGTATCATCCATATAGAGTTAACCTAAAGACCTTCACACCAAGATGTGCAAATGTGAAAGTGCTAGTGAAGACTTCTGGAGAAACAGTTGATGAGGCTGCAGGACTCAATCTGTGCTCATGCAATTATGACCTGTCCCATTTCACCTCTGTGGTGCTAATTTTTTACTGGTTTAATGAATTCTCATCCTACAATGGACCATTATGATTTTATTATAATTTAACCGTGATTTTTTTTTTCCCAGCAGTTCTGATTCTGAGCATGAAAATTATGTTTGAGGTACACTTTCCAGCTCTGCATCCTGGAAGGTTCCTCAGCCTTGATCCAAAGGGACAAACTGACCAACTTACTTGCTGATGACATAATCAGCGACCCTTGCTCTTAAGCACAAATTCTTCTTTTACTTCACATCGGGATCTTTGCAGTTTTCCACATTCTGACAATCAGATTTTGTTAGGCTTTTGTTGGCTTCATGTAAGAACAATCCCCACTTCAGTCTGAGGTAATTGTAGCCTAAACCTGCTGTAATTCAGTAGTATATCATGCCCATGGAGCAAGAAAGGATGTGTCCATCACACTAATATTGTTTTCTTCTGTCAGTCACACACCATGGTAATGTTCCCTTCACCTGGTGTTTAGATATGGCCATTTTTTTACAACACCCCACTGTTAATGCTAGAGGGAAGAATAAGACAGTGCACCCATTTTATAACTTGTTTAATTCCTCATTGACGAGCTTGACATAATTGGGAATGACTGCAGGTCTGTTGTTATAATTAGAATTTGTTCTCTAGCCCTAGGCTTTTCCCCTTCAGGGGGGTTGATTGGAGTCCTGGGAGGCCTCACTTCTCAGCATGCTATTTCCTGAAGCCTCTTTCATCCCTGCTGCTAAGTGTACACTGAGTAACTTGGAGGACAAAGCACGAAGCTTCGCAGGGTCTGCAGAAGCAGAGCAAACAAGTGATTTGTGCCAAGGCAGAGATAGACCAAACCAAGCTTTCTGTAAGCAGTAGAGCTGCCAGGATTTTCTGCCACAAAGAGGCTTATCATCTTCTGAGGTACATTGTGGCAAACCTCTGGTTAGGAGCTACTGGGAAAATATGATGGGAACAAGAGAGGGAGGTGAGGAAAACAGAAAATATCGCAAGAAAGACACAACTTTCAGATGTCTGCAGGGACAGTTTTCTGCATGTGCAGAGAATTTCTCGGACTCATTTTTCTAAGGCTGTCCAGACCAAATCCATTGGGTCAAAATGCTGCCAGAATTACCATCAGCATGTCATGGTCAGCTGCACCTGGACTGCAGGAGAGGGGGTGGGGGGAGAAGGCTGGAGTGTAGGCCTGATGCCATCTCTTGGGACACATTAGCAGGAGTGTTCCTGCTGCAAGTCACCCAGTTAGTCACCTCTTATAGGAACGGGGCTTTTGCACTGCAGTTGAACTTGAGAAACCATCTTTTTATAGAGTTTTGTTTTGGGCTGGGAGACACTGAGGCGAATTCTCAGCTGCTGCAAATTAGCACCACTGCATGGTCTTCTGTTACACCAGCTGTGGGCTAGGCCCTTATCAGAGTTTATTTACAGAAATGGGCATGATCTTTTGCTGGGATAGGCAGCAGAGAGACAAAAGATGCGCCTGACAGTGTGTTATGGTCTCTCTTCTCTGCTGAAGTACACACAGGTGGTGCAGGTATCCATCAGTCACCTCTGAATAGTCAGGTACCTCTGCATGCTGTGGTCAGACTCACACATCAACAAACCCCTCTGTCCCAGGGTCATCAGTGAGCCCAAATGTTATCACACGTGCATGCAGCAGGCCCCCCACAGTGTGGCATGCGTGCCTAGGTGCTTACAACACAGGCTTATGCACATGTACATCCAGATTCCACTCAACCTGGATCTAGAAAGCCTTTCAGCTTCACAAAGTGCAGTTCCTCTGAAATTAGAGAGGAGAAGCAATTACAGTGGGCCCTCTGGGATGTCTCAATCTGACCCAAAACTTCTTCAGGCTCTTCAAAATATTCTGTGGCTGAATACATACCCTTTCTGTGCTTCTCTCCTTTCCCTCTTGCACAAACACAGACATAACTTTTTGGCGACTATAAAAATCCCTCCACCCAGCCCCAGGAAGTCTAGACTCCGTGGAGTTGCAGTGTGCCTTATTGATCTGTCAGGGCATTATATCTGGCCATTAGATTCACATGTACTCTTCTGAGATTACCCAAATTGCTCTGCAAGCTGCTAATAGGCAATTTCACAGACACAGGTGTCCAAAGATAACAGGAAAAGTTCAGAAAACAGAGTTTAGCTAACTGATCTGTGACTGCTGAGAGCTTGTAAAGCTTTTAAAAAGGGCTATGAGTGAAAGCAATTGGTGAGGAGCTGAGGCAGCCCAGGTCTCCCAGGATATAATCCTTACACCTCTTTACAGTTGATTATGTGTCACTCACTGCAATAACCTGGTATTACTTGCTTGGCCTTTGTTCTTTGACCAAAGGAAGGGGGTAAGTCCATCATGAACTGTCCTGTACTTTCACGTGAAATTGCTGGATAAAGATGCACGAGGAGCTACACGGCTGAGGAAAATAACTTCACTTCCTGTGGTGAAGCCTGCAGGCTGAATTTCAGGGAATGACTGACATTTCCAGCAGCTCCCTGAGATCTCTGGGGATCCCTGGAAGCAAGAGTGTGCTGAGCCATATGCTTCTCCAGGAAGTGGCCCAGGTCATGGTCTGTTAAAGACAGAACCATTGTCCATTGTGATTACCTACACTCTCAGCTGCACTTTGGAAACCCACAGGAGTGAAAATGTCAGCCACGAGTGCTGATGGGGAAACAGATGCCTCTCGTCATTGAAATATAAGTTCATGGTCCCTAAGGGAGAACAATACATGAATCTCTGGGCAGCACTTGCATCCAGAGATGGATCCTGAACTAGGATCTGAGCAGGACCTGAGGATGGCAAGGAGCAGCAGGAAGCCCAGCCAGTCTCGGGGTTAGGCACTCTGTGAACCCCCCCAGGCCACGATGACTGTGGGGCTGTGTGTGGTGTTGGCAAGCTGTGCCTGTGCTGCAGTGGAAAGGTGTGCCCACAGCTCATGCAGACACGTGGAAGCTGTGCATGAACTACCTGGGAGTCATGGCAAGGCAGAGGTCAGTGACAGCCAAGCACCAAAGAGCTTCTGCGTGGGTTTTGCAGCTGGCTGGGAGCCATGTTGCCAGGTATGGGAGTGCCTGGACTACCAAGTTTCCCTCCAGCTGAGGATGCATGTACAAAATACAATGGTGCTTTTCAGACACACCCCACTGCATGGCTGGGTGCTGTGGTGCCCATGCTGCTAATTCCTCCTCTTGAGTCAAAGAGAAGGCAAACACCCTTGATTACAACACAGATTCACAGATCCAAAGAACTTGTCAAGCCTAAACTGAAGTCTGGGGTCATATATCTTCATCTGCCCTTTTATTCTCCAGGGAATCTGTTTGCCTCTAACTCATTGACTCTGAAAAGTTTCCAAAACATATTTCTTGCCAATGCTTGGATCTTCCCACCAGGTCATTATCTTTTCATAAGAATAAAGGGAGGCACAAAACACTCTAATTCCTTGGCAAATAAACAGGCCTCCATCAGACATGTACTCTTTCCAATGTCAAAGAGAAAGGCAAAGAAAAAGCTGTAAAAGACTTTTCCCCCCCAACTTACAGGACAATTTGTCCCCCAGGTATCCTTTCCTCATCAGCAGAAGCTCAGAACAGTGGCTAAAGTGAATGAGAAGGTTGTCTTAGTGGCAGGATGGTCTTTATATTGTCCTGTCTTGTGCATCTTGTTCATGCCCCTGGGGTCAAGCTGACCTCTGCAATTGCCCCTTTAGGTCAAATGGGGAGGTACCACTGGACACTGCCTTCCTCTGCCCTTCGTAATGCGAGGCCTGGCCAATTTCCAAGTCCCATCTGGGAGGTTTACAGAAGGCCCTGAGGACACTGGGGCTGCCTGTGATTGCTACTGCTCTCTTCCTGTGGCACTCAAAAGCTGTGGCTTTTGTTCTCTGCTGGTGGTCTCAGGCTTGTTACAGAGCCCTGGGGAGCATTCTGTGGCCACAGGCCGTGGGGTGGATGCTCTGGAGACCAGCCAGAACTAACCATCTTCCTGTGGTTGTGGTAGACTGAGCTTGCCCTGGGACCTTTCTAATTCCAACTTTGCTGTCTGGCATGGCTCCTGGTATAATGCAGACCACAACATTTCAGCCAGTAATTCCCACCAGAAGGAATTACTCTGCTCTAGAGCCAATCCTAGAGAGCCCTGGCATAAGGACTTTGAGTGAGTGCTCTCTTGCACCATGAATTTTTGCTTCTTCCTTTATTCATTAAGAAGATGAGAAGTGCAGGGTGATGGTGATCAGCCTTTCTCCCACTGCCTGGAGGAAAGCAAGGTAGAAGCAGAGCCCTCTTGGGCAAGGGGAGAGGGCTGCCCTGTGCCAAGGATTGCAAGGGATTGGTGGGGCTGTTCAGTGCAGCTGATCCCAAATGTTGTATATGGGATCCTGGACAGGATGCCATCATTGCAGGCTTGTTCCCTAGTTCTCCTAGTTCTTCTAGGAACTGGGAAGGCCAGGTGATGAGGCCCAGTTCTCCTTCCTGCTGGGAGCTCTGTGGAGTCCCTCACTTCTGCATGGGGCACAGGAGCCTGTGGTAGGTGGTGTATATTTTGCACCCACCAGTTTATCTGTACTTCCTCCAGCCTCCTGATATCTAGCCTTCCTAGGAACAGACAACTTAGAAACAGGGACATGTGAATCCCTGCCAAGCAGAGATCCATCAAGTGCTATTTAATGCTTCACTTTACCCACCCTAGCCTTCCTTCCTTCCTCCTCTGCTCTTCAGTGAAGACAGGGAGCTTGAGCAGGCTGCCATCCCACACAGTTCATCCCTGCATCCCTCTCTCATGTATTGACAGGATCTGACATCCACCCTCTGAGGGGCAGCAGAAGTGTAGAGGAGCAGCACACTGCAGTGTTCAGACAGGAACTGGCAACAACAAAGTACAGGAGAATTCAGAATGAGGCATCTGCAGCTCTGGTTTTAACTCTCCCTAGAAGGTGTTGCTACATCAGCTGGAACCTGCTATTTTTAGAGATGATTTTTCATTTCATATGTTTGAATATCAGCTGAGCACTGCCACTGAGAGTTAAAACTACAGACTGGGGCTGCTGTTGAAAATCAGGAATCATTCTCAGACCAGCCATGAGCCAGACCTTCAGCTACCACCCAGCACAGTTACACCAGCTGACAGTCTTGCCCAGAAGCCTGGCTCCACACCCATTATATGGGCTGAGAGTTAAGGGCTGCCCATTTGGTTGGAGAGACAGCTAAGACTGCAGCCAGGATGGACTCCTACACGCCCAGGCACCTGGAGTAAGGTGAAGGCAAAACCCCTTGTCCCCAGCCTTTTGTTGCATGAGGCTTCGCTGAACCCAAGGATCAAAACCAGCTGAGTAACCTTACTATAAAGTAGCACACTGAACACGAGGATAGGAAGATTTGCCCACGATTGTGTGAACAGAAGATAGGTAAGAATTGAGAGAATGAATCAATGAGGAAGAGAAAAGCTGAGCACTTTTTTTCTTTTTTTTTACACATTTAACCCTTCAGATGTCTTTGTGTGACTCCAATTGTCATGTGTGATTGTTAGATGTGTTTTTATGAGAAAAACTTGCACCATTAAACATTGTCTGACAAAGCCTAAATAAAGCCTGGTAAAAGCTTGCCATTGTCCAGTTAAACAATATAAAGCCCAGATGGTTAAAAAGAGATCTGTACTTACATAGACTTAAACATGAGGCCTTATTCTGCAGAGTCAAGTTCTGTTCCCAATAAATCTCAGAGTTTTGGGAGTCAGTGTGTTATTCCACACATCTGCTTTTTTGAGAACAGGTAATTTCACTATTGGTCCTTTCAGGAAAGGTGCTGGAGGCATGGTGATGTGATCTCCTCTTTCTCACAGTGGTTTCTGTCATCTCTGTCAGAGTTAGAGATATCAGTGCTACTGACACAGGCTGAGAACCAAGGGCACCCTGGCTTGTCTGCACAGCTTTGCTCAGGCAAGGTTCGTGGAGAGCAATGGCTCTTGGAACTTGCTAGACCAGATACTGAAGAAAGTGTTGTAGAAGACACCTTGGGGATGGTTCCCTGGCAGCACTGCACTGCTCCTGCAGGGATGTGGGTGCTCCATGGACCTCACACCCCCACACCCATGTCAGCAGAAAGGACAGCTAGCCATGTGGCCAATGTACCTGCTGCCTCTGGTTCCACCTGGGCTCTGTCTCCATGTGTGTGGCCTCTGGTAATCAGGAAACCATGTTCCTCATTCCTTTTGTAGGCATGTGCCTTGCCTCTCAATGGACCATAGCCTGGCAAAGCCCTCCAGAAAATGGGAATGCATGGAGGCATGTACCCCTTGTGCTGCCAGAGTGAAAATGGCATCCTAGTGCCACACCATACTTCTGCTGATTTTCTTTTGGGAGTGGTTGCAGATGCTGAAAAACAGAGAGATGCTCTCTTTGGGGAGCTGGCCACAGGATTCCCACAAAGCAACCACTGGGAAGCAGAGTGGGAGGCAGAATGGCAGGCAATAAACCCTTGATGCCAGCCCTCAGTGCTCCTAGACATAAACACTGGAGGTGTCATCTGGATAATTCAACCAAAACGTTCCTGTATGTGCTCACATGTGATCCACACCAAATCCAGGAGAGCTGGGAAGGCACAGGTCTGGAATTTGTACTTGTGGATCCCCCACTTCGGGAAACTGCATAATAGAGGTAGCTTGACAGCTTTGTCAGGACTCTGACAGCCCTGAGGAATTGCTGTGTGCTGGCTGTGTTCCCAGTAGAAGGATTAGCTGCAACAAAATGACACTAGACTTATTAATTAAATTAAGATCCTTTCATTCTTTTGGGGCAGGATTTTCAAAATTGCTCAGCCTTGCCCTAACTGTGCTCTCACCAAGGGTAGTCAGGTGTTGTACTGGCACTTTCAAGCAGAGCAAAAGCCTTTAGAGAACTTACCTTCATTCTCAAACCCTTTAGCAGGGATCATGGGAAAATGCAGTGGATCTTGGATTCCAAGGCAGCTCATGGAAAATCTGCAGCTGCACAGGCTCTGCCTGCTTCCCTACATGAAGCAAAGTCTGTTTTGGGGCACACCTAGTCAGGAGAAGCCTAGGAAACAGCAGAGGACTTGGGGTGCTCCCCAGACAGCTGCTGCTTCAGGAAGGGGACACAGGAGGGATGCTCCACTTTTAAGACGTGTTTTAAGAACATGATACAAAATGTTCTAGGGTGAGTATGACATTAAAGATCTCTTCATGCCTACATCCTGTCCCTCTTTCCAGTTTGCTTAATCCTGCCCTGCCTTTTTGAAATGTCACCTGCCATCTCAGTCAATGAACAAGCCCTCCTCACTTCCTATCCCAAATTGTTCCAGAGCCTTCCTATCCCCTGCTAAAGTGACACTGCAGTTTGTACTAAAGCTGTGGAGTACCTTCCTTCCCTGTCATTTCTTCCATGAGCAAAAGGTCAAAGCTATCACTTTTGTGACTGGGTAGGAGGGATAGCTGTGAGTTGAGTCATCCCACGGGTGCAGGGTGTCCTATAGATCCCCTATTGTCTCGGGAGGGCAGTGAAATCCAGGCCAGCAACCTCGGGCCTGATGCAGCTTTTCCAGTGCTGTGGATATTTAAGACAAATGATTATATTTTCAGAAAAGAGGAGGTGATATCTACCCCTTCCATTTATCAGGAAAGCTGACATTAAAAAGCCAGAGGCAGCTGGGAATTTTTCCTGATCTGGGAGCAGTTTTTTGCAAAATTTCAGCTGAATTCCTCTCTGCCCTGCCTGCCATGTCGTGGCACCCCATTGAATTCATTGGTTTCCAGGGTCGAGTCTGGCCTGGCAGCCTTCACACAAAGGCTGTGAAGAAAACAGAGCTGCCCCCTTTTTTTAAGACTCCCACAATACAGGATCTTGATGAAGTTAACAGCTGGCAAATGCAGAACGTGGAAAAGGAAATACTGCTTCAGGCAGCACTGTCATTGTAACCCTTGGAATTCAGGGCTGCGGGAGGCTCCTGCAGATTGATGTTTTTTCAAGGACGGCAGTGCAACAAATGCGACAGTCAGTAACAAAAGCTCAGAGGGGAAAGCAAGACCCAGCAGGGGACAGGGAGGCATTGCCTTTCAGGCATGGCACTCAGTGACCAGACAGGTAATTTGGGAGCCTGTCTTTCCCTAAGTATTCGGGAAATCTCTGGGAATGGGAGGCACTGCAAAGTTGTCATTTTATAGTTCTGTACAATGCATCTGGTCAAAATCTGGAGAGTTTTAGTTTCCAGAGCCAAAAAGAGAACCTGGGCCAATTTCTGATCCTTTTTATGTTCTGATGGAGATTTCCATCACACATGCGACTAATCCTACGGGGTCAAACCCTCCTCATAGTTTAGGTTGTACCAGCTAAATATGCAACTAAATATCTAAATAGCAAAGCAAGGCTTATTGATTGCATTTCCTTCCATGCATTTGTCTCTCAAACTTGTCCCCTTCCCGCAAGAAACTTTGAGCCCATTGACTAACGTAGCCAAAATTTACATAGGGTAGAGATCAGTTACATTCCCATCATTTTTTTTGGTGGAAAGTGATTATTCAGAAGGCAGTGAGTGTCCTATGGCATACTTACAATCAGTGCTTTTGGCGAAGACAAGCCTGCAGTGTGATTTTAATGCTGTCTGTGCAGTTTTGCCTGCTGACTGGATGTGGTCAGGCTCCATCCAGCAAGGCCCCATTGGCCCGGGGCCTCTCAGTGGTCAGTGTCCATGCAAGATGCTGCACAGGGGCTTGAGCTCAGGTGTCTGAGTGTGGAGGGGGGACTGTAGCATTTTGAAGGTGGAAAAGATCAAAGGGAGCTTGTTGGAGGGGTTACTGCAGTGAAAAAGTATGGCCACAAGGCATTAACGTGTAGGAAACAGGACTATGTCACTGCTCAGAGTGACTTGCTTTGTTTTCCGGATAACACAATTCTCAAAAATGTTTCCTCTGCAGAGTGGTTTGTTTCCTAATGTACACTGCTCTGGATACCAAAGGGGAATTTGTGTGAGTGCCATAATCTTTGTCCTTTGTGGTGTTATATTTAATCACAAAGACCTGATAGAGATGGCAGATGTGTGGAATGACTGGGACACCACTTCAGCTCAATGGTAATCTGAGTTGCTGTTACTTCACCTGTTCGAGTGCCCTTTTGTCATAAAGTTTAATTCTGATTTTAAAGTTGCTTCCCATCTATGTAATGCATTGATTTCAGTAAAATTATCCCTGTGTTATACCAGGGACTCAGGTGCAGGATTTAGACCATTCACTTTAAACTCATCTCAGTAGAAACCATGTATAAATTTCACTGAGTCTGGGGACTCTTGCCTTAAGTCAGTGGATGTTTCCTACACAGAAAAAAGGCAGGAGACATTAGCTTTCTGAGTAGGGAACATTTTGTGATGACCATAGGTAGATGGAAGTAACAGGTCAGAAGTCAGAATCAGATCTGATACCTTTAATAAGTACATATTGCTATTTCACAGGAGGCATCACACTATACCAATAAAAAGAAACATGCATTGAGTGTCCAAAACCTTAGATCAGCTATTTGCTGGAACTCAGTCACCAAATTACATGCTGCTGTCTTGGGTAAGGGCACGGTGGGTATTCCCAGAAGTGCTTCAGGACCATTAGTCTCACTGGGATATGTGCATTAACAGAGTTAAGTGCACGAGCAGCTTGGAGGTCTTGGTAGGCAGGTACTTGAGAAGTCCCAGCTCACTAGGACTCTGCTGCTGCTTGGAAATTGCAAAGAGGTTGAACTTGAAAGCTCAAAAAAGGATGCTTCAGTTGTTGCTCTCACTGCAAAATCTACATTTGAATACTTTCTTTTAGGAAGTTATTTCTTGCCTGAAAAGGGAGAACTGAGCTGGGTTTTGGAAGTGCAGAGGGGCTCAGAGAGAGGCTAGTTAGTCCATGTGCACAGCACGGTGCAGCACAGCAGCCAGGGTCCTGTGCCCAGTGTGCCCCAGGGGTCTCCCAGGTTTTACACCTCGCTTTGCAACAGGAGCATTTTGGTCCAGGTGCAGGTCTGCACTGGCACAGCCACACCACCTGCTGAGGAACGTGGTGTCACCTTCCTGAGGGTGTGTGAGAGAGAGAGGGGAGGATGAAGGCAGCCCTTTGAGCCTGTAAGCTATGGCTGTAGGCAGTGGATCGTACCACTGGTCTGAGAGACAATGAAATAGTACACACAGCACCTAAATGCCTTAAACATGGCTCATGTTGAGTACTCTGCTGTGCATCCCAGCAGCATGAGATTTGCCAGGTAGCCTGTAATTGTATAAAATTTAGTTTTTTGTAGAAACCAGCTAGAAATGGGTAATTACTCACAGAAGGAGGTCATAATTGTCTTCACTAACAAGTAAAGGCAGAAACTGTTGCCTTTAGCCCCACTTTAAAAGGACAAAGCAAAGAGCAGTTGGCAGCAGGAATTTCCCATAAGGAAGAGGTGCTTGGTATTTGACAGGGTAATTGGATGTTTAGAGGAGCAGGCTGACATGAACATACACTTTCTTTTGTGTGGCTCAGGAAGCCCAATCTTTGACAACAACCAAAGACACAGGATGGAGGACTGTCAGGAGCCAGACAAAGAATGTGGTGTAGACAAAGTTCTCATTTATATTTTGGGTCCCACAACTTTCCAAGGGGTTGTGATGTCAACCTGGAGTTGCTGGGCAAAGATGTCCAGAATGCCTGGCTTTTAAAATCCTTTTAAATACCAGTGTCCCTTCGCATGATGTTCCCTCCCAGCCCGTGTCCATTATGTCCCACCCAACAGTCTTTGTTTTGAGTGGTTTAGTGCTGCTGAGCAGTGAGATGTTCTGTGTCTTTCCTTCACATGATCTCCAAAAGGCCTTGAGATTCACTGTGCAGCCACCCTCACTGTTATTAGAGCACCGAGTGAAAGAAGCACGTGGGACAGGAGAAGGGGACTTTTGCTGGCAGGACAGACATGGAGCTGGCAGAGGAGACCTCCCCCAGGCCACCAAGGGGGTGCTGGAACAGGCCTCTTCAGGACACTTCTGTTCCCTTCAGGCAAGAAAGAAAATTTTGAAATGGGGGCTTTTAAATTACAGTCTTGCCCCACTCCCTGCTCCCCTCCTCTCTTGGTACCCCCTCATCTCATATCCTGTGGATTAAGGATACAGCATTTAGATAAAATGCCCCAAATTTGTCTCTTTCAAAGACCCCTTTCAGCAGGTCTTTCAAATGTTCCATCTCCTCACAGCTCAGACAGTTCAGGGTATTTACATAAAGGGTCCACTATCCATGGAGAGAGGTTATTTCTTGCCATCCTACTTTTGTTTTGAATTTCGCATGGACTGGGACTGTGTTGTCAACCCATTAATTGTCACAAAGTTAATGGCTTGGATCTACAGGCCACAGGCTTAAATTTCTGGGAATGAGATTTACTGCAGACTATCACATGAGGATACCGTGACAATCTAGTTGAGGTTTAAGAAGAGCAATCCTATTAGCTTGAATTGCCGATAGGGATCAAAGCTCTCTTTCCTCTCACACAAATGCCTTGGAAGCAAACTGATCACTGTCCAGGTCTATCAGACCATGAAACTAGATTAGCAAACTGGTGCCTCTGTGGCCAAATGACAGAGCAGCTGAGGCTGCTGTAGACATAGGAAGAGAGAGAAGTGGGGAGATTATGCAAATATGTGGCAAATAACTCACTTTATAGGATGTAATTAAATAAAAGCGAAGGTACAACAGCACTACCAGCTGAATACAAACTCACTTTCACCATAGCAAGGGACACATTCAATGTCATGGCCAGGAGAACCACCTCAGGAATGAACAGCATCCAAAAATTTATCTTCATAGCTACCAGCTTTTTTTGTGGTGTACAAGCAGAAGAATGTAGACCCTTTCCTGCCAGGTATGTGCCATACATTGAAACAGATGGCTTTTTATTAGAGTTTAGGAAATAAACTGAGCTGGAGAGAGGAAAAGGAATGGTGATTGATGGTTATATGGTTGGTACTAGCCACATCACTAATATGACTTTAGTGGTCTGAATTATTGTTAAGGTTTTCTGGTGCTGTGCAAGCAAAACAAACCATGGGTTCTTTGCCAACAAATATTCTTATTTGGCCCCACACACCTTGAGGGATGCTTCAAGCTGATAGCTGGATGTGGCTTATATAGAAAAAATGATGACTTGCATCCCCTTGGAGTGGGACTGGTGTCTGGCATTCAGCCCTCCTGCCCCTGACTTAAAACTGATTTATAAAAAATTCCAAGACAGAATTCAGTCCTATGGCAAATTAAGGATATCATAAGGAGCCAAAGCCCTGTGTCATGTCTCAGAGGAAAAATCTGGAGCAAACTGTCCTGCTGCCCTCTCCACCTACTGGGATTGCAGTAGGTCATAGGTTTGGCAAAGATCTAACAGGCTTCAGTAGTCAGCTAGCACCACTTGGTCCCTCTGTGGATCAGAATAGGTCTAGAAGTGGGGACTAGTTAATAAAGTAATGCCAATTTTTGGCTAACTGTCCACGTTGACAGATAGTTTGGGTACCTTTGTATAATTAGCCAAGTTATATTAATTTCATTTGTTGGGTAGATGCTCTGAGGTTAAAATCAGCCCTGACCAGGTTGTATTGATAAGTAGGATAGGCCTGGTAAATACCAGCAGAGTATTCTCAAGATGTCTGTACTTCACTCTGCAAGGCAGAACTTTGCCCTGTGCTCCTTATTATTCCTTCTTGCAAACTTACCATAGACTACTGATTTTGATAAAAACTTTAGCTCTTCTTCTTCTCTCAAATGCACTGTCTTTGCATTGAGACATACAGAACGTGCTTTAAAATGGGTGAAAAGTCTTCAACAGTTTTAGTCCCTAGAATCAGCCAAGCCACATGATTGACAGATCACAGGTATTTCTCCTTGGCAAGGCAGTTTGCTTACTTGATAATTCACCAGAGCTGGAATTTCCTTCCCTCACAGCTCTCGCCCACAGCCCAATCTTGCAGCCACAGCATGTGCTGTTAGCAAAGGGAACTTTGCTCCTCATTTTGCTTCTGCCTTTTGATGTTTCTTACTGTGAGCCAAGAATATGATCTCTTTGGTGCACACAGAAATGGGGGAGGTACTCTACATAAAACTATACATAAAAGTAGGCAGCCAAGACAACCAATTTTGTAGAACTCATAGTCAATACCTTGTTGATTACATCTTACACGACAAGTCCCCAGGTAGTGTTACTAAGATTTTCCAGTACAGTAGTTGTTGGTCTGTTTTTCTTTCCCCTTTTCTGTTTTGATTTGCTTCTGATCTAATCTTGACTGGAAGTAAGCCTTATTCACAGCTCTGGCAGCAATTCCTCTGCCCACAAGTTTTGGGAAAGTTCACACTGTAATCTCAGTGTGGATTTGTCGTTGATGGTCTTGCCTTGAAATGGATCTGAACTGGAACCCAAAATCTGAATGCCACACTACTCTGGTTAAATGCAAGTTTTGATTTTAATGCTAATCCAAATCTGTATTTTGGGACTTGACAAGAAAAAAAACCAGTAGTAGTAAATAGTATCTGAAAAAGCAGGAACAATAACATCAATAAAAGCAATAAAACCAATCATATCCACACATTAGACCTCCTATACTCATAAAGAATACATGTATGACTGCTTTTAAAACTCAACACACAGAGATCCTTCATCTAAAATTATTGCACATGCACTTCTGGTGTGCAGCACAGCAACAGCAGGATTCCAGTGCAATCTTTAGGGGAAAAGCAAAAAATAACATCAAACAGTGTCACAACTGAATCAGAGGGGAACATTCAAGCAACGTATAATTAACCCAGCTGGAATTTGGTCAGGATATCCAGGTTACCACCTCATTCAGTTAGTGGGCTGCGTACTAAATTGTTGAATATTGTTGTTTAAAAGTCAAATAATTTACTGAGCTCTTTTCATGTGCGGAATATACAAGAAGGTCAACTGCCTTTTAAACATCTGGTAGCAGAACCCTGGTGATTTACCTGCACTCTGGTGATTGTAGATAGCCAAGTGATGGATGACTTTGCTAGAAAGCTCACTCTGTTAACTCATACAAGCCCACAAGGAGCCTGATAACTCTGCCTTGTGGAAACATTAAAGGCTTTGTCTGCAGCTTGTGTAGATTGACAAAGCACCATAGATGTCAGAGGGACTCTGCTGATTTATACCTGCTTTGGACATATCTCTAAACCAGAAGGCCATCCATTACTCTTTCTTGCTTAAAAAAAAAAAAAAAGAAGGGGAAAATACGAAAAATAGAAAGTACCTTCATTAATTACTTGCTTACTAGAAAACATTTTACTCAGATTTTCAAATTACTGTTCGAATCAAATCTAGGATTTGGACATAGCCCGGATGAGGAGAAGACTGGATGAGATGGTGCCATGCTTACCTTAATTGCTTTGCTGCCCAACACATGTGTCTGTAGGAAAGCCAAGAGGAAAACTACAGAAACAGCAAGCAGAGCAGTAGATGGTCTTAAGGAGGATCAGAAAACTGATTAGGGAGTAAATCTCCCCTCAGCCTAATGAACCATGCACAGGGGAGAGACTGCCTGCATCTCCCTACCCCTTTCTGGCTTCCCGCATCTCGTGTCAGTTTAAGCACAGCCTAACCACAGCAGCTGTGCTGACCCTGTAGAGCTGACCTTCCTCTCTTATAGAGGTCTCTCTTTGATCAGCATATCTGTATTCGGAGAGACTCTGAGCACATTGTATTGACTGACAAAAACTAGTTTTTCAGTCTTGCTGGCAAGAAGCTAATATGGTTAGGGGAAAGGAAGGTGAGTTCCTTCTGTTTGCTGCCTTATCAGCAAAACTGTCAGTCTGCAGTCACAGCCTGGCAGCTGATGGAAACTGAAGACAGTAAGGGCATAGCATTGCTTAATTTCTTCCCTATCCATAGGCTGAACCTGTAGGAATGGCAATTAGAAAATTCATCTTATGGATTAAAATTTTTGCTTCAACTTCATGCCAGACTGCAGCAAGCACAGCACTCAAGTGTAGCTGTCCACTGTGGCTGCCTTGGGGGCAGTGTGGAGGGGATGGATGAGTGTCCAACAGACCAAGGGCAATCGTTCTACTGCACGATCCCCCTCCAGATTGCTCTTGTTTTCCACATATCTCAGGATTACCAGAGGATGCTCAGCCTCCACTGATTTACTGTCTTGGCAAATATCGAGCAGAGCACAATCTATGCTGTATGTTGCAAGGAAGCTAACAGGGGATGAATGAGGGTAATGTTTGCAGTCAGGACTTTCCTTTACAAACACTGAATCATGCTGTTGTGAAACCAGGACCGAGTGATGAATGACTCACTGTTGGCAGCACACACTGCCCTATCAGTAGGCTCTGTTCAGGGGATGTGGGGGCTGGTGTTTGATATCATCTCTGAGATCCCAGCTCCCAGCATGCTAATGAGTAAGGCACACTGTGGCCTGTATTGATCTGTGATTTGATTATTCATGAGGCTCTGCACAAAGACACCCGCGTTGCTGGAAGTCCTGTTATTCTCCAACACAAAGATGTTGCTTTCGGGATGTTTAAAAACATCTCTCTTGTTTGGCTGTGATGTTTTCAGCTTGGATCTCTTCTTTTTTTTTTGAGTATTTTTTTTTCCAGTACGAATGCTTTGTAGCAATAAAACGTGAGACTTCATTGTTAGGGGACAGAATAAGCATGCTTAGATTATTCAGAGAAATGAGAGTGAGATTGAGGTCCTTGGGCCAGTGGTTCAAAGTCAGTGCCTGCTGGCTATGAGGTGAAGGACACATCCCCCGTTTGAGTGCAGGTGATTGTATCATGAGACCCAATGCAGAGGCTGGAGAGGACCTGCCTGTTGGTAGTGCTGGAAATGGGTACACTGCCAGGCTCAGAAAATGGAGAGGGAAAAATCATCTTTTCGGTGAAAAGGGATCAAGCTGCTTGTTCCACAACTGTTTGTAAGGTATGGAAATGATTTACTTCCCAAAGACTCCCTTTGGGATGCGAGGAAAGGGTCTGCATCTTGAGACAGACAGGGTTGAGAGGGGTATTACAGGAGGTCTCCATACTTGAGATGATAAGAATCCCTACTAAACCAGCATGGCACCCACTTTTTACTGAGACTTGGCACAAGGGCTGAAGTCCCAGAAAGTTTATAGAGTGATGTGTCCTCTCAGGGTGAAAGGACGTGTTCACAGATGAACACTAAAGCATAGGGAAGGTTGGCCTGCCTCTGCCAGCTCTCTGGGATTAAACAGGAGACTTCAGTCAGCAACCTTCAGTTGCTGCTGCTGGGTCTGTAAGTACCAGATCCCAAGCTCACTGCAAGGCTCCCAGTAACTTAGGCAGACTACAAATCAGGCTGTGAATAAGCACCATGTTCACTCAAATAGACTGAATGGAATTTGAGAGATGGGAGATAAGAACTCTTCCCAGGACAGGGCAGAAGCAGATGGGCTGGTTTCCTTCACAGAGAAGTCCTGCACTTAAAAGGTTCAGCCTTTGCAGCAAGGGTGGACAAGGCAAACACACAGAAGTACCTTTATGCAAAGACAGAGTATTGTTGCAGACCAAGTTGTAGGGACGTGACAATCCTGTCTTTCCATTAAATAGCTGCAAGTTGGTTTAAGAGGGACAAGCCTTACTTTGCAACAAATAATGTAGCTTAATTAATCAAAGAGAAAACATACACATTCAAGCTCCAAAGTAGTTTTTCTCTGACAACAGTCCCCTCCCTGTGAGTCTGTGTCATGTGATAGTTATAAGTATGGGCTAAACTACACTTAAGACTGAGTAAACAATATGATTTCAAAAGCAACTGGGAAAAGGAGCATGGAAATTTAATGAAGCTCAGAAATACATTCTGAATCCCCACCCCAATCACACTGTGGGAGGAACTTGACACTGCCATAAATAAAAATGCATGTTAAAAACCTTTCTGTAGTTTCTGCAGAGCATTCTCATGGGGGCCAAGATGGCTGTTGATAGCCAAGAATGCATTACACTGAAGGATCACAAGTTCTGGAAAATCCTATCAAATTTTATGGAAAATGATAACATTCCTGCCAGCTTAATGAACCATCACTTCAAGGCTCTTAGGAGCAATACACCCACTACTGAAATATATGGCTGGTGCATGCAACCTTGCAGAAGAGATAAAGCCCTCCAACAGTGCTGTGGTGCTGGCCAAGCTAAACGATGTTCCATCTCCGACAGCCACGCAGCGCTACTCACTCCTGACATGATCCTATAAATATTCTGTGCTGCTACAGAAACCTACTGGCTTCAGCCCCAGCCTGCTCTGTAGGGTTTTCCTGAAAGGCTTTATGGCTTTACTAATAAGGTAGACCCCAGATTAACCCCCCCCACTCTCAGTTTTTTCCTTTAAAAAGCCCCCGCAATCAGCTTGGGAAAGCAGACAGCAAAATAATGGCTATCTCAAAACCTCCACACTGCTCAGAGGTCTCTGCCCAAACCATGGGCTCGTTTGTTTTCCCCACTAATAGAAAGGCTCTGGGAAGGGGAACTTTGGCACAGAGCTGTTTTGGGAAGAGGTGAATGTGGTTGTGAAGCCAGGCAGCTCAGGAGGAGAAGTGTGGAGTGGGTGCATGAGCAGACAAAGGCAGACTCTGATCAAGCACAGTGTGTGGCCCTGGGAAGAGCCCAGAGAGAGGGGGCTTTTGAGTGGGGGGCTTGGCCAAAACAGCAGGGGAAGTTGGAAACAGAGAAACCCTCTCCTGTGACTTGACTCCTGCTGTGTAATGCAGGACTTTGTCTCTCCTTTGCAAATAAACAAAGCTGCTTGCAAAAAACTACCTAAGCCCTGCACTGACTTTTCTTCCTGGCTGGAACTACCTGCAGGCTTGTGGATTTTAGACAGTCCCACGAGTGGAAAAGGAATAGCAGGGTTTTGTGTAGACAGATAACCTAGCAATACATATTTAAGGGATATGTGGCAGAAGTGAGCAGAAGACACAGATGGCAGCAGGGGTAATATCTAGTAGAATTCATGAGATCCTCTTTCTTCTTGAAGAAATGGTATCTGATGTAGACAAATGCAAACAGGATTTCCCCCAGTTTCAATTCCTGACTGTAAGTACAGGCAAATTCTTCTGCTGCACACATTTTCTTGTGTGTAAACACCAAGTTAATGGGGAAGTGTTTGTGTTCCTTCAAGTAGCTAGGAGGTGGGTTACCACTGGCTTCCTTAATCCAGGTACCTTGTTATCTTAATTAAAAGCCAAAATCAGCTTTGATCTCCCTACAACTTCATTGCATAACCAGTTTCATTTACTATTGTTTAAGCTCAGTTTGCTTTCCATGATGAAAAGAATTTGTATTTCACACTGAGCAGGAAGTCCTACTTAAATGTTTCCTGGTTTTGACCACCTTAAAGGGAATTAAATTATGTTCCTGGTTCAAAATATTCATGGCAAACAGATTACTGAGTCACCAGACTTGCCAACCATGAGCCAACAGGGCAGCAGGCTGGACACCTGGAGGGTGAAGTTGCTTTTGCTTTAAGTGTAAAAAGGACTGTGGAGATGGTTCAAATCTGGTTTTTGACTCCCTTTTGTTGTAGTTTTTGCTGCCTTTCCAGTCTGGCTTCTCACATCAGTTCAGCTGGACCTTCACACCTGACGCTGCTCCCTTGAGCGGGGAGCACAGAGCAGGGCTGGTGACAACTGCTCCGGCTCCTGGGTGGGTGTGGGCAACCGCAGCCACCCCTCCCTTCCTCCTGAAAAAACGAGTCTCAGGGGATCCGTTTGACTCCTTTGGGTGCTGTAGCACTGAAAATGTCAGGAACAACCAGGCTGGAGCAGCCCAGGAGCTGCTGTCGGTTTCTGCATGCCAGCTTTTCTCCAAAGGCAGCTCTGGTGTGTACCCGAGCTGCCCTGACCCTCCCCAGTGCTGGCAGCTGTGCTGCAGAGCTCTGACCTGGCCAGAAAGGATGTCCCACCACCTTGCTGTCCTCCTGCTTGTGCAGAGCACCAAGGGCTGTTGGCTGCCATGCCCTGGTGGCACAGCCAGGTTCCTGACAAAATCTGTGTTAAGACAAGCTGCTGCTTTCTGCAGGAGTCTGAAGGGAGCAGGGGAATTTGCTCCTGATGATGCAGGGAAAACCTTTCTAGGTTGCTGAGTGGCATTTTAGATCATTTAAGAACATTGATCTTTGCCCTGCTCTCCAGACATGCTCCAGACTGTATCCCAGAGCTTATGTTTCATTTTGCAAGGGATCTGGGGAGATTTACTTGTTGCCAAGTAGCCACACTCACAGTGTGGCAAAGCCCCGTAAAGCAAATGGGACTAACATATTCTCTCACTATGCTCTCTATATAAAGCCAAGGAACTAGCTGCCACATAAAGCACTCAGCTGCCTGTTTTGGACAGCAGAGGGGATCAAATTGCTTCAATGCTCTTCCCTCTTTGCCCTGAGGCAGGTAAGGATCAGCTTTTGTGAATCTGGGAGATGCCTCTGGTTTCCTGCTGCTGCCTGGCAAGAGCTTTTGGCATTTGTGGGGGTGACCCAGGAAACCCCAGTGCAGGGGGAAGGGAAGCTGAGCTCTCAGGGTCTGAAGTGTTCTTGCTTCTCATCTTACCACTCAAAGGAAGCAGGAAAGAAAATGTTGACACATTTTCCCCACCAGTTGCCCTACATAAAACCAGTTATCTGCTTAAATGGTTACAGAGAGTCTGAAGTTTGCAATGCGTTGTCTCCAAGTTAATCCTCTGTGTCTCCATCAATCGGTGTCACAGGAGTTAACAAGAAGCCAGAAAGAGACAGCAGGTAAAATTTAGCCAGTTAAAAAGGAAGTCAAACAAACGTCTCTTTTGAGTGTGTTATAATTTTACAGGGTTTTCTTCCTTTATACCCTCCCCTGCCTAGTATGTGATAATCTTTGCCTGCTGTTCCCTCCTCTTTTATCCCCTCAGCAGCTTGGCCCTTGTAGTTTTCCCTGAAAGGGCTTTGCTTGTGCTTGTACATTTTATTATCTCCTTCTTCCCTGCAAACCCTCCCATTTCCATGCTGTTTAACATGCAGTTAGAACAGCAGCACTCCTGAGGAAGCTCTGGCATGCCAGTGTCCTTGGGAATGCTCTGGGTCACACAGTGAGCCCCCTGAGATGTATTGGGGCATGGCTGAGCTTTAGAGGGCTAACAAAGCCCCAGACCCATTTATAGAACGAGTTCTTCCCTAAATCACTGCCTGATATTGCAGGCTGCTTGACCTTGGGACAATTCATGGGGAGTAACCAGGTGAAAACTGTGTTGGGTGACCCTGGGCAGTGTCCAAGCCATGGGCTAGTCCTGTCTTAGCCTTCATTTTGACTGGTGTGGCCTGCTCCCTGCCTTATTCTAATGAGGCCCCGTGCAATTGCCCTGAGAGCTGGTCCCCAAACCAGCCTTGACCCCAATTTGGAGTAGGACTGGGCCCTTAGGGGCAAACACTTGGCTACTGTCTCCCTCCTGTGATGAATTCAGATGATGTGGCTGCGTGCTTTAATCTCGTGAGAGGAGTAGAGTCCAACATGCCTGAAAAAGAGAATTTTTGGCTAAATGGAGCAGGAAAGGCAAGAGCACATACAGCAATTATGTCTGCTCGTACAGCCTACACAAATGCTGTGGGCCAGCTGGACAAGGCTGCACGCAAATAAGAAATTTACACAGATATCTACCTGGCTCACAGACTCAGACAAGTATCTGCACGTACGAGCTCGTGTGTATACAGCAGACCGATTCCAAGCCAAACACAAATTATTCCACAAACTCCAATGGGACAAAATTTGTTTGTGCAGTTTCAGAGGCCAGTCTGAAAACTTGGAAAGAATATTTTCCAGGCACTTGACCAGTTTCTGGGTAATCTGAAAAATGGTATCTTTTACAGAGATTTATATAGCTACAGACACACCCTCACATGTGCACACGTATGTATTTGATAGCTTTTAGCTTGCTTTTTTATTTGTTTTACCCCCATCTTACTCTAATTGTTAACTCACTCTGGAATGTGAGGATTAAGGGAAGTTAACCTGAGTTTCTCAGAGTAGAGGTTTTGGCCTACAAAATGAATAGGAGCGGTTTTTGGGGAAGGGAGGATGGATTTTGCTTCCTACACACACTTAGCATCAGCAGTCTTTAGTTCTACTTAAATGTAAAGGAAATTTTAGCAAGGAGGGAAGTGCCTTGCATTTTTTGAAGTCTATTATTAAAATATAACAAAAATCAGACTAAAGTTTGCATTGTGACCCACTGAAAGATCCATGTCTTTTGGACTGCTCTTGGAAGGAAAAAGTAATTTCTTCCATATGGCTGGGGTAACTCCATTGTGCGAGGGCTGCTGAAGTGGTGGCTCACATTCTTGGTGTTTCTTTTCTTGTGGGATGGCAGATTGCCCGGCACCTGAAGGCAGCTCACCGCAGCACCCTCACTTGGGGGCTGGAGCGTGTGGCTGGTGCCAGCAACTCTCCTCCTAAACCATGAGAGGGGAACCATGAGAGGGCATCTGAGTGGCTGCTTGCAAGGCTGGCATCCTTAATTCTCACAAGGCTCCCGTGCCCTTGGGCTGGCCATGTGTGTGTGTGCGTGGGTGGGATGCCCTTGGTGTAGTGGGTATCAGGTTTTTTCTCCTCACCCTAATGTGGCTGGCCTGTGCTCTCGGGTGATGGCAAACAGCAGAGATCCTTTGAAGCAGGGCAGATTTTCATCAGCAAGGAGGCTGCCCTCCCAAGGTAATGTGGCAATATCCCAGCCATCAAAGGGTCCATATGGGCACGTGGTTTACCTTTCTCACCTCATCTCTAGTTATCAAAGCAAGCAGGACATGACAGTACTGTGCGCTCCTGTTGGAAATCCCAGAACAAAACCAAGGCTTCTGGAGACAGCTCCTCAAAAAGGACATTTGAAAGAGCCTGTGTGCTCCCCTCCAGATGATTTTATCTCTGACTCACCACATGAAAACGAAAGATACCATCGGAAAGAATCCTTCCTTCTTTCCATGTGCTGTTTGCTTGTTTGTTTCTATGTAAATGGGGTTAAGTTAGGGTTAGGGTTGGCCTGGTAACGGGGCCACTGTGCTCCACAGCATCCCCTCCCCTTGCCCAAGCGCAGGAAAAAGGTAAATTTAGCTCTTTGCTCATCCTTCTATTTATGTGTTAGAGCTAACACAGTCATCTTGACTCAAAAGCTGAGATCTTAAAAAAATTGGTTGTAGGAAGAAAGCATGGCTTAATGGATTGACCAGCGACTTACAGCTCAGGCATTGAACTTCCAGTTATGGCTACTCATGGCTGACAGTGACCACCCTCTGACACAGCTTTTGGGAGCTGAAAAAGCCCTGCTGAGCATGGCAGATAATCTAGCATGGTTAGATATGGTGCTGAACACAGGGCAGGCTGCTGGCCTCAGTGCTGCTGCCCACGACTGAGGAGCCAGAGCCCAGCAAAGCTCTGTGCCAGGGCAGTCAGTTGTTTGAGCTAAAGCAGTGGAAATAGGAAGGGAGTAGCATATGAGAAATAGCTTTAAAAAATGAAATAGCTTTAAATACATCTTATCAGGGGGTTGATTAAAAAAAAAATATATATATATAGGGTGAGTTCAAATCAAAAAAAATACTGGAAAGAGTGCTTTCCTTTCCCCCTCACTTTTGTGTTTATTGCTCTCTTTTTAGTTCCCCCAGCTCTGTCTGGCAGAGTGGAAAAATTGGTGAGTGACACAAGGAGAAAAAGAAGGCACAAAGGATGCAAACTAAGGATTTTTTAATGGGAGAAAGTACCTAAAAACTGGGGAGAGAAGATATAGCCAGAAATAGTTGTTTTAAAATAAGCACCATTTTTAATGGGGGGAAAAAAAAGAAAGAAAGAATGAAAAAACCCACTTAAAATAAATAGTTGTAGCCACAAAATGAGATAGGAGAGCTGCGGTTTGGCTTTGCTTAAGGCCTTTTATGCCCAGAAGCACATTCCTGGGGGTGACAAGGAGAAATTCTTGGCCCAGAGGCATTTGAAGGTACGTGAGGAATAGTTACTGGATTAACATAAAGCTTCGAACACGGAGTCTTTCCTACCTGCACCAGGGGCTTCAGACATGCACTCAGCAAGGCGGCAGGAAGCCGTGGGATGCTGCTCTTAACGCAGTGTCATCCCAGCAGCGCTGATTTCCAGGCAGCGCACGCACGTGAATGATGGGCTGGGTCTGTGACCCCTCTCCTGGGGGGTAACCGAGCAGCGCTAAATGCCTGCATCCTCTTGGAGCACGGAGAGGGTTTGGTGACCTCCTCCGGACAGAATGACAGATAATCTCCTCCAGCCCAAGGAGAGCCGCTGCTGAGTGTCTCTGTCACAGCATGCCGCGGAGCCACTGGCAGCCCGTCCTGCTGATAGCAGAGCTGTACAATGGCCGGTTCATTACTGTAGCACAAACGTCCTACAAAAGCTAGAGCCAAATAAATTGAAGCATTAGGATCTCATTTTCTACAGCATTAACACTATGATGAATGTGAAATCTAATCCCCGCTGGCACCATCAATAGCGAAGATGACAGTGCTATGTGTCAAGAGGTGTTGCCAGAGTCCCTCAGGAATTGTATGCAGTGATCAGGAAACCTCGTGTCTCTTTCCCCCTCCTCACCAGCTGTCTCTGCTTACAGGAGGCCACCTCATTTCCCACCAGTGAAGAACCAACAATGGCAGGCACATGCTGAAGAAAGAAGCAAAGGTTTTTCTTCAAAATTATTTTGGGAGTGAGCTGTTACTTGGAAGCAGAGAGAGAAGCTCGTGTTAGAATAGCTGCTCCAAGAACAGTAACTCTGCCTGGATGAATTTATAATAGCCACTTTAACTGGTGCCAGCAAGACACCGAACTTCCAGTGAGTCATTTTTCCACAGCCGTGAATAGGTTAGGATGAACTTCAGGTATGCACTTTGTTTTTTATGATCTAGCAACCACAGCAAAGTTTTGAATCCCTCCAGTTTTACCCACAGGGAGTGGCTATGTCCATCTTTCTTGGGTGGTTTTACTTGAAACTTTCTGTATTCTGCACAGAAAAGGCTAAGAGATGTTATCTGGAAGAGCGTTGGGTTTGGGTTTTCTGTCTCTCAACACCTTCACACCCAAATTCCACTCTGCTCTAAGGAAAATCCTTGTCACTGACAGAGGGTAGGGGCATTGGACAGCTTCGAGGAGTTGAACCTGCAGAACTGTAGATGGCACAGAGTCTTATGGACACGTTTGCTGTATATATCAAAGCCTTCTTGCGATCCTTTTTTCTGACTAGAAATTCTCCCATACAGGTGTACTCTGGGGCTCCAGAGCTTCTCCCCTCTTTATGCCTTTCCCCACGTGCTTCCTTCAGCTCAAAGCTACCCTTTTTTCCATGTCAAGGAGAAACTTGTCTTGAGGTGCACCCCAATATCCTTTACTGCACTTTTTTGAACATTAATTTTTATTCCTGTTCTATCACTCCTCTTTTCTTTCTCTTTCAGGGACACAAAGTTTGATTTGGCAACGCTCAGTTTGTTGGGTATTGTCTGGGAGGTGTGGGCCACCACCACCTGATAGCTTTGGAGTTGGCTGTGCCCGTTTGCTCTTATGCTTCTATTACCTCCTCTGGGCTTTGCTAAATGTCACCAAAACCTTTGCAGGGAGGGGGAGTAGAACAGCCCCTGAAACTTTGGAAGCAGTGTGTCAAAATGAGTCAAAGCTGTGCTTTAATACCCAAACAGTACTGCCGAACTGAGCATAATATTTTGTGAACTCTGACAAGCAGAGCTTTATGGTAGTAAAAATCCCACTGCTTTTGCTGAAGCTAGGAGGTCTCATCTCACCTCGGGCCTTCTTGTCATGTGCTCTAAGGAATGGGAACTAGCAAAATGGCTTAGATAAAGCAAGAACTACTTTTAAACTGAAGCTTTGTTGTGGCCCAGAGATCTTTTCCTAATTAGCTTTGGAAAAGCTACTGTTAACTTTCATTGCTTTTTCTGGTTTCAGACACCTTAGGCTTTGCTGTGCATCCCGAAGGATAAGGATCAAACTATCTGCAGCAGGGTGCTGCTTCTTACAATTCATGCCTGCCCCAACAAAGGTGGGAAGGAAACATTTTGAGATAAACACATTTTTGGTGTAGTTCTTGTGCCTGTGGTTTAGGCTCTGGGCTTGGGCGTGACCTTCTGGGTGGAGCTCCCAGACTTTCTGGGGTCGCTGGGGTGGTGCACACCAGCAGCTGGAGACCATCAGCATTCGGAAGTGAGGATGAAGAGATAATCTTCAGCTCCCTGTTTCTGCCCTGGTTTGCCCATATTTCATGGCCTATCTCTGTCTGATCTGTACATTCCCGGTGGCATACCTCCCTGAAAAAGTATTGCTTTGTTTGTTTTGTGCTACACTTTTGAGGAGGATCCTCCTTACTTACTGAGAGCGGCATCTGCAGCCTGGCAGAGGGGAAACAAATGCTGTGCCTTCCCCTCCACCTCACTTGGGCCATTCCTGGGCTTCTGCCATCACCCAGAAGGACAGGGCATGATGTGCTCTGCCAGCACAGGGGCCAGGCTGCTGGCAGCCAGGAGCGGCAGCCGAAGGCGAGGCGTCGTATCGTCGCAGGGGCTGTAAATACACCACACGTCTTTTTATTGTTGTGTCATAATCACAATGTTCCTTAAATGTAGTTTGTTTAACTGGATGACTTCAGTGCTAAAAATAAGTGGATCTTGCTGTTTCCAGGACAACCACTATCCCAACGGCTTATCTCGGCGCCTCTCCTCTGTCAAAAGGATGTTCTAAACAGAGCTGGCCATGAATATTAAAAATGAAGCATGCACACAATAAAGCATTCCCTGGGAAGAGCCCCATGTTTCAGTGCTGTACGTTATGCTAATAGGACAGTTGCTTCTCAGAGAGATGCTTAATTCAAAAGTGGCACAGTGTGGGGTGAGACTGCATTAAGCAGGAAAGTAATGTGTATTTCTTTATTCTTTTTTCTTTTCTTTTTCTTTTTTTGTCTTAATTCAATCTCTCTGTGGTGCTTGGAGTGGCTCACTAGGCAGCACTTTCTGCCTCTAGCCCAGAAATCCATGAATGGAAGCCTTGCATGTGTGTTCTGAGCCCACACGGTGAGATGGATGCAGGGGGACAGAGAGCTGTTGCCTGGCAGGTGGCACCTGGTGGCAGGGACAGCCTGGCTGCCTCCGTAGGCACGAGAGTGCCGCTGCCTCCTGTACTGAGCCAGCTTGAACAGGCATTGCCTGGCTTTTCTGAAACTGAAATTCAGCTGCTCTTCCCAACAGGAGTAGAGATGAATTGCTCATTTGGAGGAGTCAGGGAGATTTAAAAAACCCTCCTAGCAAGGAAATGGTTGCATTATTACATGTCTGCATTCCTCCAGCTTTTTATTCTCTATTCTCTTTTTCTTCCTCCTTCCCTCTCAAACAAAGAAAAAAGCCTTTAAGAAAAAACCAGAAGAAGCCTTAGGAAATCAAAGGGATCATTTTAAAACTCTGTATCTGGACAAAAATGGAGGAGATAATTTAGCCAGTAGGATTGGTTTTCAAGTACAGGATGGATGGAGGCTGACTACTGAGCAGTAGTGCTCCTGCAAGAATTGGTGAGACCCATGTCCAGATCATGTGTTTTGAGTGAAGCAATTGGTTCACTCTTAATCAAACCATTTGATTCCAAGATTACAGAGAAATGTTCACTGTTACTGACACAATAGAGCAAAGTATTATACAAAGACAGCCATCTCAGCAAATGCAGCCTCATTTCCTCCAACAGTATTTACTGAAAGAAAATAGTAAATTAGTTTAAAAGTATTGCCCATTTATTTCTATCTCTTCACTTACATTTTTAACAAAACTTTGTGTTTACCTGAAGGCACATTTATGCAGTAATTGGCATGAGGGCAGTGAGCAAGCCCCTCAGATGTTATACACTGACTGGGTGTCACTGCCCAGAATTTAATTTTAATCAGATGACGATCAGGCCCGTTGTTAGGAGACCTTCTGAAAACCGTCAGTTGTTTATGAGAGCTGACAGCAAATACAACTCTTCAATCCTTATGCACTGAACCTACAAATTTTCAAGGTGACTGACTTGGCTGCAGGACAGCTGCCGTTTTATGAAGTTAGTACAGAAGGCTTCAGAAAAGAAGTGGATCCTGAGCTCCCACTGAGACTTATTGTCTACTTCTTAATATTTTGCTGTTTTTATTTTTGCTCTCAAAATTGATTCTGACTCCCTATGGATATTTAATTTTCTTCATGAAAACAATGAAGCAAAAATACTTGCCCTCCTTTGGTCTGAAAATTTGGACTGTGAATCTCATATAAACAAAGTGACTGATTTTTTCTGATGCGTTTCAGATTTGTAGTTCTAGCCCCACCAGAGCTCAAAAAGTGAAGGTATGAGAAAAATAATATTACCTGGATGCTTTAAAATGTCGGAAAAGGCAAATTCCAGGGAGGTGCAAAGTCCTCTGGAGGTAATGCATATCTCAGCTCACTGAAAATATCTTACCTTGGCAGGTTGTGTCATGTCAGAGTAAATAAAGCTGAAATGCATTAAAGAATCTGAAGACTGGATCTGTCTTCAATAAGGAAGATCTGTATCACACCACTGTTGCCTTTTATCTGTGTTGCTGCAGTAGAGGGCAATTCTTCTGAAAACCTCAGAAATGTATGTCTGGGCACCCTAAAAAGAGACAGTTCTGGGGAGAGGCTCTTGAAGGGAGATGGCTGGTATAGCCCAGGCTGAGAGGAAGTAGAATTTCATGCTCTGAAGTGTCATTCCACGTGATATGTTGCAGGGTGGGGGGGGAAATAAGGGAATTGCAGATATTGACATGTCATAGGTGACGATGGTAGGAGGGTACAACTTTGGGCACAAAACTGTTTTTTAACATGCAGGCAAAAATTTCTGGTGCAATGTCCATTGTTTTCAGTGAACTTCTCTCACCTTGGAATAAGGGGGACTTTAACACACTGGTTCTAGTGAAGCAGCAGGACCATGGCCAGAAGGGGTATCTGCAAGTGCATACGCACACACACACACACACACACACACAAATATATATATGAATATTTCTATGTGAACATTTCTGTGTGAATACAGAGGGACTCCCAGCAACCCTGTGAGAGCCAGTCAGCTTCAGGAGGGACCAAGCAAGTGAGAAAGAAGAAGGAAGAAGAAGACAAAGGAGGAGACAACACTGCATCTCTTTCTGCCCGTTCTGCCTCTTCCTGAGATTCAGACAGATTTGAGACAGCCCATGTTCCCCACCACTGAGCAAATGACCTGCTCCCTCAGCTGAGATTTTAATAAAGTCAACTTGCTTCTTTGGAATTAAGGAAAGAAATGCAGATGTTGAGTTGATCTGACAGCCCTTCAGGAAGCCTTAAAATCCCCCAGCTTTTTTTAAAGAGGAAACAAGGTTTGCAATTAGTGAACTACAGCAGGTTAAAGCATCCAATTACTATTAATGCAATTATAGTTAAGGTTGTGATAGCTCTAGTGTCTTCTTGAAGACTCAGACCTCCATTTCATTAGGCCATTCAGTGCTTTTTTAATAATGCTTCTAGCACGTAGTAAAAGGAAACATAAATTTTGGCCTGAAAATCCTGCAGATATGGCTCATATGCTCAGGAGTGTGACTGTACATGTGTCTGGGGTGGGACTGGAAGGCATTTGAGAAACCTTTTGGTATGTCCTGGAGTGAGAGAGTGCATAGCTTGGTGCAGCAGAGCAGCAGCTTCAGCAAAGGCACTGCAGTGGCTCTGCTGTGCAAATCAGTGCTTACACATAAATACTGGGTTAATGCATCTGGCAGGAGCAGTGTAGGATAACAAGACTATCTCAGTACTGCTGTCTCCAGTGCTTGTGCTGCAAGAAGGCATGTTGTCTCTCTGCACCTTCCATATGGCAGGCACTTTAAAAATACAGTGGTTTAACAGGTTCTACTGTTTCCACCTAAATTCCTCTTCTCAAGGGTAAGGAGTGACCCTTTGAATCTTTCAGCTGCAAAAAGCAAAGAGCAAATCAGTGTCCATCTCAGGCTGCAGCCTTTACCCTCTTGCCAGGCAGCACTTTGAGTCCTTTCCTTCCAATCACTTGTTTCTACAAAATCCATAGGAAATTAAGAACTCTGTGACCTGGGACTAGCTGGTCCCAAGTGTGCCTGTGGGTTCCATGATTCAGGGAGAAAGACAGACAGACAGAAAATAGTGAGCTTTGCCATCAATGGCATGAAATATTGTGTGCAACAGCTTTATTTCTCAGTCTTTGTCTGTAAAAAATATTAGAGTGTTTTGAATCTTCTGATGGTTAGGCCGTGCCCACCATCCATTACTTCTTCTCAACCATTGTCCTTTAGAGCAAAATAAGCTGGCAGAAGTACTCTCAATGGGTGGCTAATCTTTGGGCCTAGGGCTTCAGTGTGTTTGGGATTTGGGCCCTGGCTGGGTTGCTGACGTGATATATGGTATTTACTCTTCAGATTGAAATGCCAAAGACATCCATCAAGCTGTACAAAAAGGCCATTCCAACCCTTCTCTCTCCAAATCCTGTCTGAAGAGGTATTTTTGGCCAAGTATGCCAAGCAACACATCGCTTAGCTGAAAAAAATGGGACTCCTTACACAGAAAAAGGATCATTGAGATCACAGCACATACATCATAAATAATAAGTTGCTTTTCCTACAAAATGCAAAAGAAATGCCAGATAAACTTATTTAAGTTCTATTAATCTCAGCTGAATTCAGCAATTATTTTCCTATAGTAAGGTCAATCATTTTTTAATGTCTTTACTTATGCAACATTTTATCTTAGTGCAGTCAGTCAGGGGGGTAGAAAGACTGAATGATTTTCTTCTCTTTCTATATTGAATACCAAGTAGAGGCATAAATGGACAAAATCATCATTGAAATAGCAACACAAACAGTGTTTTCCAAGCTAAGTGCAAAGAGAAGCCAACATATCTGCATTTCAAACGAGTCAGGGAAATTACTGTGGAAGGAGTGCTCTAACTGTCATTCCTGGGAAAGGGCAAAATGGAAATTGCTGGTTTGCTATTCAAGTGCATCACCTAGCACAGCAGGGTCTTGGTCCTCTCAGAAATTCTCAGAAGGGCTACCAAGCAAATAAATATTCTTTGCCATTTCTGTTTATTTTCCTGAAACATCTTCCATCCAAAGGCTTTTGAGGGCTAGGTCCTGACCGTGTAGCAGAAACATCCTTCAGGGAGGGTGCTCCAAGTACCCAGTGCCCTGAACATCTGGACTGGGAGGAGCTGTCTAGCTGATGAGTTTCAGCTAGGTGCCTGTGGTGAGAGGTGTTCTGTCCACCCTGGCTGCTCCCGTCGTGGCTGTGTAGCCAGGAGCAGCAGATGTAAGGAGTGTGCTTTCTTTCCGTGTGCTGCTGCAGATCTGGTTGCCCAGAAATGATCATTCATCCTATACTTCTGACTTAAATTTTGTCTTGATTAGGCCAGTTTTCAAATCCAGCCCAGCACCACTGGCAAAGAGACTTTTGAGAGACAAAACCTGTCAGCTTTGGTTGTAACTTCTGTGTGCAGTATGGCATAAGTATACACAGACACCCCCAAACACCTCCAAATACAGCATACTACCTGCTGTGAGGTTAAAGGGGCAGCTTTGCTAACAAAATTTTGTGATCACATTCTGATGAAAGTAGTACGTTCTTTACAAGTTCCAAAGCACATGAAGCAGTTGCATAGTGAAATCTGCGGGCTACCTGTCTGAAATGCCAAGGCTTTTTGTGCCTTACCATGCATGGCAGCTGCCTGGCCACTCTGCCTCAGGAGCCAGCACTGCCCACTTCCCAACAGAAGTCAAGTTCTACCCAAGCAGACAGGATAACACAGCCATGATGGCACAGCCTTGTGACAACAACACCACAAGTGGTGAGGGGGAGCACCTCATTTCCTCCCCCTCCCTGAGTCTGCAAAGATGAAGAGGGATGTGGATAGGGACACCCCATACTCCCGTGATCCTGGCAGCTGCACCTTGCTGTTAGGGTCATCACACTGGGAAAAGGCCATGGACAAACAGGAATTGGGAGTCACACAGAAGACATGCAGGCCCTTATTGGCATGGTGGGGAAGTGGAGCCAGGAGCTAACAATGTGTTAAAAATCTGGTATGCTCCTTTTACACTTGATCCTGGAGCTGGGAAACCAGAGTAGGCACTCAGGCTGTTGTCACAGCCCATGGGGAATGTAGTGTGGTGAGGTAACAGCAACGTAGGGGAAAGCCAGCCTTGAGAAACTGCTTAAAAATATGGCCTGAGATCAGATGAAAGTCCCTGAGCCTTGCTTGAAAGCCTGGGCTCACTACTGAGGAACATTCATGGGTCATATCCAGGGCTGTGGTTGCGATCCCTACTGCACATGCCGTCTCTCTGTTAAAAGGGAGCTGTGAAGGGCAAGACGAGTGGTGTGCTTTGCCATTCCAAGGGATGTGTGAGATTTCACTTACTCACAAGTGGTGCAGATGAAAATACAGGGTATAGACATGCCTGTGGTGTGTTGAGGCCTATTGGCAATCGATTAGGGAAAACGCAGGTTTCCAGATGTCTGCAAGTTCTGGTATGTGTGCTGTAAACCAAAGGTACAATAGTGGATGAGGTGTCTGCTCTCGGTGCAAACATTTTTCCTACTTGCATCGTGCCAGGATGCTTTGCTGGCTTTAATCATCACAAGGTAGAAAGCTGGGGAGTAAAGTCTTGTCACTTTATGGGTTTGCCTGAAACTGAAAGAAAAGAAAATGTAGCAGACCAAAACTGTTTAATCTGGAGCAAAGTTAAGAAACGGAGTTAACGAAAGAAAGGCTGTTGTTTAAAGGTGTGAAACTGCTGAAGAGAGCCAAGATACAAGGGGTTATCCATAGAAGTGGCCAAGTTAAACAAGACAAGCTGGTGACTCAGGGAGGCTCCACCTCCAGTGTCATTCATAAACCCAGCCTGTCCCTGGACAGCCACTCAGCTTTGATTGTGTCCTGTTTAACTTGGACTTTGGATGACTTAACTCTTCCAGAAGTTGGCTCTTTGGGTAGGTATCACACCTTAAAACATCTGATCCTCTTTTATAGGTGCAAAGCACTCTTTTATTTGGTTTCTTTGTGCTGCCTGCCTGCATCATCGGGTTTGGGTTGGTCCTACCAGGGACAGGCATGTTTCTCACTGGCAAAAGATGGTAGATCCAGGAGTGACTAAGCTGACAGACTTTGACAAAAGTCCCAGAAAGGTTCACCTCCTTTTTAGCCTGCAGGCTATAGCTGGCATCTGGAAGACAGTGGCAGAGGTTTACCAAAAAACACAGAGGGGAGTCTGATTCCAGAGCTGAGATCCAGATGCCAAGGCCTTGAAGACTTGTGTCAGGTGATATCCTTGGGAAAGGTTGTTTTGCAGTGTTTTGGTAGCTGTATAGAACAAGTAGTGTCAAATGTCACCAGCACCTAAGAAGTTGTTTTCCCTCCCAAGATCATGTGATAAAAATGAAGCTATTTCATTTTCAGTGATATTTTCCATGAATTTAATGAGGAGAGGTTCTATTAATAGCAAACTGAAAAGCACTTTCTGGAGCTCAGTACCAGCACTGTGCTGCTCCCTGAGTTTGCAAACTGTTTTGAACTTTTCTAATGTTTTAATGAAGCTGAGGAAAATGAGGATGAACTTCAGTGCAGCAAGTTGAAAACTTACTCTGGATGTTGCCATTTTGGGAGCAGTTTATCACCTCTGCTGAGTGGCTGCTCAGGCTTCTCGATATCCATACCTGAACAAAAACCACTGGTGCCTAGGGCTGCAGGTGCTAAGCCACAGCTCTTGGCATCGATGCTGGGGTGGACCATTGCCACTCCACTGGCACTGAGAGCTTGTGGCATGGCTGACTGTGACCTTGTTCCTGCAGCTCAGTGATGTCTGTCAGGTAGGTACTAGCTTAGCATGAAAGTTGTCTTAGCCCTCTGGTACATAACTCAATTTATATTGCCATGGCAGAGAGAGGAATAATCTTTGATCCACACTGATCTTGGATCTAGAAACACCCACTGGCTTGATTTATGTCAACATGGTGGCAGGGCACAGGGGTGCTTGAGATGACCTTCAAGGCAGCCTTTCCTGCTGAAGCCAAGTCCTGGGCAGGTTCCTGCTCCTTCCTCTGCCCTCAGGAGGACAGCCAAAGGCTGAAAGATGACTTAAGAGCTCCCCATGCAATATTCCTTCCCTGGGGGTCTGACTTAGCCTTCCTGGCTGAAACCAGGTGCAGAAAATCCCCTTTGCTGTGAGAGGAGAGGAGCTGAGAGCCACCAGGGCAGAAATGCTCCAGTCTGTGAATCAGCACAAGTAACTTCTCAATGCACTTGTGGAGTGAGAAGTAATGTCAGCCCCTGTGGACCAGTCTCAAGAGGGAGCCGGGAGATTGCTTGCACATGATGCTGTCATTCTGGGTGGGTCAGCCTCTATCATGCTAGCAGAGGGCAGGGTCCATCCTGGCTCAAAGCTAAACCTGTGAAGGGTGACATCATGCAGGAGGCACTTCGGGATGCAGCTGCCAGCGTGTGTTATTAAGCTAATCATGGTAGAGGAGGAGCCCCCCGAGGCTGAGTCGATAAGGTGAAGAATGCATTCCACTAAATGGTAAATGGTAAATGGAAAGCCCTCAGCCACCTTCGGCTTGGTGTCACAGAGCTGCACGCTGGAAATGGCACAGGTGAGATAAAGTACAGCCACCCCCAGGGTCTGGACTCTGCCGTCTCCCTGCCCTGGAGCAACCTGGTATTTATGTTAGGAGCAGACAGCTGTAGAAAGCACAGAAAAACCCAGAACCATGCTGGGGACTGCTGAGGAAACCATTGCCACAAACAGAGGCATCCTTGCTCTGGGGAAGGGTGTGAATGCCCCCCCAGTTCTGCCCCGAAGCCCAGCTTGCCTGCCCTGGTTCCTGGTCTGGGGTATAGTCCCCATGTAATTCCCCTCTTCCACCATTCTTCCACAATGATTACCAGATGCCTCTTTCCACTGCTTGTCTGAGTAGGTGCTGCTCTTCTCCAGGAGGTCCCATCTACTACAGGGCATTCTTGTGGTTGGAAAGCTTGAGGGCAGCAGCCCTTCCCCTGTGTCACCTTCAAGATGTCACAGGCCATGAGATTTTCAGAGTCTCAGTGCTCAGGAGCTGAGGACTGAGAAGGGTTGATAGCTTAGCTGCCCTGGAAAACAAGTCCCCATATCAGTGCCAATGCTGGCACTGGCCCTTCAGGAGACGAGGGACCCATGCAGAGGATCCTGCTGTGGGCAAGGGAATGAAAGGGCAGCCATGTATCAGGCAGTCTGGGAGGCAGAAGTTCAGATCTCAAGAATCAAACTAAAAGAAAACAAGCAAATAAAAAAACATTGCTTTGGCTTCAGCCAGGAACCCAGGACAGTAAACAGAGGAGGCTGGAAAGCCAATATATTCTACCCTGGGGGGATCGACTTTGCTTGAGCCAAAAGGAAGGAAATGAATATAAAATTAAGAGCAAAGATGAAAGCCATCTATTGCAAGCCCAAACTGCCACAGCCATGATTGGCAGTTTACATATTACATTTTATAGCATTCCTCTTCTCCTCCCTCCATATTTTCTTTCTCCCCATTTCTCTGCTGACGGCTCATACACACGCCTTGCGCTGCACAAATAAGTGCTCTGCTCCTCCCTCGCATCCTGCTCAGACTTCACGCCGGTCCTTCCCAAGTTCACAGACCACCCCACCGTCCTGACTGCATGCAGAAGAGACAGCAGGTCAAGGTCTGAGTTGTCACAAGTCCACTGAAAAGATATCCTGTCATGTGCAAATAAACCCAGCTCCTCTCCTCTGGCTTATTTGGTTTTTACTGAATCTGGTCAAATCACGATTTCCCCCTGCTCTTTCAATAAACAATCAGCCCATGTCAACTTGATTACGAGCTGCTGATGCAGCATTGTTGAATCCAAGCCCTGAGTGTATGTTTTGGCAAAAACAGCACTATTTTCAGCTAGGCGTGCAAGGTGGCTTGCCAAGAGGCTCAGCTTTCCCAGCAGACCCAAGGTGGGTTGGAGGCAGGGCTCCCACTGGCTGCCTGGGCAGCAGGACCAGGGGCCAGCTCTGTGCAGCTCAGCACTGGCACGCCTGGCAGGGCATGCACCACCTTGCTGCTCCCCCTGAATTGATCCAGAGCAGGATGTCAGCAGGATCAGATACATGGAGCATGGAGAGCACGAAAAACCCCTGTGACTGTTCTGACCACTCTGAGGGCAACCAATTGGCATGTCAGGTCCCAAGGAGGTTTACTTTGCCTACATGAAATTCATGGAACCATTTTGTCTCTCTGTCCAGTGTATGTTCCTGGTGTAGGAGCCCTGAGAGCCCTGAGATGCAGGGCTTCTGAGCCTGTGAAGAAGTTGAGAGGCAGGATGTACACTTTCCCGAAACCAGGGCAGGTACCCTCCAAGTCAGGTCGTTTACACTCAGGCAACACAGCCTTCATGTCATTCCTGTCTTTAAAGGGTATTTCTTTCTTTCCAGGGCAAAGGTGTATCTGTATCCTCCATTTTCCTCTGGGACCACTCATGCTTTTGGTGTCTGTTTTCCTTGTTGCTGCTTTCTTTTGGATACTCTTTTCCCCATGGATTCAGGGACCAGGTCTGTGAAACACAACCATGAAGGCACAGACACAAAAATGAAATGCAACACAATTTGGGCAAACTGACTTCCTGCTTCTCCCATGACGTCCTTCTTGCAGAAGTCCCTTTTCCCCATGTAGAATGACAAACTTGCTCCCTGCTTATGTTGCTAGCATGCAGATTCACCAACCGGCTGTCTACAGCATTATTTTTTTTGTTTCTAACCAAATCACCTTTTGTTTTGCTGTAGCAGCAGAGCCCCCTGGGTGGTTTGCAGTGGGCAGGGCTGGCAGCTGTGGGCAGTGGCAGACCCCGCTGGTGGAGGGGTGCTGCCCTCGGCAGAGCTGTGCAGGGGTGGCCGTGCACGTGTGTACCTGCACACGGGTGCCTGCCTGTGCCTGTGCCTGTGCCTGCGTCTCCTCTCGCTGAATTCCACAGGCATTACGTGTCCTGCTGAGAGAAGGAACTATTTGTGCCACAGGCATAAATAAATCCACCGAGCATTTGCAGTAACACAGGTTGCTCAGGGCTTGAGCTCAATCCCGCTCCGGACAGGGTCAAAATCTGCCTCTGGTGGGAGGTGGGTAGGGGCTGTGGTGCGGGGATGCTGCTGGGAAGGGCACAAGGACAAACATACAGGTAGGGTGTCTGTGGTCTCCTTATTAAGTGACAAGTTGTGTTACTTGCTCCTGGCTGCTGGCACAAGCCAGGGGGATGGAATTCTTCCTCTTCATTACACAAGGAGCCTGAACCAGTGAATGTTTGTATACAGCTGAGACAAACACACCAGCACGTCTTCTTGTGTGCAGGCTTGACTCAGTAGAGAGTGGTGGCTTATTGGTTCATGAGAGGCATGTGGTGCAATTATCAAAATGAATTTTTAAAAAGTATATTTGCTGCACACTTAAATAAATATACATTGTTATCCTGTGTTTCAAAGGAAGGAAATGATACCACTGCTTTTATCAAGGGCAACGGGATGCCACCAAGTAATGCCTGCACAGGGCTTACGTGACTTGGTAGCTGGTGTTCTTCTTTAGAAATAGCTGGTGCAATTTATTCACTGGCCTTTAGATACAGATGATGTAGGTGTTAAACAGCTGAGCTAGAGTCAGGGGAGAGAAACAGGCATTTCTGGGTATGGATTACCCCAAACTGGGACACACCTCTAACATTAGGCGAGTGAATTCCACTTTACTGGTGTCCTCTTCTTCCTGTTGACTCTGAAGGGGCTCCCAAGGTCAAGTTCAGACATAACATTGCCCATGTGAAAATGTGCATGAAGCAATTTTATTCCTGGTCTTTCCTGGAAGACTTTGATCACCGTAAACCTGTGACATGCAAAACCTCCCTCATTTTTCAAACCTGCCTTTTTTTTCCCCCTCTTTGTTGCCTGGGTGACACTCTTGTGTTCTGGCTGATTCACCACTCCCCTGGCTTTTTCCCAGCATGAAATTGCTCTCAGTGAGTGATGAATGAGTGCTCTGCCTTAACTCTGCCAGAGCAAAGGGCACAGCTACCATACACACCACAACTTTCGGAGTATGATGGATATGAGCTTTTACAGACATCTTTATTACCTCACCTTCCTCACCCTTGGAACCGAACTTCTCATGAGAAGTTTTCAATTTAATTTACTTTCTTAAGAATAAAGTAAGAGGTAGCAAATCAAGAGTGATTCTGTGATTTTAAGTTGGTGTCCATCCGAGCAGTGAGGTGCAATGGGCTGCTCAGCCAGGCAGAGTATTGGTGCAATGCTGGACAAGCAGGGAAGGCAATGGTGCTCAGACTGCTTTCAGTGCAGCTGTAGGACTGTACCCATGGCACAGGCTGTTTTGGAAACAAGCTGGCTTCACAACCCCTGTAAGCACTTGCTCTTCACTGGAACTTGGTGTACAAAATCTGGCACACTTTTTAAAAACAAACAACATTAAAAAAAAAAGAAAGAAAAAAAAGAGAGTGGTCTTGTTTTCTGTTGTTGTAATAATAACAGAACCTAGTAAAACAAAATAAACAAAGTCCTCTGGTATTTAGTGACAACAGCTTCTTAACAAAATCTGGATGAGATTGTTGCACTTTAAAGTTAGAAGGCAGGGCTAGGGTGGGTGGAAAGCAAGTGAAGAAGGCATCTGTAGAGGAAAAGCATGACCAGGGTAAAGCTTTTGAAGATGTCAGATCAGTTCTTGGCACAGCTGCCAGTCTTGTATGGGACTGTGGCCCTTATTGTAAAAGTGAAAAAAAAAAGTTAATTATTTAGATTCTGAAGTCAGAAACAACCCTATATGCGTTTTCTCCAGGGGAAACCTGGCCCTGGAGAAAGCTGCTGTTGTTGAGGGTTAGTGCACAGGGCTTATGCTGTGACACTCCAATCAGCAGAAAGCTGCTCATGTTCTCCAAAATGCATTTACAAAGGCTTTTCAAGGCATGTGCCCAAAAATATGGGTGCACTTCTGCCATTTGCCCTCCAAAAATGAGGTGCAAGGGTCATTCATATGTGGGACTGGATTTTAATAGCCGCATGCAGCCAGGATTTGGGTTTACTGCAGTAGAAGTGGGAAAAAAGAGGAGCTTGAAGCACAAAGGAAAAAGGAATGGACAACTATGGATCTGAAGGCAGGTAACACTCTAACATCATAACACCATGATGTTAACAAAGCCCTGAAACCCAGTCTCACCTGGTAACTGGGGCCAGGTGCCTAGGACAGGTCCATCCTCCTGGCGGTGCTGTGGAGCTGATGGGGCACTTGCTGCAGGACTCAGCACAGAGGCGTGGGCCTGAGGGACAATGCCAATGCTATGGGAGCCAGGGATGCTGGAGCTCTGCTGGAGCACTGCTGGTGTGGGCACTGGAGCCAAGGCTTTCTCACTGCAGGAAAGAGTCTCTGCTGCAGCAATGCGTCTGTGGATCCTCAGTGGAAATTTTGTGTCCAGCACTGGCAAGATGAAATACCACAAATGGATTAAGTTGTCAGGCTGCTCATTTATTTTCATACACACAATGGCTGTCTTGAACAAACCCCATCCTGTTTAAGCTCAGGGGCTGTGCTGCTCATTCTCTGCGTTAAAACTAGATAAACTGAGGAAGTGTCTAGCCTTCCATTTAGCTAAGAACTGAGCTTCTGCACAATGCATCAGGTGCTAGCACATTCTCAGCTGCACTAGTGGATTTGTCAAAGCCTATATTCAGCAAAGGGTTCAAGAGTTTGCATCAGGATAGGTGACTTCCAGGAGGCTGTGCAAAGAGTTTGGGGGTGAAACCTCTCTGTACTCCAAGGCTGAGGTAGGGGGACCAAAATATTGTCTTGGGTCTTTATTCAAAGCTGTTCAAAACTCTTGGTCAAGAAATCATAGAATCATAGATTGGTTTGGTTTGGTTTGGTTTGGTTTGGTTTGGTTTGGTTTGGAAAGGACCTCACAGATCATCTAGAACCAACCCTTGCTCCCATGGGCAGAGACACCTCCCACTAGACCAGGTTGCTCAGGGCCCCATCCAACCTGCCCTTGAATACTTCTAGGGGTGGGTCATGTATCACTTCTCTGGGCAACCTGTTCCAGTACCTCACCATCCTCTGAATAAAGAATTTCTTCCTAGTATCTAATCTAAATCTTTCCTCTTTTATCTTAAAACCATTCCCACTTGTTCTGCCCCTACATGCCCTTGTGAAAAAATCATTTCCAGGCTTCTTGTGGACTCTTAATCACATGACAAGGCTTTGACCTTGGCTGCCCAGTGTTTGCAACTTACAAGAGTTTGGATATTCTGCAAATCAAGTTTTGGATGAGAAAGAAACCTTTTGCCTCACAGTTGTGGCTGTACTCAAGCACTACAGTGACAGGTGCAGAGAAAGAGCTGAGTGATGAGCAACCAAACTAAAGTTGGCAACTTAGATGAGTCTAGGTGAGTTAATGCACTATTAATGCACTGCCAGGCCCAGACATATTATTGAGGTTCCTTGAAATATCTTACATGCTTGGCTCTCTCCCCAGCCGGTGGTGTGAATGCCAACCACTAGGGACAGAGTTATGGACTGATTTTGTCACCCCTGACCTTTTGTTTCCTAAACAACTGCCTGGTCTCCAGAAATTGGCCTCCAGGATTTGCTGGAACAGGGCACAGAAAAGAGCATCTTTAATCGTACCCCAGCCTTGCTACTCGTGCTAACTCAGATCTTTTTGTTAATCGCGCTGTGCACAATCAATACTCTTGTTCAGAAAAGGCAGGGATGGAAAAAATTTTAAAAATCCCTGTTTAGCAAAGAGCACTAGCTAAGCATCCTTCACTTAAAAACTAGCCATGAAATGAACAAACAAGGAGAGACCAATCTGATTCTTATGCAAATTTTTGCCCTAAGAGAGGAGTGCATCAGCACAAAACCTGATTATTGGCTAATGGTCATTTGCATGCACTAGACTATCTCAAAGCACCTCTGAAACATTAGTGCAAAGCGTTTTGCTAATCAGTACTGGTCCCTTCCACTCTTTCTCGTGCAGGTAAGTGGTATTTGCCTGCAGAAAGGGAAACTGCAGGTTGCAGCCTGTACTGAATGAAGAATCACAGCCTCCAGAGGGAAGCACCAAACACTCTCACAGCTACACAATGCTTGAGAGGAGCAAGGAGAGTAGGAGATGACTTGCTAGAGATCATACAGGGAAACAGCAGAAAGGTTTGAAAGAGTTAACTAATGTCCTGTCACCCTCTCAAATGTCTCTCAAAGCTAGTCTAAGGGCATCTCCTGAAGAATTCGCTGGGATTATTTGCTTAGTCTGAGATGTCAGGGTGATACAGCTTCATGGCTCCAGAGGTTCAGCATTTGGAAGCTAGGTTTGGTATCTGAGTCTGACTCCAGGCATGCCTTAATTCCCTCTCCTCCACAGCCTACAAAGTATTGGCTTCCCCCTAGAAGCAGCCAAGTCCGGGTGCAATACTTTTTAGATTGGTGAAAATTTGTAACAAACTCCTGCTTTAGTTGCTTGAGGAATATGTTGCTTATCAGTACTCTCAAACTGGTTTCTGCACACCTCACTGGGAAATGTGAAAGGTGATGCAGACAGCAAAAAGCTGGATTAAATTGCTGGTCTTTACCAAAGATGCTAAATTCTAATAAGCAGAAAGCCACTCCAAAGAGGTGTTCCCAAGGATCTAGTTCACCTGCTTGATTCCATATATGTATTTTCCCATTGGTAGAGTTTTTACTATGTGCATAACAGAGGTGTCATTTAACAGCCACAGGAACTCCGGTGATGATGAAGTACGCCAGTCCTGGGTTTAACAGCCCCTCCGTGCCTTGTGCCAGCAGAGTGGTAAGGAACAAACTGCTCCCCAGAATGGCTCATCACATTGTGGGCTCGCTGGGCAGCCTGGGGACAGCATGAAGATGTCACTCATGGGGTACTGTGATGGCTTTTCTCCTGAGGATCAGTGTTAGGGCTGTGGCATGGGAAATTGTAGCAGTGGCATTGAGCCGTTTGTCCTGGGTTTCAAATCGTGCACCCAGGAATCAGGAATTCCCCATTATGTTGCACTATGCAAGCAGAGGCAAGGGCACTTAGCAGAAATGGCATTTGTTTTTGGCCTTTGCTTATTCTGCTCTCAAGGACCTCCCCCTGAGAAGTGTGGGCAGCAATTCCTCCCCTTCTCTTCATCCCTGTCTGCAGCCCAGGGATGAAAAGAGGTGAGGGTGGCATGCTAAAGTCCCAGGCTTTGCTTTGGGCAGGGTTCTTATTTGGTCTGTTGCTGATGTAGAGCCCTGTGCTTGAATGTTCCCGTCTTCTCCCAGAGATGACAGCCTCTGGTGTCATGAAGGGGCTTTTCTGTCTTCGTGGTGGCAGTGATGGGTGCTGGCTGGATCCCACCCTGAGGGAAACAGGTGCTGGCTCAGAGCTGCCCATCTCTGAGCCAGGGTGCCCTTGGCCAGCATCACCCTGTTGTGCTTCCCTCTGAATCTCAATGAGCACCTTGGGATGTCAGGGGCAGATGGGATACACTGATTACTTAGATCCTTCCTATTTCAGGACATGACGAGCAGCTCATTTCCCCCCTCTTTTTTTCATGTTCACACAGTGCTTTACACTGATCTCCCCTGCAGCCAGTTATCTGCCAGGCAGGGTTATAGAGCAGCGCCCAGGGAGTCTCCAAGGCTTTTGTAGGGGTTTGATATTTCTGAGCTGTGAATGCAGCAAGAGGCAGCATGTGTAGCTAATCCTATGATACAATAACCAGTTCTTTGTGGTGGATGTCAAGTTTACTAAATGCATGTTTGTTTATTGTTTGCCTGTGTAATGATGTGCATGGGACTTGGGCCAATTTGGAAATATTAATACACATGACAGCATTTCAGTGATGCACCAGACAGAATCTTCCCATTGGTCCCAGGAACGCTAACACGATATGTTCATAGATGGAATGAAAGGGAGTTTTCTTCTGAAATTAGAAAAAGGGCTTTCTATTATCTAAGCTAAGCAGCAAAAGAGTTCACTAGGTTATTTGCACTGGCACACTCTAACTGCAGGTGGGTTCATAAGCTTCTCTCTGATGTAGCAAAATTAGATCAGTGTAAGGGACAAGGAAGCTGATATTAGCCTGTGCTGGCACTGAAAGGACTGCTTGTCTATGAGGAGGAATGGGCTGGTGATTTACAGGGCACTTAGCTCAGACAAAACTGAGCAGTCAGTTTTATCTCAGCCTTTTCTTGCTTATGGACCAGGAGCCTTTTGGCTGTGGCTCTTCTACTCCTCTAGGCCCCCTGCATGGTGGTACATCTGTGCTGCCAGCACTGCAGAGGGGGGTATTCAAAAGTAACCACACGTGAATGTTCATTTCCCCAAATCAGTCTTTTTGACCTGCACCAGGCAAGATCCCTCCCGTCCTTCCAGCCTGAGTCTGTGACATCACAACTTTTTGGTAATGGCCTATTAATCACCTACTGCCTGATGCTGTGAATTCTGTCTGGTTTCCTCCAGGATACTTCATCATCTGCAAGCAGGACTTGGACCAGGCAGGGATGCCTCTGTCCAAGCTCCTCCAGTTGCTGGTGCTCCGAGCTCTGCCAGAGCTGCATGATTTCTGTGCGTGCCATTAGACTGGGATGATGAGCAGCTTGGCTGTCAGCACGTGCAGTGCTCACATGCCTGGCGAAAACCTGGCTCAGGGCCCTGTGCGAGCATCCTCACTGCCATGTAGAGCTGCCATCTGGCAGGTTGGACCTGGTAGCTTCTCCCCTCCAGCTTCCCAAGCCAGTGGCTTTTTTGTTTCCTTTTAAATGAAAACAAATGTTAACTTCGGCCCATGGATAACGCAGCCTGTGGCTACCAGCAACACCTCTCTGTGCAGGGATTGCTGGGATGAAGGAGCTTAACTGTGCACCACACAGTACCCAAAAATAGCCCCAGTGGCTCAGCAATGTGGTCTTTGCAAGGGAGTGCAAGTAAGAAAGTGACCCCACCTCAGGGAGCAGCAAGGCAGCTGAGCCACAGTTTGTGGTGCAAAGCATGCTGCAAAGTGCCCCATGTCAGTGGGTGCAAGGTCTGTCCCTATGGAACTGCCTGCTGCATCCCAGGAGCCGTGTAGCATCCCACTGCTGCATTTTGCAGGAAAGGGGCTGCTGTGCTCTCTACTTCCCCACCTGCAGGACTTGCACTGTGAGGGCCTTCATGTGGTATTAATGTGATGCACCTCTCTCATTTCAGCGGGCTTCACAGGGAAAATAGTACAAGCAGAATCCAGCTGCGTACAAGTGGACAAAATTTGGATGAGGTTTGTTTAATTGTAGTGACAAATTTTTCCTTTGCCTTGTGGTGTGGCCTTCGTGCCATGTGGTTCCTTCTCCATCCCTTCCTTACAAGTTGGTCAAAACTTGGAAAGAAGCCATGTGCCCAGGCAGCTCACAGCTGGGCAGCCTCCAGCTGTTCCATAGGATGGTCACAGCAGAAAACAAGAATGTTTGAGCCTGAACCAAAATTTTTGGTAAGAAGAGCAACTGCCCCTTCTGGTTCCCCTTGTTCATTTCCCTTCAAGACACAAGAACAGTCCTGGATGGTAGGAATGAAGACAGACCTCAGCAGCTGCTTTTGCAGCTGAGGGTGGAGAATCCAGGCAAAGCTCACCCATGGGTTTCTGGAGGGATCATGTCGAAGTGAGGCAGTGCCAGGGGCTGTGGCTGTGGTACATACCTTGCAGGCTGCAGTGGCACTGAGTGACTTTACCACTGGCAGCTCCTCCTTGAGAAATGCTGCCGGAAGGAGGAAGGCTCCTTCCTTTTCACCTCAGCACTGATGAAACCTTCAGGGAAGCAGCTTCTAGCATGGAGAGTGCCATTCTCCTCCAGCAGTTTGCTGCAGGGGTTTATCATCTTTTTCATTGTCCTGACACAACCACGTCTGCCTCTTCAGCACGCTCACCAAGGGCCCATTAGCCCTTTCCTGGTATCATCATCTCATGGGTTCAAGCTGCTCTGCTTGTCCATGAGAAAGCCAAAACTCAGGCTACAGGAATTCAGGCTGCAGGTTCATGCACAGTAGGCACAGCTGTCTTCCTTGCTTCTTCTACAACATACTTCTTTAATTTTATTGAAGAGAATTTTGTCTGAATGACTTTATCTTCCTAATTGTCTTCATTGTCTGTGATCATCAAACCCTCCTGGCTTCCTGCTTGCCCCACCTGCAAATTCTGTCAGTAGCAATAGTCACTCCTTCCAGATCACTGGAGGAAGATGCTGCACAGTGTTAGGTCTAGAAGAGGTCCCCAGGGAGCCCCACCAGAAGTGCTCCCGTGTGTGCCACCTCCATTAGTGCCTGTCAACCATCCAGCCCCTCAGTTCTTTTATACATTGTCTGGAGCTGTTGCAACGTCGTCATTCTCCCCCAAAAGTGCTGTGTGGGGCCTAGTGATGCCTTACCCAGGGATTGCCTCCAGGCAGCTACAAGTATCAGCCACTTTTTGTAAAATCAAGAGAAAATTCAGTGAGATCTGTTTTCCATGACACACTGTTAACCGGCACAGATGCTGTCTCTCTTTTATTTTTGTTGTACTTGAATACCTAGTCATATTCTCTGTTGTTTGGTCTGGGGTTCATGTCAGATAATTCCACCTTGTCTTTTTCCAAATGTTAGCATACACTTAGATCTTTTCCAGTCCACTGGAAATTTGCTGGCACCCCTGGGGTTATTAAAAATGAATGCCTACAAGCTAAACATCTCCCAGACAGTTCTTTAAGGACTTCAGGGTATAAGATATCTGCACTTTGCAATTTAAAATTGTTTATCCCTGACAGCTGTTGTCTGTCATTCTTCTCAGTGATGCACTGGAGAGCTCTTTATCATGCTTAAGTCATCTTAACATGTCATCTATTTCTTTTCAACTACAGAACAAAAATATTAATCAAACTATTCTGCATTGTCATTAGCTGTTTCACCAGCTCCATCTAGAAATGAGCTAATATTGTTGTAATGACCCATTTTTCATTTCTGAATGGATATCTTTATGGGAATTGTTGAATTTATTTATCTGCATGACAATTGTCTGAATGCTTCCTGACTTTTGAAAATGTATAATCAACATTGTCTTTTAGATAGACCATTCAGATATATAATTTGCAAAACACAGATTATTCAGGATGGTGCTCAGCCACACAAATGAAAGCGGTTTCTTGTCTGGGTCATTCATCTCACCTACATGAGGGCTAAGGCACAAAAGATGCTGTTCTTTTCACTTTTACTACGTCCAAGTTAATTGAAATATAAAATTGCCATCCCCACACAGCAATGCTGCCTACTGAAAGGGGATGCAGCCTGATTGGAGAGATAAGGGATTGTCCTCAGGTTCGGGAGACATAGATTTTGTTGCTGGCTCTGTTACTAAGTCTCCTCATGCAAATCATTCACCATCCCATGCCCAAGCTCTCCTGCCCAGTAACCGGGACTCAGTGCTGTTTCACCTCCTCTAGGAAGTGCTCAGAGTCCATGGAGGAGCAGATCTTCCCTGAGGGAAGCCTTCTGCCATCAGGGGACTTTAGAAAGTTATTGAATGGACAGGATTAGTGCTTGTTTTGTTCTTCTTCAGTTGCTGTTCACCTGGCCATTCACATTTGGAGCATTTCATTTAATTGTGATTTACTTTTGGCTTGAAGTTTCTGGAAAAGCTGTCCAATGCAAATCTAGGACTTCAGGGCAGGAATACTTGCTGATCTTTTAATCTACTCTATCCCCAGAGAGTGGGGTTTAGACCTTCACAATTTCCAGTTTCTTCTCCTGGTGAGAGAGTGGAGTAGGCGGAGAGGAAAGCTCAAACCAGGAGGGGTCTGTATCCAATATGTGATTTGTTCTTTGTGGAGAGACCAGCTTTGGTTCAGACTGCTCCAGCTGGTAAAACTTTCACTCTGTAAATTCAGTGTGAAACCAAATGTGTTTCTTGAAACAGATCCTTGGAGGACTTTCAAAGACACCGGTAGGTCAGATGCATCCAATTAGTAAGGGCCTGTGACAGCAGGCGAGAGCCCTGAGGGGCAGGGTGGGGAATCTTCCCAGAACATCTTGACTGCACCAGGCTGAACTTCACTGAGGTCACCCTGTGGGCTAAAGCACAGGGTTCATGGTGGGGTTTTGGTGGCAGAGCCTTCTTTGAGCAGGGCTCATACAGGCACTCATGGGGCTGTCAGCCCCACTTATGCATCCACCTGCACGCCTTCATGTGTAGTTAGGAAATGGGAATGGAGGGACATTTATATTCCCAGCTTTTCAATGTTTCTGTCTTTGCTGGCTGCTATTTTGAAAACATGTCCTCTCACAAGATTTTTAAGCTTGACTTCTCTTTAGCCATGCTCTCTATCACCTGGGAAGGTTTTACCCCTTGTAGAATACCTCACCTCTTTCAAGAAGTCTCAAAACCAGGTTTAGAGTCCCTGCAGGCTATGAGTTCAGGACCCTGTCTTGGACCCCAGTACTACTGGGGGAATAGCCCTGATGCTTGACTCTAAGTACAATTTTTCTCTAAATCTTGGATCTTTCGATCAGCCGGCATCACAATGCAGAGACAGTCCAAACTTTCTCAGAGTGTTGCTCACATGCAAGGCTTGAGATGTGACCTCCATTCATTACTTACAGCCTCCATGCTGGATTCCTCACTGGGTAAACCAACCAGAGGAAAGTTTCCCACAGAGATAGCACCAGGGCCTTTCCCCTGAGAGAGTCCTGGGCTGTTTCACAACTCACACATGTACACTGCTGCTGCGGAGAGGCAAAGGGTGGCCTGGGGCACTGCACAGGAGAAGGGTGTGCAGTTGCAGGGGCAGCTGGGCACAACTCCTCCTGCTGTTACAGAGCTTGGCAGCCACACAGAAGCAGAGATAGGCTTAGTTTGTAAAGCCCCAAATGAGAACTAAAGAGGGGGAAGGCCACCTTGGTTTAGGGGGAGAGACAGAGTTGTCAAGCAGCGTTGCTTTCCAAAATTACTATGTGAAATCCTCAGTCATTATCCAAGCTGAAAGGGGGAAAAATAACCCATCCCTACTGACTCCTGAAGGATGCTGGGGTGCTAGGCGTAGTATGAAAAGACCTAGCCCTCTAAAGTGGGGATCAGGTTGAAAACTACAGCACAAACAAAATTATCCACATTTACTGTCTATGTTTAATTATCTGAACCTCATCTTTACCAAGTGCCAAATGTTCAATTATAAAAAACCACTGGCCAGTTCCTCAGTCCTGTTCATAAGCAGCACTCTGGTGCTGAGGAACAGGGGTGTACCTGAGCTGTAGGACTACTTGAACAGCAGAATTAATTTTGCAACAGCTGCCAGTGACACAGGAACTACTCCAGATGTGGGGTGTTTATGAGCTGATATGTGAACTAGTGGAGGATCACAGCAGCTATCTGTGCTATGGGTAAGTATACAGAGGATAATGGCTGCCTCCAGCTTCAGCCCCTGCAGATGCACCTCCCTTCATGGCTTTCTGTCAGCAGAGGACAGGAGGAGGAATCAAAGTGCAGGAGCCCTTGAGGAAAGGATGAACAAGGCTTTGCATTTTAGATGGGCTTTAGGTTAGAAAAATAATAAAACCCGAGCATTTTAATAGAAAGATCAGCTCTAACATTGGTAATCTAGACAGACAGCAGTGGGATGAGGAGAGACATGGGGAATGTTTGATGTGAAATCAAGGTCGCGCCCTGAAAATCAGACACAGACGTGGAGAGAGGTATGTGAACCATTAAAATGAAAGGAAACCTGAGATAGTTGCTCCACCAGCTGCCAAAGACACCACTCTCTGTTTGTGCATGCTAGAGCCTACTCTCCTCCACATTTGGCAACGTGGCAGATGCTGCATTGTGGTACCATCAGAGGAGAGGAAACCCAGAGGATAAACCAGAAGTGACCTAGGAACATCCTTTAAAAATTCCTTTCTACTCATTAATCTGGTGTGGGAGAGGGGATTCAAAGCTCCCAGAGGAAGGGAAAGTCCTGGCCCAGGAGCTAGTGGCCTGAAGCCCTCTGCTCAATTGCTGAGCTGACACAGGGAGCTGCTCTCCTGCTCAGAGGCACCGATGAGCAAGGAGCTGCTCTGTCCTTATGTGTGATGGGGCAGTGGTGTCTCTGCAGATGCCACAGAAGTCTGCAGTGGTTCTTGGGAGCACCAAGGTGCTGCAGCAGGACCAGCAGACGCTTTTCATGCAAGTTTGTACGTTTCTGGAGGAGCATAGAAGTTCTGCTCCTTCTCATTTTTTTACGCCCAGACTGCATCTGAGAGACCCAGAAGCTGATAGCATTTTTACTGCTGGTTTTACTGGGTGCTGTGACACTCATTACCCTTGGAACTTCTGTTGTTGCAGCACCAGCCTTCACTGAGCTTTCTGCTCTTGACTCTGGCCATGGCAAACTGGCTCCTCCAGCTCAGCACCTCATTGCAGCCTCCCCACCACCCCTTGGCCTGCTCCTGCCTCTGCTCCAGTGGGTGAGGCTGACAGGCTCCTGACAAGGACAAAGCAGACACTCAGGAGGGCACCTTGCACCCACCAGGCACTTGCAACTGCATCTGGCCTGGACTCCCCTTGCAAGGACAGTGCTAGATGCTCTGGGAGAGAGGCACAGGCTACCAACTAGGAGAAATTGTGTTTAAATTACTGCAGGGATCACCTGGTGCTGCTTCTAGGTTCAAAGCTGTGCAAATAGCAGCAGAGTGGCTGAGCCGGGGTGCAGCTGGGGCTGTGGCCTTGTGCCACTGCCTCCTGCAGCTCTGCGCTGCCTGACGGGACTGTCACCACATCCTAACAGCATCTGTGGGTGCTCAGTCCCAAACAGCTGGGGTGGAACAAGGTTTCCATGCCCAACTTCCAGATCAGAAAATCCAAATCCATGTGCAAAAGGACAGAGTGTGGGAGTGATGGCATTCAGTCACCACAGTGGCATCAGACACAGCTGAGGTACTCCTGAGTCACTGAGCAAGTCGCAGGGTGTCACAAGGGCTGGAGAACCACTCCATGTCAGCTGGAGCATGCAGACACAGTCTTTGGCATGTCTTGGCTGGAAGAGATCCTTTGATACCGGGGCTGGGAGGCAGGACGGTGGCAGATGGGGAAGGTACCAAATTGCCCTTGTGCCTCTATATCTTCCTAAGTCCCTCATCTGTCACTGTGGGTCCCCATATGTCACCAAGGGTTGCTGGCTGCCTGCAGCCTGAGGAAGTCTCCTCCATGGGAAGGCGGCCAGCAGCACTCCCTGCAGAGGAAGGACAGACTTTTCCAAGGAGCACCAGTACGAGGTTTCTTCCTCTTTGTACTTGGTCATCTAAACAATGGCTCTGATTAAAACCAGGAGCTGTTGTACACTCAGCTGCGTGTGGACATCAGCCCAGCTATTTGGTCAACAAAATAAAAATTAAGATACTTAACTCTGAGCATCTGTTTTCTTGCTTTGTTCTTTTTTTTAATTTTGGCTGAGTCCCTGGGAGATTGGACTGTTTTCCTGATAGGTCAGCACAATTAGATGGCTTAAAGCTTTCTAAAGATTGGTTCTTTTACTTGATGATGGCCCAGAAAGCCGCTTGGGATGTACAGTCAGCATCCACCCTTTTTGGGAAAAGGAGAGGGTGGAAGGGGAGAGGCCGTGGCTCTGATTTGCTTGGTTTGGCGCTCAGGCTTGCCGAGCTGTGCCTTGCGCTGCAGCCACGTGATTCGAGTAGCTGTGACACAAAATCATAAATCAATCCAGTTGGGCCAGGAGAGTTCACGAACCCTTACTGAACTTTTGGACGAACATGGGTCGAGTTTCAGGCTCATAAGGAAATCCGAAACCAGGCAGGCTTCAGAAGGATTTGCATTTAATCTCAACCCTTCTGTAGAGCTTCACTAGAAAGGTGGTGGTCAGGAAAATGCTGGGTTTGGTTAAGAAAAAAGGTGTTAGCATGAGAGCTTTTAAATAGAGCAAGGCTGACTTTATGAAATGCTCCTACTAACAGTTAGTCAAAAATGATTATTTTTGAAAACTGCCTCTTGTACAGCCAGGAGTCATCTTCATTTCACAGAATTGTCCAGCATGGTTAAAACACCTGCTGGGAAGATCCATTCCAGCATATTTTACAGATTTTCAGGGAGGTTTCAAATCTCTTACTCTTAAACCTATTAAATCATGGTGATCTGTTTGAAAACTCCTCCTTTTTTTAAAAAAAAAAACCCGTCTCATTTTATAGGCATGGAAGTTTCTCAAGAACATCTTCATGCAATACTAGCAAGATGTTTCAAAGAGCATCTTCATTTTCAGATAGCTCTAAAATCACTTGTATTCCTCCCTTAAATCTGAATGCAGAAATGAAGCCAGAAAGGGCCTCCTTGTCAGGTTCACTATTGCTTTTCTGTCAGAGGGGGGGTCCATCTCTCCTGCTGCATCTCCCAAGATGGCAGATATCTTCAATGGATTAGTCTGAGTTCACATTTTGACTCAGCCTTTGCAGTGTTGCTTATTGCAAGTGGGTCAGGGCCAATAATCGGGAGATTTTTAAGATAACAAGATTTCAGGTGCAGTTTATTTGCCCTCTTCCATTTGAACCTTCAGGTTCCATATTTGCAACCTTTCCCTTCCCAATGCACAGAAGTGAGAAAGCTGAGATCCTCAAGCACTCATGGGGCTGTACAGCCAGTTTCTCAGGAGAACAGCAGAAACACCACAGCTCTTTCCGAAAACAACTCAAGAATTGGCATCTGTGCCTCCAGATGATCAAATGAGGCTCTGACTCCACTGAGCTTTGTTTTTCACCCAGTCACAGAACAAATTAGTAGAAGCATTGTTATACTTTACAGTTTGTATTTCAAATAAACATATTGCCTACTAAGATACTGCTATGGCTATTCAGTCCAATGTTTTCGCTGTGTTTAGGAAGACTCTTGCTTTTGCATTAAATTGATCCTGGAGCAGATCCCAAATTAGCAAAAACAAAATAAAAGCATGGGATTTCAGTCAGTTTAAACACCAGAGATACACAATAAATATTGAAGCTTAACCAGCACTTTGTGGACATCTGTGTCTCTCATAAAGCAAATTGTGCTGGCGCAAACAACTGACCTGTGTGAAAAAGGACCAGGAAGCATTCTCCTTATTGACAACTTGATTGTGATGATTCAGAGGAAAGGGCTAAAAAAGGGAGGACGTTGAAGTTCTCAGGAAGGAATATTGTGGCTGCCAGATTCTGAGCAGTGATTTTTATTTGGCCTGGGCAAAATTCAATTTGGAAGTTAAGGGGTATAATGAGCTGAAAATCTCTGAGCTATGTACAGCTGTCCCAGCAAAACCAATGCTCTGGGCTAACTCCTGCTGCCACAGAGATGGATACACCTGGTGTAGGCTGCTGGGAGACTGGACCCCCAGCATCAAGAGCAGCATCCTGGGGTGCTCTGGACCTTGCTGGACCATATCTGCATTCTTGAAAATCTTCCTTTCCATGAGAGTGTCCTATGGGCTCCCTCTCTGACCTCTGCCTAGTGCATGTAAGTCCTAAGGGTCTAAGGGAAATCACACTGTGCTTATAGACTTACAGCTGAGTTTGGAAACTGATTTGTGGCTTTAAAATATGAGGTCTCAAATATGAGAACTATTTTACTCTGTTTGTCAGAGCAGTGGATTCAAGTCCTTCCATGCCAGAGGGACCCCATGAGTAAGAATGGGAGAGAAGTCATAGAAACCAGAGAAATAGGACTGGGCTTGATAGATAATATATGGCAGAAAGACAGTGTTGTTCCTCAAAGAGGACAGGGAATATGAATTCTTAATGTTCTCCAGTGGGTTGCCCAGGACCATGTCCAAAAGGCTTTTGAATATTTCCAAGTATGGAGACTTTGCTGTTTCCCTGGGCAACCTGTACATCAGTGATATAAAATAGGCTTCCTGCCTTTCATGCACCCTGTGCACACTTTATCCTTGGACAAGTTCTGCGTGTAAGAAATCAGCACATACTTCAAGCAAGGCCAAAGCAGATGACTCACTGGATGCAGCCTTCATCCCAAAGCATCCATGTTTCAGCACAGCAGCATGGCTAGGAGCTGCTACCCTAATTCACTTTCCAGACTTCAAGTTTTCCAGGTGGAGGCAATTATTTAATTGCCTTCTATTCATGAAGGAGCCAGAGATGTGTCTTTGACATTCAGGTGAGCTCCACTTCATCAGAAGGATAGAGAGCACCATTTCAAACATACTTCCACTGGGAAGAGTTTAATATTGCTCCCAGGGAGCTGTAAGAGTGAGAACTGTGATATGAGAAGCTGTAAGAGTTATTCTTTTGCCTGGTGGAGAGTAAACACCATTTGCAGTATAACTGATAGCACCAAGAACAGGAAGAAGATGAAGGTAAATACTGCAATTCATAATTGAAGACTTTCTGCTCTTCAAAATTCAGAGTCCTGTGTACATGGGACTTTCTAAACGTGTGCATGTGTGGTCCACAGCTCTTTGTTATATGCTGTGATTTCCCCCACTCCTCTACAGAGATAAGTAGGTAGGAGGCAGCTGTTTGGATAAGTCAGCAGCAGGCGATAAGATAATAACAAAGCCATTGGACAGCAGTGGAAATTTTCTATGCCACACGCAGGGTTTTTATCAGAGGTCTACAAATTGTCTTTGTTTCTTTTAAAGGGCTTAACTTAGCTCATCCTCAAAGCAAAATGGCCTCATCCTTCCTGTCATCTTCCAAGATAGAGGAAGTGGTGAGTTGTGTGTGTGCGTGTTCCCCGTCACTTGATATCACCTTACAGCAGAGCCTGGAAACACGTTTTTTAATCAGCATTTTGGGTTTCCTTTCCTTGTTTCCCTCTGTCTTTGGTTACTTTGGCAGAAAGAACCTCCATTTCCTCCTTTGCTCTGCTTAAACAAACTGGAGGATTCAGAGATGGTGTGAAATGAGCCAACCCTGATGGGACCTAGGCACAGCTCTTCCTGTCCCTGTAAAACCCCAGTGCAGGCAGTGCTCACACCCCCTGCCTTGGTGCCAGGGAAATCACATATGCATTCTCCATGTGTAACCTAAAAAGCCTGAAGGGCACTGGGCAGCCTCTGAGGTGATAACTCAGCCAAGGCTTGTGGACTGGCTTGCAACTACTTTGCTCTCAGGCACAGCAAAAGCAGAGCAGCTTTGAGCACAGTAGTGTCAGCTCATCAGAGAAGGGATTCAAGAGAACCAGTGTCAGAAAACTGATTGGTGCAAGAAATCTTTTAGCTGGGCCTTTCAGATGCTGTAGATGTGCATGAAGGGATTGGCTTGGTGAAGTCAGGCTGTGACCTGCACCGGAGCTGGGTACAGGCAGGTCTGGAAGTCCCCTGCGCTGCTGTATGTGTGATGAGCACTTCTGCCCTGGCACTGAGGGGACCACAGAGCAGTACATAACATGCAGCATTTCCTTAAAAACGTTAAAGTATCAAACCAAAATTAAAACAGTATCAAAACAAAGTGATAGCCCCAAGATGAGCGCTGTTCCTCTGGCCCTAGGGACCAACATATCTCTGGAATTCAAAGCTTCTGTGCTAGGCCAGTCTCTACCCCAGAAGAATTTGTAGACTATATGGACAAGACACACAATGAATGGGAGAAAAAGGGCTAAGGGCTCGTTATTGTTGTATTTATTGGCCAAGAGGACTGAAGAAGCAGAGGAACTTAGATGTATTCCTGATTTATTTCATGTGTGTCCTTGTTTTTCAGCAACTCCTTAGCTTGTGCCAGACACCGGCTCTTCATCTTCCACCAGGACAGTCACTATGAGGTTCTTCAGGAATGCTACTGCATGTTAAATCCTCATCCTGTCTCAGTGAACATGACATTGAAAGCATAGACAGGCTGTTTCAACCTGATTTAACCAGGTCAAAGAGGAAATGTGCAGCAGAACAACCTTACTCCCTGCCTGCTGATAGTCCAGTGTCTGGCCTCAGGTTACAGTTCACTGAAAACTGTGAGTGCAAAACCTATGCCAAATGAAACCTATCCAACACTAAAGGCAAATTTTGTGAGCAAGAAGTAAATTAACGAGTTGAAAAAGCTGGAGAAATGTCTAGACCACTTAGATGGGTTTATGTATTTAAGAGTTGGCTTATGCTAACCACTCACCAACCTCAGAAGAAAATTCTTTAAATCTTCTGATATGACTTTTTATTTCTGGGAATGAAGAGATGAAACAAAGAGTTCATCTCATTGAAAACCCCTATCCCAAGCCCTGAATAACCCTGTAATAGTCTACAGACCACTTTAAAGTTCTAAGAACTATTCTGCCTGATATTTGCTCATGCTTATTAGACATATGATGAAAAAGATGCTTTATAACACAATCCCTATATATGTAACCTTTCTGCTAGAAAACAATACTTGTTTGTGCAGTGCTGGCAGAAGCATCTGGGTTGTGAAGTGGTTTTGACTCCAGGGAAGTGAGAGGTTCACTCAGTTAAAAACCTTTCAGCATCTCTGTTTTAGTTCCCCAGCGAAAGGTCACTAAAGGCACGCTGAACAAAGGCAGGAGAAGACACTCCTTTTCCTGCTGTTGATGGCCCTCGAGGTGCCAGTGGAGAGGAAAGATGCTCTGACTTGCTCAGGTGGAGGAAGGTGCCCTTACCAACGCCAGGGTGAGTGGCCTGCAGCCCCATGGAAGCTTGGCACCTCATTCACTGACACGGAAGATTTTGTCCTTACATTTTGGTGGAGAAAGTGGTTATAATTCCTCCTCACAAACCAGAAGGAGACTCTTTCTATGAAAGACAACACTCAGGGATTACTGAAAAGATCTGGGAGTTCCAGCAGGGTGTGGTGTTGGGAAAATGGGCAATGAGGGAGTGTCAGGACACCAGTGATCCTTGTGGTCTTCTTGCTCCCTGAGATGGCAAGTCCAGGCCAGCATGGGGCCTCCCTGGACATACCTGCAGAATCCAGACGACCCATTTTAGTCAGGAAAATTGCACTGCCCAAATCTTTTTAGAGAAAGGAGCACTGAAGAGGACAGATTTCTCACAACTATAGAAATTACCCTACATGGGAACTTCTGCAGAATATGCATACATGTACACAACTACATGTGTATAAACTAAAATGATCTAAAACTGCTTAACAGATCAGTCTAAGTGCCAAGAAGTGATTTTTGATTTCAGAAGCAGTGTGCTGAGAGGATGGAGAGAGTCAGGCTAGTTTTAAAAAGAAGGAAGCTCCCATCTTGCTTTTCAGCTCGATTTTTTTTTTCTTTCATGACTATCAGTTGGTAGCCTCATACTTCTGAATGAGCTTTGGCCAAGGAATTCTGGGCGTAGAAATCAGTATTTTTAGTTATGAAGCAGAGAGGACATAGAAATCAGTATTTTTAGTTATGAAGCAGAGACATCATGATATTCATATTCTTTGGATCTCCTCTCCTGAGATATAGCTATTGAATCTCTGTTAATTGCAGTTGAAACAAGCACAGTACTGCCATTACTTTCAGTAAGGTCAAGGCTGGGTCCATTGCAGACAGAGATCCATTAAGCCCTTTATGTGCTGGCCAGGCCTTACAAAATTGGCCTGGTGTTCTTGTTGTTCATTCCTCCTGGCTGCTGTTAATCAATTAATATGTGAAATTGCAGAGTCAAATGGAGATGGGATATTAATATAGAGTGTGCACTGTTTCCCTGCAGGAATCCCTGTAAAAGCTGTCATTAACATCATGCATATACATGAGTCCAACAGAAAGCTATTAACTTATCTATTCATCCAAGCAAGCTCAGTAAGTGCTTTACCATCAACAGTCTTGCTGCACTTGAAATTAAACGTGTGTCAAGGTTAGCACTTCCTGGGCTGAGAAACTGAACCAGAAGAATATTAACAGATGTTAGCAATATGTGTGCGTGGGAGGAGAAGATCACACCTGAATCTGGTCAGTTCTGGACAGTATTTGGAGCCTGGAGCTAATAATCTAGAAAAAAACCCACTTTTAAGGGGCACAGACGGAGTTAGTGTTCTCTGCTGATGCCTTTCCCCGCTCAGTATGCCTAAATGGACTTTCTGACACGGTATTTAAACACTGTGACTGTGTTAAAGTCTGACCTCAGGCACCCAGGAACCTGCATGGTCTCCTGCAGCAAGACAAAGCCATCTAAAGAAATGTCTCTGGCTGATGCAGTATTACCTATTGTTTCCACCTCCCTGCTGCAGCCTGTTACCTGGGGATGGGACAACAACTCCTGCTCTCTGTCCCTGAGACAATCCTCTGGTTGAAAGTAGAAGTACTGAAACTGTGTTTAAGGCAGCTGGTTTAAGTTGGCTTTAGTTTCCTAGGACATATTCTCTTTTTAAAAAACAAACTGTTTTTCAGCTGTTGCACAATATTATTAACAGAATAGGTAACAGATGTCAGGAAAACACCAACTTTAAACTCTGTTGGAGAAAAGGGCTTGCTCAGGTCCGAGATCAGATTTCCAGCAGTAAAAGAGAAAGCTCTGTCCAGAAGTGCACCCAGGACTTACCAAGTGGCAGAAATCCACTATGATCCCACACTGCAGACCCCGTGATAACTGAGGGAGTGTGCACAGTAACTGGGGAAGGAAGCAGTCATATTTGTAAAAGGTCCAAGGAGGGGAAATGCTGTGTGAGAGCTGGGAATTGGCAGACGACTCTTGTTTAAGAAAATAAAATAAAATAGACTAAAGACAATCTGGGAAGCAATATGGCCAGTGAGTTGGACATTTGTTCTGGGGAAAATGCTTGGGAACCATTTCAAGGGATATAGTGAGAGAAGGGTGACCAAACCCCAGCTAGATTAGAGGAAGCCAGCACAGACTGAGGCACAGAAGGATCATGTCATGCTTAACTACTCTTCAGGAATCCTTTGAAGATACCACTGCCATGACAGATAAGGACAATTTAGTGGGTAGCAGAATATTTTGATTTTCCAGAAGCATTTGACAGTTTTGCATGCAGTAGATTAATGACTTTTGTACAAAGACATTAAAGGGAAGATAAAACAGTGACTGGAATGGAAAAAGAGCTTAAAAATGGGAGACAAAGGTTGGCAGAGCATGGAAGGAAGCATTTCTGACTGTTTCTAAAATTGACATCACTTCTATTTATAGCGGACCCAATGCTATTTATGTTGACGCCAGTGGTAGTGTGCCACTGAGATCAGATTTGCAGGAAGACAGTGAAAATGGGTGGTGTCCTGCTTTGATCTATGTACCTGTTTGGAACAGCCTAAAAATGGGATGGTAAATCACCTTACTGCATGAGCTGCAGGCAGACAACCTCTGGAAGCACTGCTGCCTTTGCTTGGAGGGTCTGGCACAGGGGTGAGTTCCCCCATGGAACCTGTGTAGAGGGTCTGAGCAAGCAGCACTGCCTGCAGCCAGGCAGTAAGAACATTCCCATCCAAACCACTGCCTTACTCACTGGGCCAAAAATATTTCCTTGAAAAGTGCTATGGGAAGACCTGGAAGCAGGCCTGAAGCATCCTGTTTGAGTATGCAAAGGGGCATTTCATAATCACAGAACACAATCACAGGGCAAGCTGAGTTGGAAGGGACCCTCAAGGAACATTGAGTTTAGCTCCAGGCCCTGCACAGGACATCCCCAAGAACCACACCATGTGCCTGAGAGCACTGTCCAAACAATTCTTGAATTCTGTCAGGCTGACCACTTCCCCGGGGAGCCTGTTCCAGTGCCCAACCACCCTTTGGGTGATGAACCTTTTCCTAATATTCAGCCTAAACCTCCCCTGACACCACCTCAGGCCATTCCCTCGGGTCCTGTCCTTGTCACCACAGAGGAGAGATCAGTGCCTGCCCCTCTCCTCCCCTCATGAGGAAGTTGTACCTGCAATGAGGTCTCCCCTCAGTCTGCTCTTCTCCAGGCTGAACAGAACAAGTGACCTCAGCTGCTCCTCAGAGATCTTCCTATCTATCCTTAGTGCTGCAGGCTTGCACAGCAGCATCCTTAGTGTGTACCTGCAGCAAGACTGGGCCTCCTCCCCATTGGGAGCATTGAGCCCTACAGGTGGGCAAAGTGCCAATGCTGGCCCCATGGACCAAGTGCCAGTGGGATCTGCTCAAGGTCCAGCAGGTCAGGAAAAGTGTAGGAGACAGCCCATGAGCTGCAGATCCCCAGAAGCCCTGCACATATTGTTCAGCAGTGGTAGACACCTCAAGTAATTTCAGTCCTAAGCTTAGAACAACAGGACAGCCTCCAGCCTCTGTAGCCTGCTCATTGCAGGCAGAGCAGTGAGTAGCCCTCAGTGAAATCCTTTGGTAGCCAGCACACTGTAAGGTCTAGAGGTGATGAAGGGTGAAGGGCAGAGGAAAGCTGAGGTCCTGGCTCCTGGCTCCATCAGCTCCAAAATTCAGGATTATCTCGAAGGCAACCAGATTTGAAATGTCAGAACTCCTCCCTAGGCACTGCAGACAACTGTTTGTATGTATCACTGTCCCCATGTCAAGCTCCAGGAGTTGTGCCTGTTGATGTGCACTGGCAGTGGGGGTTAAGAGAGGCTTCATGAACAAGCATCTGATGGCACAAAAAGTTACAACTAGAGGAAACTTGTGCCCAAATTACCACCTCATGGAGGTTTTCTGCTAGCCCTGCTCTCCCTAATACTAGGGCAGGTCAGGCTTGTAGCCTCTGAAGTTGTTGTATGGGTCAATAAAGTGAAAGCCTATGAATTCAAAATTGGTAGTTATCTTCAAGGTCAGTAGAGTCATGTTGTTTGTTTAGCAGAAGAACATAGAGATTTTCTCATCTTTCCAGTTGGATATGGACTCTGGAGTTGTGCACTACCTCCCTCTTAGGTGGAAATGTCTTTCATGTAACTTGTTTCTCTTCTTCTTTGAGGATATTTTCTTGGTCAGACCCATATATCTAGGCCTACATAAGAGGTCTTGAAGGTATTCAACTCATCTCCACTGAGTATGTCTATATTTGCATTTGCACTCAAGTTATGTTAATTTTTGGACATGGGGCACATCAGACACTACGTTAATCACTAAACAATATTTTTCCCACAAGCCTTCATTATCTCTCAGTCCTAAAAGAAGCAGTCTGCAAAATTAAAAAGCTTTTAGATAACTTTGCCTGAATTTTCTTTCTATTTCTTTTCAGTTTTGCCTGAAGCACTTTATCCTGGCTTTCAGAGTGGGGATAAAAATACAGGAAAAAATATATCATGTTTGAATGCCTGTGGGGAAAACAAACAGCATTTGAAACATGTTGTTCTAAAATATAACTTCCTACCTGTAGTCTTTGTTTTTTCTGGAAGTGTCCAGAATCCTTGATAGCACTTGAGTTCTTAAAAACTCTTAAAAAACCTACTCAATGAACATAAATCAAGATAAGGAATACATATGGTAACTATACTGTCTCCTGCTTGGTTTCAATTTGTTCCAGCTGTTTGCACCATGGTGAATTGCAGGGCCAGGAACACTGTGTTCATGGCCATGTTCCTGGAAGTGGCAGACAGACCACTTGGGCAGATCACTACCTCCATGGAAGCAGGTGAGGTAACAGAGAAGTCAGCGTTCACCTTGAGGCAATCCTAAGAGTTCCTTCAGTATAACGGAGGAAAATCCAGCTCCTCCAGCTCCTTGAGGCAGCCATAAGAAAAGGTCATGGTCAGCAAACAAAAAAGAAAATAATATCTGGGTGTTCAAAGTCTGCCTGAAGTTTGATTTCTCTGCCAGAAAACCCAACACTAAAGTTTAAGATAACATTTAGAGGGAAACAGATGTACTTGGGTTGTTTATTTGAAATGACTCCTCATGCCTCACAGCCCAGCTTTGTAAAATCTTTCTTGAACATTTAATGTGGTCACTCCTTACTGCAGTAATCATTGGTGATGCACAGACAACCATCCCAAGGGAGATGTACTTTACACTCCTGCTTGTAACTGACAGTAAAAAAAAAGCTGTATGAGTGTATGAGCTTAAATACACTATGGTAAATTCCTTATTAAATAATGGTATTGAATCCTTACACAGTGCTTTCTTTTGCTGCTGGATCTCTACAAAAAGTTCTATCCCTTCCCTCAGTGATACACACTATCCAAAACACAAACATCACCTGTTGTGTAATGCACAGAAATACAAGGGCACTGTAGTCAATAACCACAGCTTAAACAAATGGCTGCAGATATGACTGTGCTTGTTCTTTCCCTTATTTCTCTGTAGACCAGTTGTCAGGGGAGGAGAGGAGAGGAGAGTGTGTGGCACCCAGGTGTACTGGGAGCTTTCATCAGTGGAGCAGAATGTTTGGCACCCGAGGTTATCACCTGCTGTATGTCTTTCTGGGATTGCCCAGGTATGAAAAATTGTATTTAAACATGCCTTTAAACAACTCCACCCACTGCCCTGTGTTTCCTATCTCAGAAGTCCTTCAGGCTGCAATAAAGTTAAAACCAGGGTTAACTGTGATTGCTGAAATTAATTGTGAGATTAGCAGAAGCAAGGCTTAAGGTGGAGCAGTTTTTGTGTCACAAAACCAGGAGTCAGCAAACAACTAACATCACAGCCTGGGGAGAATGGCCGCACAGGCCAGGGTTCAATGGAATCAGCTCCAGAACAGCATACAGCGTTGTATGCTGGCACCTGAATTTCACACTGTCTCCCTTGCTCCTGCAAAGTGAGGACATCCTGTTTGCAAAGCCCCTCTACCCCATATCACTGCAGCACCCATCTGGGGAAGGGGTGCTGCTGTTGCTGCTGAATCCTCCTTGGAGCGGGGCAAGGGAGCTCTCTAATTGCAGCCTGTTTCCCCAGGCAGCCTGGGCAGAACAGTGGGGAGCTTTGATGGGAAAGCACATCTCATGACAAATCTGGGGTGCTGAGCTCTCCTGGGCAGTGATACTACAGGGACAGTAGGACATGTAGGTCCATGTAGGTCCTGGTGTTGCCAGTGGGCACTTGAAAACAATGTGTTACTTGCCCTCCTTGCTGCCCTTTTCTACCTGCTGTACTGTAGCTCCCCACCATAAACTGTGTGATCATCCAGGCTGACCTTGTCCTTCCCAAGGTCTTTGCATTGTACACACAACGAGAGGCATCTTTGCAACCTGGCACTGCTGTGGTATGGATGTTCCATTGGATCCTCAGGATTTTCAGTCCCTCTCTGGGCCTAAGTGCTGCGTTCACACTTGGAAAATAAATTTGGAAAAAGTGTTGCAAACACTTATGACTGGCCTTGTAAACTTCCTGCAAATTTCTCATGGTAGAACAAATAAATAGTATAAATATTTGAATGTGATCAAAGCGTGAAAAGGCTGTGATTTGTTGTCTGCCACTGGGCATTAGGGATTGTGGAACCTCGTGGTTGAGGACTGGGATGCAAGAGTAGGTCTACAGTGCTGGTGGCACCAGAGGAATCCTTACACTAGCTTCAGAAGTAAAAACTAAGATCAGGTACATTATGCAGGGAAATCTGTGCTCCCTACATTTTTTTTTGGTTTTTTGAACAAAACTTTAGGATAATGACAGAAGGCTTTAGGGGGGCTATAACCGTGAGTCCCATCCCTGGTCTGCTGTTCCGTGTACGTAGCACACAGTGGGTAATAGCTGAAACAGACCTGGCCAATCCTCTAAGCTAAATCTCCAGTTCCAGGTAAAAATAACATTTGTCAGATCCAAGTAACAGAAAAACTTCCAGAGACTGGAAATAATGCTTCTTATTCCTGCTTTGTAAGGGAGATTTGATGGGTGAATACAAGAGACAGGGCACCCTGCATCCAGCTGTGCTTCCTGCCCACAGTGTGAGTCTCAGAGCTCACCTAGACACCCTCAGTTCTCACTAACAGGGTCTCAGAGCTCACTGAGAGTCTCTGAGAGAAGCTGTGATGGCATCCTCGAAGCAGCCCAACTAGAGACATCACCAGAGGCCTGCATAAACTCTGCTGCAGCTGCAGAACAAACCCCTCCTCCCCATGCCCTCTGTGCTCAAGCCACACAGCAGTGCAAATCAAGACAATCCTCAGCCAGGGAAGCAAGGATCTCCCAAACACTTGTCCTTTTATTTCTTCATGTGACCATATTTGTTGGATCTTTTCCTTGCCAACTGGTGTCTGAAGTTCAAGAGACATTGTATCTTTGTTTTTCCCTGCAGCTGTGAACTGTGATAAACATCATAAAGTGATGACCCTCTAGGTCATCAGTGAGACCCATCTAGGGCTGGGTCGTATGGAAAACCACCACTTTTCCTCATTGCTGTGTGAGACAGCAAAAGTGCATGGTCCTTCTTGGTATGAGCTACCGCAGCTTGAGAGAATCATCTCGAGCAGTCTCTGTCCTCACTGGGCAATTGCCTTTCCTGGGATGCTGCTGCTTACATCCCCCAGCACCAGCACAAACATGCTCTAAATGAGGTATAAAAATACTACAAAAGCAGGCCGTGGGAGATGGCCAAGAGCTGTGAGGAAGAGAAAGCTTTGAACAGTGCTGTAACTGAAGGGAGGTCTCCACCTTCTAAGAGGAAGGGGTCTCAGAGCTGCCTGATGAAGGGGACAGGCACTCAGTGGTGCACAGCATCACTCAGCAAACAGCCCTGCCTTGCTCCTCACACTCAGTGGTTTCCAGAGCTGCCTCATTATCTCATTTCAGGAGTGAAATCTGATTAGATTTAAAAAACAATCAGTAAAATTGAAAACATTCCGGTTTTCCCTGTGCGGGTGAGCAAACCCTTGGGTTCAAGTGTTACCATGTGGAGAATACAACTGCAGCTGGCCGGGTTTTCCCCTCCCACCAGAACAGGAGCAGGCTGTGGACCTTCCCTGGAGCTTGCCTGGTTCACTGCTGCAGGAAGCCTGCATTTATGGACACATTTTTGTCCACAGTGACCATGAGGTTGTCAGTGACCCATCAAAACTCCTCAGCTGAAGGCTTTTGACCATGCTCTTGTGGTACTGAGGTCAGCAAGAACAACGCAACCGATTCAAGCAGGAACAGAATTTGGCCTGACAGAAGCAAACAGAAAGGCTGGGACAATGAACCCTCTCAATTGCTCAGAAATAATCTTCCAGCTGATGGGCAGAAAACAGTATTTACAGAAAAGGCCAAGCTAATTTTCCATAACTCTCCTGTGAGGCAGCCCTCTTTCTGCTGCTCGTCTTATAAAAGCAGAGAAGCCAGCATTCACAGCACTGCTAATATAAAATAAATCAACAGATTGGAGGCATCTTTCCAAAGAGACAACTGTGTTTATTAGTACAAGATACTAGTAAAAGCACTCTGTAATGAAGATATCCTCATTTCTTTGTTTTATGTTTATTATAGCCGCTCCTCTGTTGCAACAAATAAAACTGACATGAGGATTATTAGAGTCAAAGGCAGACTTGGATTTTTTTTTTAATGTGCTTGGGGTAACTAACACAACAGACAGCAATGTAGCAGGAAATGCAAAGGGAGTAGTTTCATGTTACAAGGCTGACCAACACAAATTTATGTGGGTAGTTTCCTGGGAACTGATCCAGAAAGAACCTTAGATGTCACCATCCCCAGCTCCACAATGCTGAAGTTTCAATGTCTATTCCCAGGGCATAATCTCCAGCCTCAAGTTAGGTTCTTAGCATGGACAGAAACAGGATGCAAAGTGGGATGCCACAACTCAATATTGAGGACTGCAAATGATCAGCCTCAGTGGAAATGAGTCCCCAAAAGTCTCTATTTAGGCACTGAAAATAGAAAACACAGATTAGCAAACACTTTAAATATGTATGAATAAATGTTTATAAATTGTTTCCTTATCAAGAGATGCTGATCAACCTTGTCCTTCTGGAAAAGTGATTAGGAGGAATGTGAGAAATATATTCCATAGGACTTTCTGACATCAATAAAGGGCTAAAGTATATAAGCCTTTTCCAGGGTTTTACTAATCAGCTCAGGTTAACAGCTTGAAGCAAAATAACCCATCTGGCTGTTATTCTATGGTAAATACCCCGGGGCAGCATGTATTGGTTTGTTAGAAAGCAGTGGAAGTGCAGAATCAGAAGGCTGATTTTAAAGTCTCCTTTCTGATTAATTGGAGCATTTCGTTAATTACATGCTACATGAAAATGCGAGCTTGAATATAGGAAAAATAAAGACCCCCACAACATGTATTTATCCTCTGCAAGAAATAAAGTATGAAGAACTGCCAATACTGAACCTCAGCCATGTTTGCATACTGCAGTGCTGCCAAAGGCAACAGTGTGAAAATCTGCAAGACCTGCACGTGTCCCTGGTGTTATTCAGCTCTTTCTGGTGCAGATACACCTGGGATAAGTTTGTCTCAATAGGGATAGACAGAGCTGCCTGTCAAGAGCAAAGATCAGTGTACTGCTCCTGGGAGAAGAGCAGAGGTGAGCCTGCGGCACAGAAGTTGGTAATGCTCTGTTTCTTCCATGTGAAAGTGCAAACCATTCCCAACAACTGGCCGACCCACACAACTTCAGGGTGGGATGGCTTCAGCTATCCAGCTGTAGGGTGGTTTCCAGCCTTAACACTGTCTGGCTACGTTTCCCCACCTGCAAAACAAGAATAAGGACTTAGGTGGCTAACCAGGAATATGAGAATGGGGCAAGTGTGGTGATATTCCCCTCAATACACTTTCCCTCCTCTGTGTGCATTTGTGGTTTTATTTCTCCAAATAAGACTCATCTTTGCATTTCACAGTCTTCAATAGATTTTAAAGGCAAGCAAATCCTTTGTGAAAACGCATCACTTCTAGTGCTTTTTCCTTACACAAACTGCTATGGTTCCTGCCTTATGGTCCCAGCTCCCTAGCAACGGATGCAAGATGCCAGTTTTATCCCTTCTCCAGGTTTTGTGGAGATTTATGCTCCTGATCCCACACATGTACATGCATTTGACTGCCTGATCTTTCTGCTCAATCCTAACAACTCATGTCTGTTTGTTCCATGGATAAGATGATGAACCACCTGGGACAAAACATCTGAGCTGCTTTGAATGGGTACATCCTCACAGTTTCTTCAATGTTTGGATAATTTACCCAGAGTGCCAGTGAAGCTTATGCTGTGCAGACCTGTGCTGGCAGATGCTTCCAGTCTTGAAGTCAACCACCCCAAATTCCTTCTGTAGCACAGATAAATTGGTCTATGAATTTCTAATGCACCTGTCATGCAGCATGGAGATACCATGGCATTTGTGTCAGTGGGAGACATCAAACCTTTCCAATGTGTCTCTGCTGTGCTCTGCGTTGGGATGAGCCAGCAAGTGTCAGAGCTGGGATGAGGGCTGTGGTGTAGTTTCAAGTGTGCGTGGCTTGTAGTGGGGCATTTTGCAGGGTGCTCAGTTAATTTGATGTGTTGCTGTAGGAGTCCCTGGCCGAGAGGCAGCAGAAGCAGTAAAGCTTATCTGAAGGGAAATCAGCTCTTACACAGCCCAATAGGCTGGGTTTCTCAGAAAATGTGTTGTTGTTTAGCTGATTGCCATCTTGGAGAGAGAAGAGTGCAAAAAGAAAAAAAAAAAAAAGAAGTGTGTGGGAAAGAGAACAGGGTTGATATCAGACATTTGGTATGAGAGCTAGCTCTGTACTTGACTAACTTCATCTGTGTGCTGCTGGGAGTTCGGGTGAAGCTGACATGGATTTGAATGAAGATATTTGGACAAGGGGTTGAAATGAAGTGCAAAAGAAATATAGGCTGAATTTCAAGACCTAATGTTTAAGCGTGAGGGATTTTTTTTTTTTTTTAAATAAAGATGTCAAAAAAGAACAAAATGTCCTATTTTTTCCAGCATCTGTGTGCAGTCAGACAACATACTAAGGAAGGTGCTGCTTCTCCCTGCCCCATTCATGCCTCTAAGCACCCCAGAGTCAAATCTCAGGGAGAAGTGAGTCCATGCATGTGCAGTAGGGATGCATATGGTCACACAGCAGGGACAGACAGATGGGCAGGAGGGCTGGGGCTTCACTGAGTGAAGATGGGGTCAGCTCATCTAGAAGCGAACAGACCCATGCTGCCTTGCACTGGGCCTTGCACTGTGATCAGTGTTTGCAGCACAAAACAGACCCAGTCCAAGGAATTCACATCACTCTCACCCAGAGCAAGATCCTGTCCAAAGAGCACATCCTGCTCTGTCAGGAACTCAGCTTCTACATGCAGCATTGCATCTGAAATCAAAGATGGATCTTAACACAAGGAGGCAGGTGCCAGCTCTAGATGTCTGTGCCACTCAGGCAATTAACTGACAAATATAAACCAGATCTCCACATTTCAAAGCTCATTTGCATTGCTCCTGAGACAGTCTGTCGGAAAAAGATGCAATTAGGTTGAAGCCGACAAGATTTATGCGTGGGGGAGAAAAAAAAGAGAACAAAAAGCGAATCTGTCGAACACCCTGGGAGAGTGGCAGCACTGGTGTGAGCATCCTCTGCAGGAGAGCAGTCAGCAGGGCTACAGCAGCCAGGAGAGAGGCACAGAGCTGCTTCTCCCCACCTCCAAAGTCAGCAGGGAGCAGATGCTCACAGCGATGAGCACTGAAATGTTGCCGGCAGCCTTGGTGGGAGGCTGCTGCTGCTGGCAGTTCAGCTGCTACATCGCCAGCCCAAGCTGCCATCCACCCCCGGCAACAGGATCCAGGCTGTGTGCACAGCTCAGCTGATCCTCTGCCCCTTGCAGAGTTCAGCTTCTGCTCCTCATGGATGATGCACGTGGGCATGAGGGTCCTGAAGGTGTAGCCCTCCAGATAGTGTTCCTGCTCTGAACAGGAAGGTTATCACTCCAGGACCATGTGCAAGCTCAGCAGCCACCACAATAAATGAACCTGCAGATCAGACACCTGAGATGTACCTCCCACACTTCTGCTTCACTAGCTTAAAAGGGAAGGTACCAAAATCTATATGGCTCTCTTCCCCCCAGAAATGGGAAAACTCAAAGTATATGGCATACCTCTTATTTAGGAGTAAAATCACCTGTTTATCATTCCACGCTAAGAAGACTTGAACTTATTGTGAGATTCATACTTGTGAAGAGAAAAAAATAAAGCTTTGCCTGGCAAACCGTACTTAAATCTGCTCTGTGGTAAAAAGATTGCAATAATTACATGATTAAAGCCTTTTAATGGTTGTTGGAGATTGCTCAACTGGAGGGGAAACCCACATTCCCTCTTCCCGTTTTTTTTTGTTTTGGCACCACTATGACAGGAGCTAATGGTGTCTGAGCAGCTCACTTTTGAGTCTGGTCCTTTATTTGCCACTGGGCAGACATTTCAGCAGGCTGCTAATAAAGAGCACTCCTGTTTTCACTCTGCAGGCAGGATGGAACTGGGGCAGCCCTGGAACTGTGCCCTGCTGCCACAGGCAAGCCCCAAGCCAGACCGTACAGCTGTATTTTAACCCTGATAGACAGCATTGTCAAAGAGTTCTCTTGAACAACTGAGTCTCCACAGCCGATATATTTCCATGTGAGTTGGGAGAAGACAAAGAGAAGCTATCACTCTTGCCTTTGTCATGCTGACTCCGTTCAACAGTGGTTGCATGGCCCTAGGGCTTGCAGCAGTAGACAGCGAGCTGGTGATTCCCAGCCATCATGCCCATGACACTCACAGCTTTCTAAGTCTTTCTTACATCCTCTCAAACGCTACCTTTTTGAGGCTTAACAGTTGGAATCAACCCAGCCATTCCTCGTAAGAAAGCCTTCGGTTGTGCTGTTGGCAGAGAGGGACCCAGAGCTGCACAGAGGTGAGCTGGGACCCCCATCTCTGGCAGCAGCATTGGGGTTCCTGTCTCATGCTCTCTTTATTTCCCAGTAAGTCTCAGTATTTAAGTGGCCTTTGACAGTCTCTGTGAATGGAGGTGCTCTTTCCACGGACCTGTCTGCTCAGAGCCCATCACCATACACACAAACTGGGGGTTGTCCTCCCCTCCATATGCACCACCTCACACAGTGACATGAGCAGTTTGATTCACAATCTAGATAGTTTATCTGCAAGAATTTATTTGGTTTTTTGTTGCCAGTCACTTTCCTTAGATCCTCTTGCAATTCCTAACAGTCTGCCTTCATTTTAATACCCTGAACAACTCGGTACTGCCAACAAATGATAACTCAAGGGTTCCTTCCCGCTTCAGGTCATTTATGAACACATCAAAGAAGCAAGGCTTGGCACAGATTACTAGCACAGGTAAAAGACCTGCACAGCTCCATTGATGACTTTTGTCTACTGGATAAAATGACCATTTACTTCCATTTGTTATTTTCTATCATTTAGACAACTATTTGGGCTGATGAGGACCTGACCTCTTGTCCCTTGGTTACTTAGTTTCCAAAAAATCTTTATGAGAAGACTGTAGGAAAACCAAAGACACAAAGTCACTGGCATCACATATGAACTGATCTCACCAAAATGCCCCAGAGGCTTTTTAGGCAGAACTTCCCACTCAGAAGCTGGGTTGAACCTTCTTTACTGGTCTGCTTTTGTCCAGATGTGCACTAACTTTATCCTGTACCACAGTCTGGGCTAATCTGCCTGGCATGGATCTAAAAGCTGCCACTTTCTAGATTCCTCTGCACTTTTAATCTCTTTTACATATGATTACAGCTACGTTTTCCTCCCTCCAGTCTTTAAATGCCAGTCAATGAGTGCTAATTGTCAGCTAATTTCTTGAATAAAATTCTATGTTAGATTTCATTTAACATCAATTACATTTAGAATTTCAGACCTCTGATTCTACTGTTAAGATTTTGCAGGATGGAGAGGAGACTGAAACAGGTGCTGGATTTCACGAAGGACTCAGTTTTACCCAGGAGCATGAATCAATTACAAATGCACATTGTAAGCATACATATGGCTTATTTGCCCAGCCACACAAGTTGTTAGGCATCCAATTTGCATACAGCAGGACTTTGCTTGCACAGATGCTGTCAAGCATGAGCTAACACATTCATTTACTGAAAATTTCATCTTGCTATGTTTCATTGTTAAGTACATTGTGCTTTATGCATAGTTTATCTTGTACTTTCTTTTTATTTATATCTCTTGTCTTCACAACTCTGTTTTTTTTACCCCCAAAAATCTGTGTTTGGAACTGTTACGTTGATGACATGTTGAAGTCTTGAAAATAAAATTGACTCATCCCCACTGAAACCAGTGCAATATTTGACAGACATTTCAACGAAGCCAGTTATTTAATCCAGATCTGCTCATTACTCCTGCTAGCAGTAAGAGTAGTAAAATACCTTCCCTTGCAACCACGCTCCAAGGATAAGTGCTGCCTGCTCTGAGAAGCTTCCTGGGGGGTCAGTGGAGGAGCCCCGAGCTAGAATGCTGAAAGCAGTGGCAAAAACTCACTCAAAGAGGACAGAACTGGTGTACAAAATCCAGAGACAAAACAAAGAAGCTTTAAAACACTATGAGGTCTTTGGGAAAAAGTGTAGCAAAACCAGAAAGTACCTCATGCGTGGTGGTGAACTCAACAGACTGACTAGATAGACAAAATCAGCATTACTGAAGTATCAGTGCTTATAGATTGGATCTTAACATAACTTTGGGGGAAGATCCAGTTCTGATAAAGACAAGATTATGATGTGACAGATGTAGATAGAGGCCAGATGTGTGTTCACAGTAATGTCCATGGGGAAAGTGTTCTCCAGACAAAAAATTCCAAGAAGTACTAGAAAATATCTGAGCAACCTGTAAAACACTCTTGGTAGTATTGGAGAGTAGAAACCAAAAAAATTATTTTTTATCCTCTGCCTTTATGTACTTTCTACCAACTATTTCTGTCAATAACTTTGTGTTTTGTGCATGACCAGTACAGCCAGACTTTGCTGGATATTGTGTTCTGCAGATCAGACAGGATGTGAGATCTCTGACTGAGATCTCAGAGATTGCCAGGCCTCTCTGACAACCCAAACCACCATTCACTCCGATATGGTCAACAGTGAAGCAGTGCTGAAGAAATCCAGGCCTGATGGTGTCCTTTCCTCCCTGCTTTAAGATCCATTAAAAAATTATAAATTTTTTAAGCAGAGAAAATGTACTTTTCCCAGTTCAGTCTAGATACTTGGCCTCTTAAAATTGCCTTTAGATGGAACTTATTATCATGCTGGATTTGACTGGGAAAAGTAAGCATTTCAGAGCTGGAAAAAGAAAGAAAAGGGTCTGTAACTATGCCCTTCTGTAAGCAGAAGTATAGATCAGTTGCCAAAGATTAACATGAAGGAATCAGAGCTAAATGCCCAGGTGCCAGTGAGTTCTAGAAGTCAGGTGTCTACTCGAGCTCCCCCATTAAAAATAAAGACCCAAGCTTCCTGAAACAGATTTCCTTTACATGTGTCCCAGACAAGCAAATAAAGGGAAGCGTGGGATATTGTGAAATAACTCTGAAGTTCTGCATAACAGTGAGTTTATTTTTGTTAGCTGCTCTTCATGTAAGCTGTTGCCTCGCAGGCACCTCGCCTCAGACATTCCTGGCAGGCATGGCTCACAGTGCTGGCCTCTGATTTATTCATGAAATCCACTTCATGATGGCAGAATTATTTTCCATGGGGAATTGTCATACTTTTGGAGATGGGACAGAGAGCTCTGAAATTTCACCTGAGGCATCCTGTCACTGCCCAGCAGTGGGCTGCAGTCCAGTCATGTCATCCCAAAAGGAATTGCATGCCCATTGTAACATCCAAAGCAATTTATATCTTGGATTTAACTCCATAGCTATCAATCAAATTCATCTAATTCACAGTCTGGCCCCATATTTCCATGAACATAGTCAGTTAAAAACAATTTCTTGCAGTTTGATTAATTCTAAGCTTTCTTTCCATGTGAATTCACAATTAATTAAGTGGTAATGTGTCCTGCTGTAGTCTCCTTTGGGAAGAACTCAGCTCTGTAGGCTGATGGAGAAGAGGCTGCTGTGACACTAAAATCCTACTTTGTATATAGCCAATGTGAAAGCAAGCCCAACGCACTGAACAAGCTCAAATATTTGACCAGATTCACTCAGGAAAAAGGGGGACATTTCTGTGAGATGTAGGCACTTATGTGGGCTGGCTTTGACCCAAATGGGCAGCTGAAGAAAGGACATAACCAGAAATAGAGAGCATCTCCTGCTAGTGCCTCTGCTCCTCTAAGAGCTCATCCAGCTGCTATAGGGTAATCCCTTCTGATCAAATCTTCCCAGGTATAGACACTTAATTAGTTTATTTGCAGAGAGAATTTGAAGTTTCAGAAGGTTCAGGATCCATTTACTTTCTTCCTCCTTACATTTCACTCACACACATCCTTCTTCCCAAGCTGCAGCCAGGATCTCGAGCAGGGTGCCAGCCCAGCTCAGGGTAGAGAGAAACTTCAGAAACTTTTGATTATCCAGGCAGCCATTTAATTTACAGACAGCAGCTGAGCATCATCCAGGAAAACGAGTTAACTGAAACATAATTAACTGCGTGTCAGCAGAGCAAGCTGAATGAGTCTGCTGAGGAAATTAACAGGCACACAGATACAATGGGGCTCCCCAAGAGCATAAAGAAGTTGAATAAAGGGACACAACAACCAACTCACATTTCTAATTAGAGAAGAAAGTATGAATGAAATACAAGTTTCTCCCACATCTCACTCACCTTTCACATGCTCTTTCACAGAGGGATTTCTGTGTGTGGGAACATTTCAGGCACATCTAGAACTTGTTTAATCCAAAAGTCAAACCATGTTGGCGAGTTAGCTCAAGTCACTTTGGGCAGAGGGGGGCCAGTTTCTGAGGCAGTCAGTCATGCACTTGAAGTAATGCCATGGGAGTTAGGAGATCAGCCATGCAGAAAAGCCAGTGAGCTCTGCACAGCAGCTCATCAAAGGATACTCAGAACACTCAGAAGTCAATCCTGCTGCTGAAATCCAGGCTCAAGTTTCAGTTTCAAGTAAATTCAAAGTTCACAAGTGGGGATATTTTCTCATAGGTAGCAGTAAGCCTCTTTACTCTGCCTTCACGCTCCCAGGTCAATTTTTAAACTTGGATAATTAAACCCAGTGTGGGGCTGAGGGACTGTACAATAGGGCGCACCCTGGAAAATACCCCAGGAGCTCTGCATGGCTGCCAGAGCTGGTGTCTCCTGCAGCCTCCCACCTGCATTCAATTCAAAGCCCCAGAGCTGCAGCCCTACTTGGGGCATTTGTGCAGTCTGGGTTCTGCTGACCCGGGACCCCTGTGCTTCCAGGGCTGCCAGCCCTCCTCTGTCAAGGAGGTGGCGTAGGGGAGCCCCGACTCCGCAGCCCTCTCACTCAGGGCTGAGCACTGTGTGTTTTCCTAGGAATTAAAACCCTTTCCAGCTTCAAAGGTAAACACAAGTATACTCTTTCTGTCAGCTCTAGTGGATACTGGAGTTGTCTTCAGGGCCAGACACTTTTCTCAGACAAAAGCGCTTAATTCCCAATATATTCCAAGTGCTTCTAGAACCAGGACATGGCCTTCTACATGCTCAAGCCCTCACTTTGCACACACATATAAGCAAAGACCCAAAGCTTCCCCAGAGGTCTCCCTGGCTGTAAAACTCTGACTTCAAAGACACGTGTGAATGGTCAGGTGAACTTAAGTTCCCCTCCTTGCTTTTATTAATAAAATCATGTTTGCTATTACTTCTGATAAGAAAAGAAAAATCAACTCTCCAAACATAAATGGAAAGCAGCACTTTGTTTTTCTGTTTTGCCGTAGTATCAGGTTTAAACCAGACCCTGATGACCGTGCTTGTTATTCTCCTGTGGGCAATGAGGAAGTATTTTCTCAAGCTAGAGATGTGGACTGGAGTGATTCATTGTGCTTTATATGCCTCCTGTGCTTTTCCTAGCCAATTTAGGTAAATACAGTATCGGAAATCGGGTTCTGTATGAAAAAATGTGACAATTACTGCTAAGAACTCCATCACTTTTTGCTTCATTTAATATTCTCTGTAATTATGTTAGTCATAAAGAAAGCCATTCGGTATTAATGTGGATGTCACATGCCCTTCCATGGAAGCCTCACCAATAACTGATGCTCTATTAACACCTTAAGTGTCTTGTTGTTATTTATTCATTTAGCATTAAAATTGATGAGGCTGTTTTAGGGAGGAAGGAGTCAAGATATATTGTATGAAATCCTTTTTTTTTGCGTGTGTGTGTGTGACCACACTGTTCCTGCAAGAGCCACAGGACAGTGGTTTAGTGACAAGTGCCAGTGGGCCTGTAGCCTTAGCTATACTCTCCTCCCTGCCTGTTGCTGTGCTATAAATAGCTCAAGCTCAAACAGGGAGATACCCAAGACACTTCAAGGAAACAGCAGAGGAAAATCAGGAGATGATGTGTGACGAGCCTTTTGGCAGAGAGACTGAAGACCCAGGAAAATTTCATTCTGTTCCCCTCTCTATCATACTTCCAGATATTTGTGTACAAGGCATGCAGAGTGAGTCCTGTCAGAAGGTCAGGCTCTCAGCTCAAGAGAGAGCATGGGGTGCCCTTTGTTTTGTTGTTTCTTTGTGGCCAGAGACCCAACATGAAATATTTTGTTCAAGCATAACACAATTTTTTTTCCACTTATTTTACTCCACCAAGAAAAAATTGTTTTTCTAGGATTGGTAGGATTTTCTCCATGTTTTGGTTTTCCCTTTAGCTCCTGAAAAAAATCAACCATTGGCTGGGTCCACACTTGGTTACTGCATTTGAATTAAGCATCTCAGGATGTCCTCCAGTGCCTAGTGGATTATCCTTGGCAGGTGGCAAGTGTGATCTGCCTAGGGTCACAGAAAAGGAAATCTGTGGCTGCTGGCAGACAAACTCCCTCTGGAAACTGTGGTGCATCTGGGATGAGGATTCAGGTCTTCCACATCCCACCCCTGAGTATCACCAGTGTTCTCATCCCTCCTGCACAGCTGCCTTGAACCCGAGGGCTGCTTCCAGCACTGCATCCGGAGCAGAGTCTCTGTGTTTCCCTGCTTCTATAATGGCTGTAACTGATTTTCCAGCTATTACTGTCATCAACAACCCCATTAACAAGAGACATCCAGGCAAACAGCAATTTCCCTTATGGATGAGTTGAGTGCCGGTTGGAGTTCCCCAGCTGAGTCTGGGCTCAGTGCATCCTTCTCACACCACAACTCTGAAGAGTTTTTCCTTTCTTTCAAAAGCAACACGGAGCTCTGCATGCTGCATGACCCCCAGTCCCCAGCTAAACTATCCCACAGCTGTTACTGACTTCCAAAAGTGGATCTGCCAGAAGCGTGGTCATTGGGTTGAGATCTACCACCAAAGCAAGAAAACCTAACAGTGCTAGAGGAGACCAACTTTTGTTTGACACTCTCTCCCATCCCACACACACATACATAAATATATGCACTTGTATACACACAGGGTACCTTGATAGCAATTAATGTCTTGTCACTCTCTGCAAAGACGTAGTTATATTAGCCAGAGCCATATGTTTTTTGCACATGCTGAAATGTCATATATTTATGAGGCATTTATAGTTTTTCTTCCTTGCAGGAACAGGATGTGCTGCCTCCTTTTTGCCCTACATTTTCTTTTCCTTCCTCTCAGTATCATCTGCTACAGCTTCTTAAAAAGAAGCAGCTCAAGCAAAAGGGGTGCTTGCTGCACTACTGCCAAGATACACTGCCCAGGCCTTGGTTGCAAGGGCATTTCTTGCAGGAACTGAGGGCTCACCTCATGTATTTCCATCCCAAATGTGCACTACTGGCACTCATCATGTCCCCAAGCTGCCTGACAATGGCACGTGACTTCTGCAGCTTGGCAGATAGGCCAGGTAGTTCATCACTTCCCACCACAGGAATGCTCTCTCCATGCTGCTTTTCCTTCTATCCTAGATATTGCACTTAGATTGCTACTATAAAGAAAACAAATACAGCAAGGTGCATACAAATTGCAAATAGAAAGTTAATGGTGGCATCTTTCAGGGCTCCATGGAGAGTCAAGGGCCATTAGCCTCATTAAAGCAGGGAAAATCATTTTTTTATGCTCCCATTTTCCTCTTTACTGCAGCAAATCCTCATGAGCACACACACATATCTGTGCCTTGGAAACCTTGCTTTGAATTATAGCTTCTCATTACAAGGAAAAGGTGTCAGCTTCAGTTTCAGCTTTCCTTGCAGTGTTTTGCTGCCTTTCCTCCACAAAGGAGGCCCCTTGCTAATTCATCCTGCATCTTTACAACCAGAGGAGACAGCACAAGGAACTGGGTCTGAACTCCTGGGTCTGAACTCCTCACCTCTGGGTCTGACCATCCTGGTCCCTCCCAGAGGTTAAATTCTCTATGTTCCTCTATCCCAGGGTATAATTCTCAAAATCAGTAACTCCTTCTCCTCCATTTCCACTTCATGGACTATACTTACCCATAGCACAGTAAACCCACACAGTTTGGCTTCTCTGTCACTGCATGATTTTCTGTGGAGATGACTGCTTTCATTTTTGCATCTTCCTCCCTTCTGAAAATAGCGGGCTGGATTTTCTCGTCAGTCATCTGCTTGTAGTAAAATCAAAGATATTTCACTAAGCCATGTGGACATGGTTTTCACTGACTCCATGGGCTGGTTCCCAGCCTATGTCAGTGTAACAGAGATTAAAAGCAGGCCTGGATGGCCAGTGACCGCTGACACTGATGGTCCTGCACTGTGTCATGGTAAGGTCAGGACAGTCCTTATCTTTCTGCTTTGATGTGAAGCGCTGAGGATACACATGAGTTACCCCAGTTTGGGTCTGGGTTTGGAGCTGAGTCTGAATTTTCTGTCAGAAAGTCAGGATTCAGACGTAGATGGGGTTCTGTCATGACAGATCAACTGCAAGGAGGAAGTTGTGAAATGTAGAGGTACTGAACACAAATGAAGTAGAAGAGAAGGTGGCACTCATCTCAAGGGATTTTATTTTTAAACACAAAGACTTTGGGATGATGTAAGATTCCTGAACACCTGGCTGGTAAATACTTCATTGACTGAAGACTCACAATTGATTACTCCCTACCAAATTTGTTTCTCTTTTACAAAGCAACTGCAAACACAGATACCCCAGGAGTCTGTTCTCTTTGCTTATAAGCCTTATAATGGCTCTTTCAAACTGTCTGCCTGTGTTTCTGATTCAGCAAGCATTTAAGCAAATTCTGGATTGAATTTTCACAGGTAAGACCCAGTTTTGCTCACATCTTAATCCCCACCTCATCCCCACCCCCCAAAAAAAGGAAAAAAAAAAAAAGAGAGAGACCCTGAGAGATACCTAACCTACTTGCAAGACAAGAATTAATGCTGTTGTGCCACTGATCTGATTTCCCACACCCTCTTCCTGGGGAATCAGTCCCTGTGTAGAAGTCAGTGGATAATGGCTCTGCATTTCTGAGGGAAGCCTCCTACCTGTGAAAAACAGCTGCTAACAGAGTTTGACTGTCAGGAAGCCAGCAGACAGATGCTTTGGGTAAGGAGCCATGACATGAAAGACGGAAGAATCACTGCTAAGGCATCTGTTACCCATCTCAGAAAAAGGAAGAAGGAAACATTACTGAACCATTTGTACAGGAGCTCCTGAGCTCCTGGGGACTTTAATTACCCATACATCTGCTGAGTATGATGTTCCTCAATCCTAAACCAAAATAATTCTTTTATTCCAGATAGGACCATTTTATTGCATAATAAATTTTTAAAAAATAGTGAAATTATTCTAGATCAAATGATACAGAGGGAGGAGAAAACCTAAACAGTTTGGGAAGATAGGTGGGTCTCTAATGTTGACCACAGCTTTCTTGAACTGGGTCCATGTAAGACAGTTCTGGGAGTGCACAATACCACAAAGGCATTGGAGAGTGAAAGTGCACATGGATGAGAGTCAACAGGCCAAGCAAGACAAGCATTCTTCCTGTTTATGCTCTATTCATTTTACATCATAAGCTGTCCTCAGACAGATTGCAGTCTTTTAAAAATGAATTGGCTACCTGAGATGGCTTGATAAATAATTTGAGCAACCAAACAAAACCCATATTCAAAATAAGTCACTGAAATGCAATGACACTCAAAGCAATATGTAACTCCAATTGTGTGTTGCTGTTCCTTAATCCAGTGAGTGTAATGAGTGTAATACCAGAGGAGTAAAGTCTGAACCCATTTTAGCAGAGATGCAACCTTTTTTTTTAAAAAATACTTCTTAAAGAGTTGCCTAAAATGCACTTTTTAGATCTATTTTTTCCCCTCTGCTAGTAATTAGGTTAACTGTAGCATATTTACAGTCGAGCACCACAGATGAGCTCTAAAGTTAGATCTACCTCTAAATATAGGCATAGCCTCAGTGCCACATGGGAAAGGAGAAAGCTACAAGCTCTGTCTGGTACACGGCATCTTTCTAGGGAATTGCCAAGCCCAGTGTAGTGTGTGTCAATACAATAAGCAGTCAAGCTTGCTTAATTGTTCACTCAAATGTGCACCTTCCCTCAGCTCTGCTGCAGTACAAAGAGAAGGAGTAGCCAAATCCAAGCAGGGCTTACTCCATGAGGACTTCAGGCACAAAAGGTTAGATACCCTGTGTGGGGAAAATAGATGCTTTAGGGTGAGACAGAAAAGGACAAATTAAGTTAAGACATACTAGCCTCAAAGTGAGGTCTAATGGCAAAGTAACTGTGTGCTATAATTTTTCAGAGAAGCAACTGGAAATTGCAGGCACTCTGTAGAAGACAAAAAAAAAAAAAAAAGAGTTAAGGAAAATAAGATCGGGCTTTACAAATACTGAGAAAACCAAAGCATTAGAAGAAACAGTGAAGAAGGAAGTTTCAGGAGAATAAAATGTGCCTGAAACAGTGAGCTGCTTCTTTAAAGAGCCAGGAAGAACAAGTACAGAGACTTTGTCAAACCTGTGCCTGAGTGTGCTCTTTCAGAGGTGTTAAATCCTCTTTCTAACCCATCCCAAAGGCTATGTGTGTTTTACCTGTACTTCTGGTCCATTAGAACTCCTATGGTGAAACCTTCACTCTGAGGAGGATTTGGCTAATACTTAACCTTACCAAGCGAGGCAAGCAGAGCTGAGCAAGTCAAGGATGGAGAATTAGGCATATAACAATGCTGAACTTCCCCACAATGAGTGTAGCTCAATTATTTCTGTTAATGAGACCCCCCCCCC
>VXAC01002491.1:191817-240602 GCA_013399225.1 Rhipidura dahli | reverse complement strand
TGTTACGAACCCCCCCCCCCCCCCCCCGCCACGCATAATCAATCCCTGCTTGCATGGGAAGGCGCTGAAGGGCACGAGCTGACAGACACCCCCAGGTGAGTGTGCCTGGGTAGCTGCCTTACAGGCCATGGGGCAAAGCACTCGTGAAAGTGTCACTGAACTCACAGGGAAATGAAAGGCACAAGTGCATCGCCGAGTGCTGAGCTTCACACATCTCATACCCAACCTCTGAGGAGTGTTCAAGGTGCTAATAAAAGTCTGCACCTTACCAAAGTGCTCCTCTAACAGAATGGGGAAGGCTCTGTTAGCACCTCTGGGCATAGCTGGTGTGCCCTTCTCGGAGAAAAACACTGCAGTGGGTGGTCTTGGGCATGGCTTTCCTTGTGCCTGACTTGCATGAGGCTTTTCTATTTATTTGTAATGTTCTTTATGTATTTATTCAAAAGTCTAATGACATTTAAATGAAAAATCTCGTGCTGATTAAAAGCAGGTAGGGGAATAGCTGGGAAAATGAAATGCACCATACATAATCAGATCCAGATGACATGCAGCCCAGGGTTTCGAGGGAATGAAGCTAATGAATATAGTGAACCTCTGGTAATTAGATTTGAACAGCCACGGCAAGGGAGAGGAGGGGGAGAAATGCAAACATGGTATAGATCTTAAAAAGGGGAATAAACAAGAGGAAGAAAAGAGAGTTATCCTAGCATAGGCTTATAAAGAGCCCACATCACTGACTATAACCCCCAGAGGGGAGGACTGCAAAGTGTTTCTTTAGCTTTCCCTTTCAAACTTTCCATCATATTTTCTCTCCCCACTTCCACAGTTGTGCTCTTTTTGGTTTCCTCTCCTCCCCTTCCTCTGCATCCCACCCTCTGATTTTGTCCACAACCCCTATTTTACTCCCTAGGAGATCTTTAGGGTTTTTCAGGATGAAGAGCCCTTCCCAGACCATTCTTGATTCCCATCCAAGGTACAACCTCTCTATCCTGCTCTATGTAGTTACCTAAACAGTATAGCTCCATACTGCCTCTTTCCTTCTCAACAGCACGAAGTTAAAGGTTTAATTAAGGCTAAGTACCTAAAGATGTGCATTTCTTATACGTGTGAGCAGTCCTGCTAAAATCAGTGGAGTGACTGGAGTGTTAAGAGCCACAGGGTTTTTTTGCCTGCCCAGAACAGAGCCTTGAGCATTAATTCCTTTTCATTCCCAAGCTGACTCTCCCAACCTCTGCTGTTGTGTTCAGGTCCATGCCCTCACCTGCACACGAACCAGGCTCCACTTGCAGGTGCCCCAGCAGACACCCCTCTGCAGCCAGTCTGAGCTGCCACCTTCACCCTGCCCTGTGCTGGAGAGGGGAAGCCTGGCTCTGCTTCATGGGGTTGGCAGTGCTGCCTGCCCTGGGGCTGGTGGGCTGAGGGCATCTGTGGCCCTTGGCTGGTCTCCACCCCGAGCTGACTGTGCAAAGGGCTTCTTTGCAGCTCAGTTGCCCGAGTGCACTGACAATAGCCCCCTTCAAGGTGCCACACACCCCGAGGTTAGGAGCCACGACCGGGCTGCGTGACCAAGTGAACCCGCCCTGCTCTGTCCCGAGGCACCCACGCAAGGGGGCAAAGGGAACAAATGATTTACAGTTTGCTGAGGGATTTGGTGGGTTTGGGAGGTTGATATGCTGCACATCAAGCCTCTCTGAGCAGGTCTTTGAATGAATTCCTCACACTGCATTAGAATTAGAGCAGAAGGCCACCAAAATTCTGCTGCTTGCTACACCCAGGCAACCCCCTGAAGGTTGCAGCATCTTGTATGTGGAGGCATTGAAGGAATAGGATGGCAATTTTCCTTTTTTTTTTTTTTTTTGGTGTGGATAATTAATTATTTTCAATTAGTCCAAGAATCAGCATCACTATTTGAAGTGTAGATTTTTACATTGAGTACAAAATCTTTAATGTCTTTCCAATGGAGTTTATATATAGAGTGTTAACAGAGCTGTCTGTTAGGCAACAATTCCACTGGAGAAGGAGAAAGTGAGTCTGGATGGTGATAAAAAACAGTACTTCTTTTTTCTCTTGATGTCTTCACTAAAGAGTGAAAGTGTCTCTTGGGATCTGTTATTTGGATTATAATCTGAATTACTTTCTGTGAGAGTACTGACTTTGTGGACAAGAAAGTTCAGACTAGCACTGAAAAAATAAATTCCCTTTGGGACACTTAACACAGCCCCTTTTTCTCCCCAAAGCCAGAAAAATCCATTTAAGTTATTTTAGTAACACTAGGAACCTAGAGCAGACTTTGCACAGATTTTGAAGAAGAGAGCAACATCTCCTTGCAGCACAGTTCATTACCAATGTGTCAAAATGATTTGCTGGATCAGGAATATTTCCCTCCCTGGGAGATGTTGATTGAGGCTATAGGCTTCTCATTTGTATATTGCACAGTGCAACTCAGTTAGTTGGGTTTGAGGCAATCAGATGTTAAAAGGCAATTTGGAGAAAATTGCATATAACTTCAAATGCCATTCAAAAAGGATGGGGTAGTGGCATCTGTTTCTCATAACCTTTGAAACATTACACATGCTTCAGAAAGATACTGTTTCTTTAGAAGTAAACCATATAATTTCTGGATTTTTAAAAATTAAACACGGTACCTTTAATTTAGGGTATTATTATTCTAAAGAAGACAATGCTAGCCTTTCTCGACCTTTCTCTGCAGTGTAAGTTATTGTTGGCAAGGTCACATTTGGTCACTTTGTCTGATCCAGGAGTGTATTTCATGAATTACCTTATAATTTTAAGTGGTGACTAGACCTTTGTGTTCTAGATAACGTCACAAAAACAATTTATCCAAGGCATTTGACAGAGAAAGGAAAAATTGCCCACTTTTCCCATCAAACGTAATTACCATTCACCACATCTAAATGAAGTGCTTGTTACATCTTTACTGGAGAACCAAAAGCCACTATGAATAGGTTTATTTCTCCATTAACTGAAAACTGGTTCAGGGAAGACAGGGGAAACGGGCTTTATAATTAACCCTCTTAGTGCTCCAACAGAAAATGGATAGATCTGAAACTTATGCTGTGGTGGAATCTTTTTTTTTTTTTTTTTTTTTAATAAATGATGGAAAGCCATGAGGCAAGCCTCTCACCCCTCCTGCTGTAACACAGGGTCTGGCACTGAGCTGGAATGATGACACAAGGACAGGAGAACAGGCGAACCCAGAGCAGGGCTCTGCAAGTTTATTCAATTAGGTACTAAATGTTTGGAACAAGGTTTCATTTGCCAACAGCTGTATACAATCATTTGTGGTTTTGAGGCCAGGGTAATTGGCATGTTATGAGCTTTTGCCTCAGCTTTTGGCATCTGCCTGAAAACCACATGGAAAGAGGGAAGGTTCTGCATGGAGCTCAGCCAGGAACCCTCCTCAGGGAGTATAATCTCAGGAGGTTTGAGTGAACAAACTTCACCCAAGTCTCATGGACATGGGGCAGATGCTGCCCACCAGCACTCCCAGCGAGGCCTGGTGAGTGAGAGACAGAGTCCTTGCTGGGCTGCAAGCTACCAGAGCCAAGACTGCTTCACGTGCATAGATTTATGCTTTTAACTAGGGATGCCTGTTTTCAGGAAATTGACTGAAGCTGCTTGTTAATTGGAAGCAGTGAGGGAATTTTATTTTCCGTTGTGTGCTTCAGTCCTCAGTGATCCAGCACTCAGCACTAAGTTGTTACAGCTCGGAAGCTGCCACCGATCTTCATCCAGTGGTGACATGACATCCCTGGCCTCCCTTTGAACAGTCCAGGATGCTCTCTCTTCCATGCCATGTTTCCTTTCAGGGCATGCTAGGAGCTGCTACACCCTGCTCCTTGTATCCTCTTCCCCCATTCTGCTTTTTTCTTTTTCCCCTTTCACCAGTGCATCACCTCGTTGCTGTGGGATGCTCTTTGGGGAAACAATGACCATTTGCTACACATTTGTGCAAAGCCAAACACAGCAAGCCCTGCCTAGGCCAACAATTTTTGGCATCATTGCAACAAATGCTAAATACTAATAGCACTATGGTGGAGCCATGCTTCATCATGAGTATCACTAGATGGGATCACAGTACCCCTTTTATTATCACCTGTTACTTCTTCCTGTTAAAGGGGAGTCAGCCTTGAATGGTTCCTCTGGCTCACACTGTCGCAAACAACATCATGTCTTGGTTTCTTAATTGTTTACATCCTGAAGAGCAATCCTGTATCCTGTAGAGAAGCTCCCAACTGCTGTCTAATCATTAACTCAAGATCAGGAGAGCCAAAATATGCAGTGCTAGTCTATATAAGTGTTCTTTAGTTATAGTAATGGATTGTTTCTTCCCCGTGGTGCTCAGAGCTCTTTACAAAGAAAAAGCAGCATTGTTATTGCCATCTAAGGGGCGAAAAAGCTTAAGGACAATGAAGGAACGTGCCTTGCCCACGGTTAGACAGCAAAGGAGAGTCCAATTCTTCATACTTCCCTTGTCATTGGGTCTACTTACAAACCTACCAAAAGCTGTGCGGTATCCACGCCCCTAAGTGAGAACTCAGTGCGGCTACTTAGTAACAACAAAAAGTATAATTTATCCCATATATGTCCAAGAATCAAGGCCAGTTGTTCTGGCAGGCCCTCACATGCTGTTTGGTTGGGGTGCGTCTGTTCTTAACAGATGCTCGGCTGCTTGTTAACGGGATGGAGAGATGCAAACGAAATTCTGCAGGCTTCAGAACAAGCAAACTTTGTCCCTTGATCACAGCACAGTGCCTCCTGCTCCTGACAGTTCCAGTTTTATAGTGGGTCAGGTGGACAACAGATGTTCACCTGCTTAACTACAGTAGCAGTAAAACTCTTAAAAACAACCTCTGAACAAAAAGACCCATCTACTGTTGCTGCTTTGCAGTCAGGCAGGAGCTCTTCAGATGTATTTGTCTACACGTCCTGTCTAATTTCCTCTCAGAAAGTTCAAGCAGTGGAGCCTCCACTCTTTTCTTGGGCAAATAATTTCTTTCTGTGGTAAGACCCTGCTCCTCTGATGTGGCTTTCCTCCCCCACCCCACATGGCTAATTTAACTTTTCCCTTCCTACCCGTGCTCGTCGGCATGGATGGAATATGCACGCTGAAATGTCATCACTCCCCCTCACAATCACACTGTTGTGCTTGCTCATCTGGGGTCCATCTGTGGGGTGGTGGTAAGGGAGCCCTATTATGCTGGAGAGCAGGAGGATGGAGGGATGCGGAGCATGGGAATCCTGACTGTTGTGCTGAGCTGGGTGGTCACACCCTGTTTATGGGGTTCAGTGCTGAGGCAGCTGTGTGAAGCTCCTTACCCCGTGATAGGCACAAGGACATCTCCTAGGATGACCTCACACCCTTGTCCAGTGGAAATGCCATGCTTCTGTTGTTCACAGTTTCTGCTGTTTGCTCTGGTGACTCTGGATAAAACCTAAGGGGCTTTGGAGCTTAGCATTCTGAGTGCCTGTGCCATGTTGAGAATAAGCAGGACTGAAACAAACATCCTTGTTGATCCATGTCAGTCTTCTGTGCCTAGACAGTCAGGGAAGGAATCTAAGCTAATAGGCCAAATAATTTTCTCCAGAGCTTTTATATTGTGTATGGGTCTGCTGCTGTCTACAACACCACGGAGCTGATACCTGCAAAATTATCGTTTTTAGTGAATCTGTATGAACAGAGACTGGCTTTGACGCTGAAAGCTTATGTCAGGCAGCACATGGGATGTGAGGCATACGTGGGATGTGAGCTGGGATTTTGTGGTTACACTTTCTGCTGAAGCATCAGCCCAGTGAGAGGCTGACTACTATGAGCCTGAGGGTGATGCTTGCAAAGCTTCTCACAGCAGAGCTGCTGACCATGGGTGGGGCAGAAAGGGCCACAAGGGGTGAAGATACTGCTGTCCTTAGGAAGACAAAACCCTTGTCTAGAAAAAAGAAAAGTTAAGGAGGAGTTTTTCCTCCATGTACGTCATATGTAGCCTGAATTTTCTGCTGCTCGGGGGAGAATGCCAAAAACAATTCGTATCCTCCAAAGGAGGAAATCCAGTCCAAAAATGAAAACAGCTAGACATATGCCTCCTCTGAAAATCAACAGGATTTATGCATCCCAATCTCTTTCTCATTTTAAGACTTTCATCCCACACAAAGCACTCAGCTATGCTTTTAGGACCAGGTTCCCCTTTTCCTTGCAAAATCACTGCCTCCTTTTCATATTCATCACCAGTGGGGGATCAAAACCAGCCTACAACCCAGCAAAGGCAGGCTTCACGTTTGCCTTCTACAGCTTTGTTTAGCCCTCCGACAGAGCTCTGGAAAAAGCCCAGGCTGCAGCCTTAGCTTAGGGCTGAATGAATAAAGGTCACCATGCTCCAGGATGGAGGTTCATTGTCACACTGGGAGACAGAGATGGCCAGCTAAGCTGGAGGTGATTTGAACAAAAGGTACAGCACTCAGCTGTGCTCACCTTCAAAGATACTAATCTCACAGGCTAGCTCTTGCCTGCAGAAAGCAGTGCTGTGACTCATGTCAAATGATGGGATCTTACCCATGACACTCCTGTGGAAATGCCTTTTCTTACCTGCTGAGAGGAAGAAGGACACAAAGGGTCACCTCAGCTGCTGGGGCTGAGGTCATCAATAAGCCAGCTGATGATTTCCTCGAGGATGAGCTGGTTAAGCAGGAAAAGCAGGATAAAAGAAATAGTGAGCAAGTGCCGCTGTCTTGGCAAAATCATCTTAGAATTGATAATTCAATAGCCCCTTGGTGAATTCCTTTGCTTTGGTTTTACTCATGTGCCATTACTATTTTCCTATCATTAAGCAATGTCTGGAAAAGCATGATTATAATAAGAAACAAACCCCACCAGATAACAGGGATGCACTGCTAGAAATAGGATCCCAGCTGCCATCTACTTATAAAACCAAAGAGATCTGCTCTTTCTCCATCCTGCCTTGAAGAGCTTGTGGAGTTGAGGATGTTTTTCATGCCTAACAGGACATTCTGCATTTGGACTGCATAGCCCCTTTTCCTTATCCCTCTTTCTTGCTTTTTCTTGCATTACTTTGCACACCTCTAACTGCTTGTAGACAAGAATGCTGGCAGGAAGCATATGAACTCTCAAATGTATTGAATATGTGCTTCAAGAATGAAAACACAGAGGTATTGCAGACCTCTAGTCCACTGAGATAGCAGGTTGAGTTATGGAGACATTCAGTCTTTGGGCTGCTATAGTAAATGAATAAATCTTTATACTGGATTATATGCTGGCATTAGAACTATTGTTAAAACCTAGCACACAGGAGTTCTCAAATTATTCCCTGATGAAAAGATTGGGTACCAGCACTTGAAGGAAATGAGTTACTTCTTTTGCCCAACATTTAGTTTAAACCATGAAACTCACTGCCAAAAAAAGCTGCAAAGGGAAATGATTAAGCAGGCTCAGCAAAAAATATCAGCTGAAGCTGAGAAAGACTGGCTCATGAGCAGTGGTTAAAGAGGACAGGACAGATGGTCATAAGGAAGAATCAGTACACAGAGAGCCCTGGGCAGGCTGGAAGGTTGGGCCAGCTAGGGAAGCATGAAGAATTGGACTCTCCTTTGCTGGAAAAATTAATGACTGGATTTGACAGGGCCCTGGATAGCTCAGACCTAGGCTCTGCTTTACATAGACCAGATGGTCCCCAAGATCAGGGACCCAGCCCAGACTTACTGAGGTTCTATGGATTCAAGCCTGAAATCAAATAGTCAGGCTGAGGGGAGGATTCGTCTTCCTCAGTCTTTGCTTTTATTTTTCTAGGTACCTGCTTCTGCCCATTGGCAGAAATGTCATGCTGAGCTGGGTGAATCTAACCTGAAACTGCATCAGTTTTTGTACTCTTATGATTCCTCTGCTGTAAAACCCCATTTTCCTTTCCAAGGAGGATGCTGTAAATTCAAGCTTCACATCGGAGGTAAGGCAACCTTTTGACATGACCATGCAGTCACTGGGATAAGCTACATTATCCAGACAAGTTGTTAGCTGTTACCCAGAAAAAAAAAAAAAAATCAACAGAAAGCAGCTGGGAATAAGAAGGAAGCAAGGGATGCATGTCCTGAACATCACTGCTTCCATCAATAAAGCTGTCTCTTGTACATGTGCGTGCCTGTATACCACTCATTGCTGAGCTAGAGCAGAGTGCTTAGCAGACAGCGTTACTTGCAAACCCTCTGCCCCCAAAGGACCATCTCCAATCAATCTGAAATGATGGTGGGTTCACTGGAGTGCCTCATGGCTTACATCCAGCTGAGACAGGGGCTCTCCCTTTAATGGCAATAGCAGCATGTGGGCAGGGAAAGGAGGCAGCCGAGCGGAAGGATGGCTGGGGCAAGTGGATCAGTGCTGCATGCACTGAATGGATGGAGCCATCCCCAGTGACCCTCAGGCCACAGCAAGATGGGCCCCCAGCAGCCAGCACCACCCTCGCTCTGTTGATGCCAAGGGATGGGCACTGAGGTGGAGGTGAGCTGGAGGTGAGCTGGAGGTGCAGCCTTCTCTTACATCACTGATGTTAACAATACAGCTGCTGCAGTGGGTGGCAGCCTGGGCTCCCAGTCTCCCTTTGTCCTCACTTGGGCAGTGAGGAGATGTGCTGGGTTTGTTTCTGGGCCAAACAAAAGCCTGCTCCAGCGAATGCCACTGTGGCTTACAGTCTTTCATCTCAGGACCTACGTGTTCCGTCAGCTGCGCCTGCAAAGCCTGCGTAACTCTTTGTGTTTGCTCTCAAAACAAGCATTCAAATACACTCTTTTCTTTTCCATAAGAAAACAAGAGCAGAAGAAACCTGTGTGAACAAGCCACAAGTAGGAGCACCCTTAGCTGTGGGAAGCCAACAACAACAGGGGCACCACTTTCATATTTCCTCACAGCTCTGCAGCAAACAACAGGGAACAAAACAGCAAACCCAGTGTGGAAAGAGCCACTGGTGGGATTTGCTTTATGGAAAAAGGCTGTCCTTGTGTCCTACAGACATTGGTCATGGTGAAGCCAGGCAGTGACCTGTCTGTGAGCTTTCCCCCACTCTCTCATGGCCTCACTTCACCAAACCTAACACAGTTCCTCTACAAAGTGCAGAAGTCAGCACTGTGCACAGGTGGCTCCTTTATGAAGCTAAGAGTGGAAGGCTGGCTGGATTTCTGAGAACCTTCCCTGAGTCTCCTGGGTTGCATGGAGCCTGCCAGGGTGCAGGGATAGCCCCAAGCCCACAGGGGACAGCTTCCTGCCACGAAAGTCCAACAGGGTCCCCAAAGAGCCTGTGTGAGCCCCTGCTCTGAGCAAGACAGCCTGAACTCAGCAGGGACATGAGCCCTAGTCCTGGGTGCACCAGATGTAACCAGTGGTCTGCCTTGTACAGCCCATGGCTTGTGTTTTCTATCTGTGTTCTCTGTCCTCTAACCTCTTTGAACTGCCTTTTTATATGTCTAAGCAGTGCTCAGAGTGGGACTCTCACAGGATCACCATCCAAATTGTAATTATACCCAGACACGATATTAAAGTTGAAGGGCCAAGTACTCGAAAGTTAGGGAACAATAGAATTTATATTGCCTCTGTACTTTAGTGCAAATCCTTCCCTCAGCAGCTGCTGTGGTTTCTGTGCAGCCTGTGTTTGCTGTGAGTGGGAGAACCCAGGGGCACGTTTTCTGGGTGTCCTCAGTAACTCCCTGCTGCTCCCATGAGGAGTCAAACACAGGGCAGCACCACACACTCCCATGGCAAAGTAGTCACACAGGGCTGGCTGAATGTGTTGGAGGAATCTGCCTTTGTGCCTCCCATGTACCCTGCAGCTGTGGGAGCACAATGCTGGATGGCCAGCAGGGCAAAGGATCTGGTGGATGAAAAATACCTCAGCAGGAGCTAATGGTTTTTTCTAGCCCAGATCACTTCAGTGTGAAGCCTGGAGGGGTGGTACAAGGGTGAGGATGAGAGTGAAGACTAGGAAAGAAGGACTTATGCTGGCTTTGCTCCAAACAAAACATTCTTCCAACTTAGGCAAACAGCAATGCTTGCGTGACACTCTCTCGGAACCTCTTTTACCCTTCACAACTCCTGAGACAGTGTTTTTTAATCCAAGTTACTGAACATGTTAAGCAAGGATGGAGACAGGAGAGGATTTAGCAAAGAGCAGCAAGGTCATGGTTCTGAGTGACTGAGTGCTGCCCTGGATACTGGAGTTCTTCCTGCTCAGCACCTTGGAGATGTTAAACACATCGCTCTGTCCAAACGTTTTGCAGGCAGTCACTGCTTTTCTTCCTCATTTTTTGAGTGCTTTTAAGTCCTTGCTTCAGACCAGAAGAGCACTTGGACTTGTAGAAGTATATGCCATCAGATTTTGTCAATACAGCCTTAGTCTCTAGCCTTCTCAGGCATGGCTAACCTGTTTCACCAAAAATTCAGTCTGGGGCAGTCCCCAGGAATGTAAACTCTCAACCCTCAAGGTGAAGTGTTGGAAACACTGATAAATACCTCAAATCAGGCTCCTGGAATGGGAAGCATTTGGCAAGCTTGTAAGGGGCAAAACCAATCCACAACACTTGAGAATAGAGCTTGTCTCTATAAATAATAAAAAGGAGCATCTGTTATCTAAAGAAGTCAGAGCATGAAGCTAAAATGTCCTCCAGGGTATTTGTATGCATTTGCAGGAACTGGCACACAGCTGGAATGGGTGTACAAAATGCCTCTCTGAGGCTAATGAGATCTTACCTGTGCTTTAACATGAAAGGGACTGAGCTTCCATGCGCAGAGTGGAAGGCTGTATTGCTCCAGCTCTCCTTCTCCCAGGTAAAAGGGTGCAGAAGTGCACCACTTGAGGCCTGTTATTCCACTTGCAGAAGTGATTCAGGCATCCATGCCCCCATGGCATGGATTCAAAATCTAGGTGACCAGGGTTCTACATCAGTATAGTGAGTCTGGTTCTTCTAACTTCACCTCTCAGCTGAAGCTCTTAAAGTGATGTAAGTAAAAATGTTAAATCTGACTTTATCTCTAAACTTGGGGAAAATTTGGCTCTGGGTAGTAGCATGTGCTAAAGGTGATATGCTTAGTACCCAGCAAGGGTGAAAAACACTGTCAGTTTGAGTGCTTCACTCTTGGTTCCTTCGGATGAGGATGTTTTCCCTGGCCATCCCTTTCTGTGGCTGGTGGTAACACTGAAAATGAAAGATTCCTTCCTTTAAATGTCTGGGAGGGAATTGATGGGAAAAGACACAGATCACATCAGCTGTAACATGCAAAGTCCATTTTTCTTTGACAGTCTCCCTGACACCAGGGCTAGAAGGCCTCATGTTCAGGTGAAAGTCTTCTCCCACTTTTGCCAACCAGCCTGGTGGAGAGACAGGCTTACAGAAAAAATGTTTCTGGAGACTCATGGTAAGGGACTCCCCTGTTGCTTGCAGACTTCACATTTTAGGGTGCTGCTTTCCAGGTGCTTGGGCTTTTCTTGAAGTTGATTTTGACCTCATGAAAAAATCTTGCTTTCAAATTTTAATAATTGCATTTTATGCACTCTCTTTCTTGTTGCCTTTCTTTTCTTCCCTTCCTTCTGGCCTTTGGCGTTTTTTTCTTCCACATCATAGTCACCACATACTTGAAGTGGGAGGACAGAAACTAAAATAAAGTATTTAATACCTCAAGTGTTTTTAAACCATCAGCAATTGGTAGAAGCCCAACAAGAGGTCATCCCTGGAGATAATGCAGCTGGTGAACTCCTTATGGATGCCACCTTTCCAAGAGCAGTGTTATTTCCTCATGAGGTAGGTGTGCTTATTTATCGTGTCATTAAAGCTGTTTTTTTCAGACAGCCTTTAAACATCTTCCCTGGGGATTTGCCAGGCTGGGCAGCAAGCCAAGTGGAACCCCCCAAAGTTAAAAGCTCAGCTCTGTTGGACATAAACCACTTAACATTTCAAAGAGGACCAAAGTGGTACATATCCAATTGGTTTCCAGCAGGAAAGAAATAACTGGCAAGTAGCACACTGAGCCCATCACAGTGGCAAGAGCAGGGCACTGCTGTATGTTGTATCTACAGGCTGTGATTATGGATCCTTCACTCTGCTTGCCTTGGCTCCAGAGGGGCTGAGACTGGTGCTCCAAAATCCCCTGCTCTGTTGCTGCCATGGGCTCTTACTGCTGCTACTTTCCATCACTGCTGCAAACCTTCCCCTTCCCCTGCTCACAGGGCTTGAATTTTGGTGTTATGTATCTTGAATGCAGCTGTCCAGAGCTCAAAGGGTGGTGCTGTTCATAATTCACTGTCCCCAGGCCAGGTGACAGCAGTGACACCTGGCACAGGTTCTTCCTCTTCTGAGATACTCAGACTACTTCCATACAGGGATGCCACTATGGGTTTTGAAATTTGCTTTTCACAGACCTTCAGCTGGATTAAACTCAGTTGCTGCCAGATTAGCAGAGTGCAACACAGAGGATCAGCTGCAAAGCTGATTGAGGGACAGAAGATTCCCTGGATTTCAGCAGGTCATAGATGCAGCCTGTAGGAGGGAACTCAATAAACTGTGTACCCTGGTTCTCCCTGTTGTGAGGAACAACACTGATCATCCCTGACTGAAGACAAATGCTTTAGGATCTCACAGTCCCAAGGGCAAATGATGTTTTTGTTGGGTTTAATGTCTGGTCCAGCATTTGGTGCAAGATACCTTGGCCTGTTCAGTGAACAGTACAGTCCTGAAGGGCTACCCGCTTGCCAGGAGCATTATTCCTGCAGGGCCTTTCAGATAGCAATGGAGTTCCTCCAGATTTGGACTTGTGAAGCTCAAATCCAGATCTGATGCCTCAAAACAGCAAAAAAAAACATAGCCACCCCCACCTCTGGGGACTGACACTTCCTCTCAGCAGGTTGTGACAACAGAAGACAGCCCCTATTTGGCAATCCCAAATTGCCTGGCTGCTTTCCTCATGTGATGGGACACAGCAATGCAGAGGAGCAGGCTGAAAAAACCTGCAAGAGGGAAGAAAGGAAGCAGCTCCCACGCTGGCAAACCCAGCCAGTGTGTCAGATCCTAGCAAGAGATCACTGCTCAGAAAAGTAGGGGAGGAGACTTACACAGAGACAAGACCAGAAACAGAATAATCTGTGTTTTCAATGAATAAAACATGGCAGTCCTTGCAGACAGAGGGTGAGGTATTAAGGATAATAATAATCTTTTTGGTCTCTCTTCTGAGCTTCAGGGGCTCATTTTGCAAATGGTTATTTGTATAGCTGGGGCTGCTGCCTCACAGCTCACACTGCTCAGACTAATGTCCTACTTTTCTCTCTGCCAGCAGCCTGGCTTTGCAAATGTTCATGACTCAGCAGTAAATATAAGCCCTGAAAGTGAGCTGGAGCAGCAAGGATCCCTCCTAGGAGCCAGGTCCCACGCTGGCTGGCTCCAATGGAACTCAGCTCTTTTGCAGGATCCAGCACTGAAGGGCTGCACCTGCCTGGGGAGGACCAAGGGAAGATTTAGGCTTGAGCAAAAGCCCAATGGTCATCCCAGTAAAACTGAGCTACCAAGCAGGCACTGAAGAGAGGCTACATCTCTGTCCACTCAGTCCTGCTGGTGCTTCCAGACTGGTGAAAAGAGTCCAAAAGAGCTGAGCTGACCACAGGCTGGATCTGCACCCGGAGCACTTTGTGAGTACAGAAATTCCAGTGAGCTGCCCTCGAACAGGTAAGCACAGCAATGGCAAACCAGGGGCAGCAGAGACCCTGTGCTGCTGCAGGCATGTGCTCCTTGGCAGGGAATCCCCACTGAGCTGTGTGACCTGCATTAAAAGGCAGCCTGTGATGATTAGCTGCTGTTTCTGCAGAGTAAGCCTCCTCTCTCCCCTGTTTTTATCTAGTGGCAGAGGAATAGAGGTGGGGCAACAGCTGGTACAGATCCTGCTGTTGGTGTCAGGAAGTCCTCGGGGATGACAGGGAAGGGATCTGAGTGGGGCACCTGGCACCACCATCCTGTCCAAGGGCACTTGGTAAATTGAGATGGCTCAGCAGGACCTCGGGCTCAGCCAGACCGTGAACTTCTGCCATGCTGAGCCTTATCAGTGCAGATTCCCCAGTCCATGCACACCAGGGAACCTGTGCATCAGCTTCAGGTGGGAGAGGAGGCAGAAATTTCTGTCAGCCTTGCAGCAGCTTCTTACAGCTCTCTGAAGAAGAGTTCAGCCTCGGTCTTGAATCAGTCCAGTAAGAACAGTGAAATTCTTGCCCAACAATTTCAGTGACAAACTGTAGCTGGTTTCCATGTAAGTTGCACATTAAAAGATACCAATAATAGTAAATATGGGAGTGGTAAAACAGAAACAATGTTCTACCTCCATTTAACCCCTCCTATACAATGGGCACTGGCAGGGTATTGCAACACCTTTTGGAATCCCTCCTCCACTCAAACAAAGACTTGTTTTCCCAGTGATTTGTGTATATTTATTGTGATTTTATATAAATTAATCCATTACTTTACAGGGCATGGAAATGCTTTCCCAAACCTGGACTTCTAAAAGGATGTAAAACATAAACTAAAAATTAATCCTTGTCTTCCTTTGCCTGCTTCTTTTGAAAAAAAAAAATACAAAGCATTTTATTTTAAAATAAAGAAAACAATAATTACAAATATTCAGGCTTTTCCCACACCCCACCTTTCTTGCCAGAAAGAGTTTAAAGACAGAATACAGTATGCTTTCCACAAAACAGAGGGATTTTAGTAAGGCCATTAATAGACATTTAATTTTAACAAGTGCCACTATAAACATTTCTCTAAAATTCACCAGGGATGCAGGATTTTATCACTTCAGGAGCACTGCTTGGCTCTGTGATTTGCCATGATGCTGGATAATGATCTAATAGGCCTCACTGACAACAAGCTGGCACCCTGCCATGGGCATGTGAAACCATCCTCCAGCTGGGAGCATGAGAAAACCTGCAAATAATGCCTCCTGATTTCCCAGCTATTAGAACAGCATGGATTAATGTGGCTGCAGCCATCTCGTGCAAATAAGGCATGAAGAGAAGTGCCTGAGCCTGGACATTACTGCTGATGGCTGATTTTGTCGTTCCCATCACCCAGAAATGTATCTGGGGCGTTGCTTCTTTGTTCCACCTGCAAAATGAATGAAGGTTCACTTAAAAAGAAAATAGTACCATTCATTTAAAAATGCACTGGTTCAACACTGCTGTTTGGTTGTCCTTTGATTAGTAGTGTTTCCTATTTGAAAAAAAGTAACAAATGTCTGTAGTAATGCTATAGGTAGTGACATTTTCTTCATTTTTTTTTTTAAGGTAATGATTTCTGTGAAATTCTTCATGGCAAGGGGATATTTCAATTTACTGTTGTTTCACTTTTATTTTGATACATTTCATTCAGCTCATGCAGGTACTCTCTGTCAGAGTAGATTAAAAGAGGAAGAACAGTATTAACTGAATTTGTCATCATTTTACCCTTGCTCTGAGGTCTGTAATGCTCTGCAAGACTTACTTGTCTTCATTTCCCTTTGAAAGTGGATCATATCAGAAGTGACTTTCTTACTTGTCACTTGCACTTTCTGATTCAAACCAAAACAACAAAGAAGAATTTTTGCTTGAAAGTTGTCAAGAAAAATACAAGCTCTACTAAATCTGTCACAGAGGCACACTTCTCCTTTTGCAGGCTTCTGATTCAAACCCCATGGATTTTAGTGGATGCAAACCCCACGGATTATCCTGATTTTTTTTCTGGAAAATGAGTCTCTGTTGCTGAAGAACCAATGAATGGGGACATGCAAGCTGAGGCCAAAGAGGTGCTGTCTAGATTTTGCTCCCGGGATCTATTTTCCTAGGACCTGGCATCAGGTTTTTAATACTTCTGGACAATTTACCCACAGTTCATTGTACACCTATGATAAAATGACAGTGTTTTATGGAGATCTTGGAGTTAGGTTCTGGACTAACCTCTTGATTTGGGGTGAATTAGCCAGGACTCATTCAATAAATCCTTCTGTAGCATTTCTCACTTGTGCTGTCCACAGATAGAGGGAATGTTCCTTTCCATCCACCACTGAAAACGGCACTGAGTGTGAAGGCAATTAGGAAGGGTGGAAGCCTCCCCTCCTGGATATCTCCTACAGCACTGGGTGTGCAGCTGCAGTGGTCTCCCCCTTCCACTCCTGAGCACCCCACTGGTGCTTCACAAACTCACCCCAGGAGCAGAAATTTCCAATTTGCCTGCTGCACGCTAAAATTCAGGTCTCTGCAGAAAGAGCCATCTGTGGAGTCCCGCTCTTCCAGGCTGGCCCAGTAACACCAAACTCTCTTTTCTAGTCAAGAGAAACAGCAGGAATCTGGCTCCAGCGTAGCCAATCCTGGTAGAAGAACCAAGCAAAACCTTAGTCTGCCCTGTGAATATAGACAGCCAGCTCTACCATCACAAAAGAGGAAGACAGTTTCTGTTGAAGAATGATCATTCAGATTGCTTGCAGCACACACTTATCATGTGGTTTGGAGGTTTTTCCTAATAGTGCTAAAAATAGCATCATGTGATGCTTCTTTATATTAAGTTTATTTGTAAATTTAATAAACTGAAAAGAAGAAAAGAAAGCAAAGCAATAAAAAATTAAGATGACAACCAGTTAGGAAAATAGAAAGAAGAGATATGACTAGAAGTATTTATCTGGGAGCTAGAAAAAGAGGGAGATAATTGACAGTCTTCATTTACTAATAAAATCAGATTTCTGATTATAAAACAGGAAACCTCTGGCTATTTTAGTATAGATGTAATTTTCATGGCTGAAAGCATCCTTTTTCCTTTCATCTCACATTATTTGAGGCTAAAATTTAACAAAATCAGTCAAAATACTTCTCTAGCCAGTGGGAAAACCCACCATATGAGTTTTGCCTGTGACAGTGTCAGACGTATTAAGCTTATAGGGAGCAGACCAGTCCTAATCAGTCACTCAACATCTCTGAGCTTGTCTTTTCCACCTAAGAGAATACAATAAGCCTTTCATTCCTCTCTTACATAACCCCACAGTGACTTTTCAGCCACTTACCCACCTGGGTAATTTTTATTTTAATAAATAATAAGGATCAGAATAAGCAAGCATGTAAAATTTCAATTAAATATTTAAAAGGCCAGTGCTGTGGCTGCTGCAGTCTGTACCCACTTTCCAAAGTCCTTTAATATTCATTCACAGAGGACAAGCATGAGATTGCCCTGACTGCTTAAGAAAACCTCTGTGTTGATCCCTCTGTAGGCCTGAGTTTTTTCTCTTTCAAGTTTAAGAAACTGATAGGAAGGTTACAGCTACATCCTCCCACCCACCCACTTGGCACTTAAACTGTAATAGGTCCTTTCCTGACAAGTGGTAATCTTCCTCTCCCCATGGCATCTCTGCCAGACCTCATCACTGGAGCACACAGGTGCTTGTTTTGCATGAAAAAAAAAAAAAAAGAAGTGCAGAATGGATTTTATTAAACATTTTTTTTCTTGCTCCTCAACCAAGCACATGATATGTGAATCTCAAAAGGCAACAGTTATGGAAAAATCTGACTGATAAGAGGAAATTTCCCTCTCCCACTACCCTCACAGCACTGCTGCAACCCTTCAGCACAGAGAGTGCAGCCTGGGCTGAGAGCCTTGTGCTCACCTGGTCCGTGGCACAATCCCCGTGGTCCCTGGGACCACACACCCTGGCAGTGGTACAAGCATCCCCACTGCCTCTGGAGTTCGGCTGTGGAGCTGCCTTTCCTGTGCCTTAGCTTGTAATGGCAGACAAAAAGTCCTGCAGGAAAAGAGCAAGCGAAGAGAGCTCTCCCGAGGGCCATGTGAGGTCTGATGGTCATTATGAAGACATCAAATGACAACGTTTTGGAAACACCACTGTACCGCAGCCGCGGGGGAGCAACAGGAGCCCTGTGATTCCTGTAATGATGGCACTGGGGGTGTGGCACTGGTTTCTGTCACCTCAAATGCAGTGTTCAAGTTCTGTGTGATGGGGAACATTTTCAGCTCACAGCCACGGGCAGCAGCTGCAGTGATACAGACAACAAACAAACAGAAGGAAGAGAGAATAACAGGGATCTTTAATGAGTTTTTTCGTGGTTAAATTTTTTGTGGTCCAACAAAATTTGGAGCAAAAGAGAATGAAAAATCAGATGAGTCAGGTTATCCCAGGGCATCTGATGCTACCAGAAGCCTTTTCAGCTTTGCTTACATAATTTTATTGTCAAGCACAGCACGTTGTTAGGCATGTACATATGTAACACTGGGGCTTCCTGATCCCAGGTTCACTGCTGCATTAACCAGTGACATCAATTCATATGTTAAGGGAGAAAAGGGAGATATTAAGGATTATTAAGGATTAGAGGTGGACTAAAGCAAAATTTTAGCTCAAACCCCATTTTAAGCCTGCAGTTCAAATCTCTCTCTCCCAGGTCAAGTCTGAGTGCCTCGGGTTCTGACAACTGCAGCATCTGGCTGCACACCCTCACTGGTAAGTTTGGGAGGATCTGTAGCTATATGGGTGATGTGCTCCTGTCTGAAAAGAAATATCCATCCAGGGTTCTAGTGGAGCCTTGTTCTCTGATATAAAATTTATTTGATAATTTTGGACACCCAGGCACACTCGGTTTTTCTGAAGTGTTGCTCAGCTGTCCCGTGAGCAGAGAGGCAAGCTGTAATTTAAGGCAGCAGCTCATCAGATTCCCAGCCATCACCTACTAATTAATCTACTGCAGACCTCTCGCTTCCAGAAAAGGCTGCCAGTTTTTCTGCCTTTTTGTTACACCTCCCTGAGGAGCAATCTAACTTGACAAAGGATTTTTCAGGCCCACCAACATAAGCATCTTCAGTGGGGTATATGAACCAGTAACCTCAGCTGTATTCCCAAAATGGTCTCCAGAGTTAAAGGTCTGGATAGCTTGATTTCATTAAATCCCTGTCCCTGTCTGCCTTTCTGTACAGAAGGCAAGAAGATGAACAAGCAGCACCATCTTTGTTCAACTCTGGAGCCAAAACCAGGGATAACAAAACTACCCCCAAGACACCCACAGCACAGCTGTCTGTAGGAAAGCAGCTGAGGAGTGCTAGAGAAATGCAGGACTGTAGCACCTTGCACTACAGAAGATGGAAAGGTTGCTAGAGGAGCCCTGGAAGAGCTTGAGGGGAAGCATGGTGCTGTGGAGAGGAATGAGAGTTGCTTGTCGGGAGGGGCAGGAGGAGGAACCTTTCTTGCCCTGCTGCAAGGGACAGTGGTGGGAAGAGCAGCAGGGATGGCTGCAGGGACATTCTGGGATCAATCAGCAGGGGAAATCCAGGGCCATCCCATTGGATGGCTCTGCTGTGCCATCTATGATGCTGAGGAAACTCTCCAGCCCTGCCAATGCAGATGTTGTGCTGGAGCAACAAATATCTCCACAGCAGCTGGACTCCAGTGTGGCCTCCCTGGACCTGAGCCAGTGCTAACCTGTGGGCTCCCAGCCCTCCTGCAGCCAGGTTCCCTCTCTGCTCCCATGGCAAGCCCATTGTCCTGTGCAGCTGCTGCCAGACAGGCCATCCTGTTAAGGATATCCCCATCCTGAGTGGTTAGGGATCAGGATGCCTCCCTGGGATGAAGATGCCCCTGCCAGTGCCTTTGCACAGGTGCCCTGAAATGCTGCAGCAAGCACAGCCCGCAGTCCAAAGGAGAGCTGGTCAGCCCCACTGCTCATTTATAATCAGAAAATCGTGTGTTTGCTGGTGTCACACTGAGTGCAGCATGAGGACTCATCAGGGTCCGTGCAACCACCCTGTGCCCACTTTGCCAGCTGGGGGATGCCAGACACGGTGTGCTGCTGGGCATGGCTGCAGAATGAGATCCTGGGGAGGATGCAGAATAAGGAGCTGCTGAGTGGAGACCTCATTTCTGTTCCCTGGGGAATTTCATGCTCCATCGGTACCACAACCTCATGCACAGATGAAATATTACACAGAGCAAGAACCCCTTCATCTTATAAATCAAGGCAAGGAAGATTGAACAAAGCCCTTTCTGTACTCCTGCCCAACAGCCCCACTGCTTCACAGAGTGAATGCCACAAACTAAACTTCATGACAGAAGCCTTTTGCTAAAAGATGAATTTCATGCTTTTCCCAGGCTGGCTGTGGACTCATTCGTGGGGCTGTCAGAGAGCTAACCTTTCCCTGTCAATCTGTTCTCCATCTTAATAAGGGTACAACAAAGCAGAAGCACTCTTAGACTTAAAACCAAGAATACATTAAAAGGCAGAGTATAAACTGCCTTTCTGCAGAAGCAGTGAGCATCCAGCACTGATAATGATATTGAAAGTGGGGATTAAGCAGCAGAGCGCTGAGGGAGCCAGCATATGGTAGCCCATTGACCTGTCCCATATGCAGCAGCTATTGTTCCCTCCCCACTGTCCCACAGCAGCCTACTCAGGCTTTTTTTTTGTGGCACGAGGGCCAGGGCCAAGGCTGGGGTCTGCTACAACTTGACATTTACACATGAATTGTGCAACACCACTGCACAGAGAGCCAGGGTGACCAGTGCCACTCAGCAGTGTCTCAGTAATGAGGCTCAGCAGAAAAAAAAGCACTGGGGAAGTTGCTCTGGATATGCTGGTGGAGAGGACCTTGCACACCTTTCCTAAAAGAGCTATTTGCTCCTGCTCAACCAACTTATAGGAAGAGACCTCATAGTCAGAACTAGATCCCACATAATCCTCTACGAAAAATACATTAATGTCCTGCTGTTTGTAGTTGTTTCTGGCAGCTTTCACGATGTAGGACCACCAAAGTACTCCCAGATTAATTTAAATGATACAGCTATTTTTAAATCCTACAAACCATTAATCCCAAACATGTTTTTTAGCCAGAACTCTACACATTTATTTGATTTCTATCTAAAGCCATAAACGAAGCCTTGCTCAATGATGAGATTTCAAAGTTCTTGAGCCAAGCTTGAGCTACTAGGCCTTTTAAGAGCTTTTGGAGCATGGTTTTTATTCAGAGACACCTTTGCCTGAATTTTTCAGACAGCCCTGCATCACATACTCAGAGCCTCACTTTCCTTCTTATTCTCACACAGTTGTTAAGCCAAAAGTGCTGCAAGTACAAGGCTGTGCACATCAAGGAAATACAAGATGTCCCCCTGTCATAAGATAGTATTAGTCATTCTGACCTGAATTATTCTGTCACTGTATATGAGGATAAACAACATCCCTGTGCTTGTGGCTAAGCACAGGAGTGGCCTTCCAGGGTGGATGAGCAATCTTCATTTTCATAAGTACTGGAAATTCAACTGGACATTACCCTAGGCAACTTGGTCTCCTTGGCCCTGCTTTGAGCAGCTTCATCAGCTGCAGGTTGAATCTCAGGCTGCAAAGGCTTCTTTCCCAGGGAAGACAGAGGGCACAGGGATGGCACTTGCACGGAGCTGACCCAGCATCGCCTGCCCTACACGAGCCCTGTTGAGGGGCAGAACGTGCTGGCTTGGCCAGTACTCACAATGTCATACAGCCTAAGCTGGAGCTGATACATGTCCCTTCTGTGTCCAGCCTGCCAGAGCTTTGCCTGCAGTCTACACTGTGGATATGGTTTTCCTTGCTGAGGTCAAAGTGCAACGTAGGAACAGAAACACGATGGGATTTTCTTAGCGAATTCCTGATCAAACTGGCTTAGAAAATTTTGGAGGAAGCAAGAAGAAGCATTTAGCAATCACTATGATGTTTTCTATTCTGTCTGCCTCAAAACTATCCTCTCACTCTGAGCCACATGCTATGCCTGCCCAAACCATAATCCCTCAATGTCACTGTCTGACCTGCCTTTCCACCTCTTATCTTCCAAAAAGAAATCACACCTGGTTAAATTCTAGTGAAGTCCCCAACCTCCAAGCCCCATCGTGGGGTGAAGTGGCACAGAGAGAGACTGTTCCTGCTGCCCACCATGCCGTGCAGTGCTGGCAGTGATGCTCGGGTACCACTGAGGATCAGCAGCACTGATACCACAGGAATGGAGAGGTCTGCAGGAGCAGAATGGAGCAGGAGCTGCAGGCAGCAAGAGCCACCCGGCAATGTGCACAGGATGAAAGTGGGAACAAGGAAACCTGATAAAACCAGTGGGAAAGGCTGGTTTTGACTTGGTGAAAAGGCAGTCACAAGGTGTGGCCAGTGAAACACCCTCCTTCAAATCCTGGGGTTGCACACAAGGCAAAGGCTGCTCAGGCTCCCCCAGTGCTGCGCTTCCCGGCCGGGCTGGGTGCGGGGAGCCAAGCCTTTATGTGATTTATCCATTGCAGACTGAATTAAGCCAAAGGCCGGCCCGTCCTGGGAGCACCGAGGACCTGTCAGCAGCTGAATGGGAGCATTGTGCGTCAGCTGCTGCTGTCAGAAACCGGCTCCGCGGGCAGCAGGCGCCTGCAGCAGCTCTCTCTGGCCAGGAGCGCTCACACTGCTCACTGCCTTGGTGGCACGCAGACCTTGTGTCTTTGTCCTCCCCTTGCAGGGAGGGCTTTTCACCGAGGTCTGGGCTGCAGGAGGCAGGGACGAAAGAGACTTCTTAATGGGAGAGAGGCAAGAAACCATCAGCAGAACAAGAGCAAGCAGGGTATGGCCCTTGCTACGTGGCCTTAGAGAATGAGTGTGAAAGCAAGAAAAATAAACCCAGCTTACAACCCCCCAACTTAGATAGATCCAGGCCTATGGAGGGGTCATGAAAAGGTTTGGAAAAAAGCTGATCCCTTGAAAACTTTTTCTTTAGAAACAGCTAAGCTGAAGTTGTCATGTTTCTTTGGTTTTTGAATATCAGGACAGCAAATGAATGTGCTTGAGCCTCCAAATCAATATACTGGAGGTGGACTTGATGAATAGAAACTCAGTGATTTTACCCTTCTTTCACTCCAGGTTTTACACTTCAGTAATTCAGATGATTCTTGTCAAGCCTGATGTGCACCATGAGGGGGACAAGAAGAGCCAGGTCCCTGGGGACTCTTTGCTGGTGTTTCCTCTGCAGCTGAGTTGATGCAACAGGCTGCAGTGAAAGGGAAGAGCACTGCCTTGAAAAAGAGAATAACGGGGAGCCCTTATTCTTGGTGTAACTCCTTTGAACTAACACGAGTCACACCACAGATTAGTTTGGATCAGGGTTTTTACCCGACCATCATTAGAAAGGAAGGTTGCTCAGGTTTGAGACACCGCACTGAGACACAAAGACACTGCATCCTTTGTAATGCAAATGTGGTTTCTGCTTCAATAGGCTTCAGAGAATGATGGACAAAAAAACATTGTACAGAGATGTCTGTGGCTTCACTCTTATTCTTCTGTGATGTGCAACTTCAAAAGCAGGCATTTTAATTTGACAGATAGACATTCAGTCATAAATAATAATGTATACTGGCTCTTAAGTCAAAAGCACATGGCACCTCTGCACCTGTAGCCACTGTCCCTCACAAAGGAAGCCTCCCCTCTTCCAGATCATCCAGCCCATTTTTTTTTTTCCATCTCCCTGGCAAACGTGCCTGCCCTTCCAGGCAGCTCCACCCAGCAGAGCCCTGAAAGCATCTTTCAGTGCTTGCACGACAGGCTGCAGGGTGGTGAGAGACCTGTTTATTGGTGAGGGGTCCACTTCAGCAGCTTTGAAACTGCCCTGAAAATAGCTTGAACACATCTTGCCTCCTAATTGCTACAGATGGGGTAGGAGATGTTACTCTGAGTGTTAGGTGAAAGGCTTGTCCTGGGTGGAAACACTGCGATCTCCAGGGTACAGCTGGTTTTAGCCTGTTTCCCTAAATAAACAAAGCTTATAGGATCAGGCCTTGTGAGCTCATCTGCCACTATCTACTGCCAATAGCTTTTTGACTCATTGGCCAACCATTTTGACAGGACAGTGGAGGTTTAGAAGCTGTAATTTTTCTTCCAGGTTATGAAAATTAACTATGAAGCAATGGAAAAAAAATCCTACTAGTGTTTCCCCAGGTGAAAGTCTGACAAACTCAGCTCTAATAGACATCAGATAGGAAGGATGGAAGGGAGAGGATGAAAGAGACTGTGAGGCAGACAGCTGCAATTACTCCCTGAACCGCTACAAACACCTTCCCTTATGACTTGTCTCTACAAGAAATTATTTGCGCAATATTTCATCTCTTCCCACCACAGGCCCAAAAATAGTGGCTAGGTTTTCAGAAGAGCATCCATGCTGCCGAAAAATTTGGCCAGAGGCAGCATCCCAGAAGCCACTGGATGCTGAGAACTCTGGAGGGTTCACCCTGCTGAGGGAGCAGAGTTTCCCTGAAACTCCCTGTTGGAGCAGTGCAGAACAGCCTGGGGGTGCTTGTCCCTGGCCAGCCATAGAACCTCACCATGTTCATAATGGCCCTGTTGTGATAAAGGGTCTGTTGGAAAATGAAGTGGCATGAGGACACTTTAAAGGAATGGCAAGGTTTGGCTTGTTCTGAAGTCTTGGAGAGATTAATTTTTCTTTGGAGCACTTGCCTGCTAGTCATGGCCATTCCACAGGGAGAGCAATGAAAGCCCTGGCCCTCCACTCACCAGAGGAAACCTGCTCACCCTATAGAGGAGGAGCAAACACAACAACACCAAATACAGGGACCTGCAGAACTGTTGTTTCCCCCAGCTCTGCTCGATGCCCCAGCAAAGGACATCACTCAGTTTCCTTCCTCTTCAAAGCCTTTATTCCTTCTCCTGCCTCTGCCACCCTTGCAAGACATGAGCATCAGAAGGCACACAGGCACTATCTCAGGAGCAGCACTGGGAGAGTGGTGGGGATGAGGGCACCTCAGCACTAGCCTTACACAAAAAGAGAACACAAATCACTGTGCTCTGTCCTTCCCTTCCAGCACGCTGCCCTGTGTTTTCTGTTGCTAAGAACCAGAAGTGTAGTATATTTTCACCCATTGCTGTGGGAAGTTTGAACAGAGCATCATTACCTGGGCTAGAAAATGTTGTGTCTGGTGTGCAGAGACCACAAGCCAGTGTTTGCTCATGTCCACCTGGCCAGGGCTGTCTGCAGTGGCTTGTCTCACATTTGAATAACGAGGCTCCCTGGGGCAGAGACAACCTTCCAAGGCTGTGCTTGGCACAGTGGAGCTGCAGTTGGCATTGGGTGTTACAACAATAACAGAGAACACAGTGATGCTAAGTTAAGTTGACACAGATATGACAAACAGAAGAAGAATGGGACTAAGACAGGGTCTGTGTGCAACATCAGGAAAGAAAGGGAACTATTTCATATCAAGATCTGCCCAGATCTGTACACGTGGGCTCTGCTCCTGTCCTTCTCTTCAGAAGTTATTTAGCTTCATGAGAATTTTCACAGATGAACAACATACACTTTTATAAGGTTGAATTTACAGCCAAGTGGTGAGGCAGTGACAACCAGAGACATTTAGGCTGTGGACTGGGAAGGATGTGAGGCCAGCTTCAGCCTAGGGCTGAGATTCATTTTGGAAGGCCCTAAAAACCGCATGATTTGTGCTTGCAAGAAGCCTTGTTTCTGGTTTTAAAGGATTTAATTCAAGTCTGGGTCATGTTTTCTAGGCAGTCTGGAAATATGCCAGGGGATTCAGTTTGTGCTATTAGTGCTCACTTAATACTGGGGGTGTGTGTCCAGCAGACAGGAAGCACCCTGTAACATGTCGGGTCTGTGTTTAGAAACACACTCAGGAGGTTTAGAAATTTGGTGGATTTACCTGCTTTTGAAGTTGAATCTGCTCGAGCCAAAAAACTTTGAATGCAATCTGTAAAGCCATTTCAGGGCTTTGTATTACTGTCATGGGCTTAAGGGAAGCCCAGGAATAGCTCTTCCTCAAAGTGACAGGCTGCTGCAGGCAGGCTTTGGGTCCAAAAAGGTCCTAGCCAAGCACGTACATTTCTGTAACTGTAGGAGAAATTTGGATTTGCCTCCTGATGGAGACTCAGTTCAACGGGGTCTGGCAATCCTTGTAAACTACTCCTGGGAGTGAGACTTGCAGCACTCCCTCTCCTCCTTACCCAGCTGCTGCCTCGAGGGGGAAAACATCTTTTTACCTGTTTCCTTTGCAGATGTGAACAACACATTCACAGCAGGAGTGGCAAATTGGTGACAAATAACAGCCTAGGTGGAGCACCATGTCCCCATGCACGGTGCTGCATTGCTGCACAGACATTTGCTCCGCTCACCGCTGCTCTGAGCCCGCGAGGCCAGTGCCACGTGGGTGCTGGGGACACACACTGTGGGGCTCTGCTGGACAGGGAGCAGTGGGGCTCGTGGCAGAGCCAGCCTGAGGGCATGGCGCTGCAGAGGTGGTCTTAACTTGTCCTGGTGGTCTTCTGAGCTCTTCCACAGCTGGGGTAGCCCTGGACTAGAGTGAAGGACCACAAGGAGCTTCCCTAGCTGTATGTGCTGCAGCCCACATGGCTCCCTCTGCGTGGTGATGCCACCATCCTCCAGGTCACCAGCAGAGATGGGGTCTCACAGCAGTGCTCTTGCACAGCTGGACAATGAGGGCTGCTTACACCCCACAAGTCCCCCCAGGCTGGACAAAAAAAACAAAAGGGAGGTTCTTTGTTGTCTGCCTTTGTGTTTTGTGTCACAAACCTTATGCTACATTGCTACACATTCAGACTCTTGTATTGAGGGTGGTGGAGAGAAGCAGTGGGAATCACACAAGAGCAGTAGGGGAAGAGGCATCCCCCAACCATGCAGGACACAACGTGGTCCTCATCATCCAGCTCCCTCTCATCTCCCTTTCTCCTTCTCTTTCTCACACATGCACAAAGAGGTTAATATTTGGTTTAAAAAGAAAAAAAAAGCAGAGTAATTTAAAACACACACTTTGCAGCAAACCAGTGTTCAGTGTAAACAAAGCATTAAACTGAAGAGATCCATATGCACTCGTTATCAGTTATTGCATTTTTTTTTAAGAAGGAAATCTAATACATTTAAAATAAACCCATAGCATGAAACAAAATAAACTATGGTCTTGGTTAGTTTGGTTTGATTTTTTAATTTAATGAGGAAAAGAGCTCTCTGATAAAGTAATCCTTTCAGAGGGAAAGGCCTGGGCAATGGTGAACATGTCAGCCATATGTTGAGGGAAGATTAAAGCCTAACAAGAGTCTCTTTCCCACAGTTTTTGAAGCCTTGCAATATTTCTCTGCTTAGGATAGCTCAGAACATCCTTCTGGACAGAGGCCCCAGACCCTCCACAGCTCTCTGCAGAGAAGCCCTGTAAAAACAGCTGACAAGTCCCCAGCACTCTGTAGTGGAGGATACCTGGTACAAACTGTGCACACACAGACCCCAGGGTTTTGATACAACAAAAATTTTCAGTGAACTTTACAAAGGAGCCAATGGCAGCTAACAGCATAAATCCCACCAGGAGTGGGAGGAAGAGATTTACCTTTCAAAGCCTGATCTGACTGTTTCTCATTTTAAAAGTTCCCTAATGATGAGGCTGGCACTAACGTGTTACCCACATCCCTTTTATCCAGTGCCACAACCTGCTCAGGAGAGGGGAGAATTGCATATGTAGATTAGTTATCAGCCATAGATAAATTAGAAACTTCTCCACTTTATTTTTACAAACGTGTCTTCTGTTCAACATTAGTTCAGGTATTTTATGTCCTGATGTACAGCCTCCTGGCTAGGCCTGAGGAAAAGCAGCCTTACCACAGAGCAACTCAGAGTTGGGCTAAGGCACCCGCACCGGGCAATGGAGCAGCTGCAACCTGGGTTCCTCAGCTTCTGCTGCTGGAGCTGTGTGCAGCAGGGTGCCTGGGGGCACTGACTGAGCCAGGCTGCTTGCAGACTGCATTGCTGCTTGATTTGTCAGAGCTTCCAACCTGTGGCACACGTTGGCTTTTCAGCAGAAACCAGCCAGGAGTCCGGATGGAAAGCACAGCATGGTGTAACCCAAAGAGCATCACTGTTCTGGGCTCCTCAGGAGAGGGCACACCCATCCCAAAGGTAATCTAATGACAATCAAAGAAATCACTCTTAACCCACTGTTTTGTAGCTTATATGTATCGGGCAGCAGGACGAGAAGTGACCCTTTAAACCCAGCAGCAGTAGCCTGGCATACAAACCCAGCCCCCACATTTGATTTATGGTTTTGAATTCAGCATTCACAATTACATAAAGTCCAGGCTGAAATCTCAAAATATGCTAACTTGCTCTGATTAGCACTATTTTTTGCTTTCTGATGAGAGGCCAAGGACTAACTGACCAGCCATAAATTCAGACCCAATTCTTGCCTGCCTTGAAGTTCACCTCTACTTCTGCTTGGGTCAGACTCTTGCAGAGGTGTTGCACAGGTCCATCTCACAGCTGAGGCACACAGGGTGGAGGAAACATCCTCTGCTCTGAGAGTAACCAGGGAAGGCTGAGTGCTCTGTGTGGAGCCTCGTGTTGCTCTGCCAGAATGGGTCACTTGGGAGGGTTTGTGACACGGTGCAGTTCAGAAAGCAATAGACACAGGGAATAGATAAATTTAGATATGGGTACATATGAGGATACAGATACAGACACAGAGGCAGTTCTGACACACTAGCAACCAAAAAGGTGGGAAGTCTTTAGGAGACAGAAGGAGTCAGGATGGAGCAGATTTTTAACCCAGATGAGCTACCCAGGCTACCACATCACATGAGCCTTTAAATCTTACTCTTTAGTTTTATGAATACGCAGTCAGAGCCAGCCATGTCAACTGTGTTTTGTGGAAAATGGGAGCAATGAGGAAGATTGAAAGCAGAGAAGTAGAAGGTTTCAATACTGTCACAGAGTTAAATGTTTTGATTTCTCAGGAGCAGCCTTTCAATGTGACTGTTTTTTAAGGGTTATTATCTCTACTGTAACATGTCATTAACTAAAAGGCAAAAATTGACACAAGATGCTTCAGTCAAACTAAAATCTTTTTTGGCATCTTTCTATCTATCTATGGAGATTTTTTTTGTGTGTGTGTGTGTTTTTTGGCTTTTGTGGTTTGGGGTTTTTTGCCTGTCATTTCTACCTGGAACAATGGAAATGCTGAAGTCCTGAACCACAGGTGAAGTATATTTCCCTTTCACAACACTCCTGCTGTCCATGGAGCTCTGCAAGCCTCTGGAGTGAGGAAAGCAATAGCTGGGAAGGTAACAGAGGATGTCCCAGTCTGATGGCTTGACAGGGGTAAGTGGGAAGGGAAGGGAAGGGAAAGGAAGTCCACTCCAGACTGAGAGCCAGGGCAAGGGAATCCTTTTCCTGCCTTTACCATGGGCAGCTGCCCACCCCTCTATGCCTGCTTGCCCCTGCCTGCAGAGGCAGCAAGCCCACTGGGTTTCCACGATTAAGGGCCTCTGGAGGCACAGGTGAAGGGCAACAGAATAACCCAGGGGGGTAAGTTTTGTCACTTCCTTCAGACACCTGTTCTGTAACACTGGTGCTGCAAAAAGCAGCAGCAAGAGTGGGAGTTTCTGGTTTAATATATGGGGCAGAGGTTTGCATCTGCCTTCAGCAGAGAAAACACTCACTTTTATAGAGCATTGGTGCAAGTTGGCAAAGCTCCTGCTTCTGCTGACTGTGAATCTTGCGTGTGAACACAAGGGATGAGTGAAAACACAGACTCCCACCTCATGAAATAAATAAGTAAGAGGGTAATTTCCCCTAGCCCTGGTGAGCATAGGGCTGCCTATGCTCTGCAACATCTGCATGTTCTTATGGCTCAAGGACGTGTATAATCCCATCCTGAAGGAAAGTGGTTTCTTCTGGAAAGCTGAAATATCCCCACCCTGGATTTTGCGTGTGGTTGAAACGGCTGTCCTGACAGATGCTAGCAACTGGCCGTGGAGAGGAGGCCTGCCACAGGGCCAAGGGCTGTGGGAGCTACCCTGGAACTTTGGGTTACATGGGCCATGTCAATGGCTACCCCATAATTCTGGATTAGACCTGGAGCAGGGCTGGGGCAAGCAGAGGGAAACAACCCCTCTGACACCCTGAAGTAAAATCTGAAAAAGGAGTGCCCAACCAACACCTCCAATTTTCGTCCTCCTCCCCTCTTGACTCACATGTTGCCCTTGGGGCAGGAGTAGTATCAGGACCTCAGGGGGAGAAGGGCATGATTAGAAACTCTGCATGCCCGGGGCTTGAGCATCCCGTGCTGAGGAGGGCATTCTCTGTCAGGTGTCTGCACCGGTTTTGTCTGGGACGTGAGAGCTCCATAAACCCTAAACATAGGGCTCTTCTCCAGGCTCCTGTCTTGTCTTCCTTTTTAGAGGGTGAAGGGGGAAACAGGAGAGGCTGAGCCTCATGACTTTATTGTTTCAGGCTATTCTGCCAAAACTGGGTGTTCTTGTGTCCTTTGAAAATGGTGTTCTCTGAAACTGGGTGTCCTCGTGTCCAGTTCTGGACATTGTGGCTTTTTGAAAATAATACAAACAAAGAAAGACATCGTTTTTTGGGCAGAGGTATTTGGATTGCATCCCCCATGCAGTATGCCCAGCTCACAGGCTATTAAAGGAATTTAGATGAGTCTCTCCCCTGGTCAATGGTTTCAAAGATACAAGGAGGATTTCATCATCCCCATGGGGAGGCAGATCACCCAGTCCAAGGCAGAAGTTTACTTGGAAAAGACAGAAATTACAGTCATTCTATGAAATTCACCAGGGACCCCATTATTGTCAATTATTTTCAGTGAAAATGCTGGATGCTCTGGCGGTGGGGAAAAGGCATCAGAGAGAAAGGGAAAGAAACAGTAAGCCTGGGAGAGACAGAGATTTCCCAGCAGGGCTATTTGAAGGGATCTGGAAATCCCCACTCAGCTTCCCTCAGCTAGGAAAGGAGAGGGATAGGCTGAGGAACCAGTTCCTGATGTGGAACAGGCTCTGCTGTGCTGCTAAACCTTTCTGTCTCCTTGCTTTCTCTGCACACTAACTCTCCTCTGAGGCAAAGATCACAGCCTCAGTGCCACAAGCCTACACCTTTTAGTGCTTGTCACTGCATCATTCAAAACTCTGCTTCCCCCCCACCCGCTCCGACTTAGTTGCAAATTGTGAACAAAGGAGGGCACTTTCAGATGGAAATGCTCCAATACTCATCCCACCTGCACAAGGCATCCCCCATCTCCTCTGTCATTTGCAATTAGTCACACCAAAGCCTGGCGGAGGAATATGCCTGAAGGTGTGCTGTGGAGGGGGGTGCAGGTACAGTGACCCTGGAGAGCACCCTTCTGTCTCTCACTTCAGTGAATGGGAACTTGCCTCTCTTTATGGACCCATTTGCAGGTGCTAACTGTATTAGCATAGCCCCAGCAGGAGATTTCATCAGGAACTGTAGTAATAGGATAAGAAGTAATGGGTTCAAACTGAAAAGAGGGGAAATTTAGGTCAGATATACAGCAAAAGCTCTTCACTGTGAAGGTGGTGAGGCTCTGGGAGAGGTTGTCCAAGGAAGCTGTGGATGTCCCATCCCTGGCAGTGTACAAGGCCAGGTTGGATGGGGCATTGAGCAGCCTGGTCTAGGGGTAGGTGTCCCTCCCCGTGGCAGACAGGTTAGAGCCAGATGATCTTTTAGGGCTCTTCCAACCCAAGCCATTTCATTATTCTATTCTGTGATTTGTCATCTTCAAGAATACTACATGTTTTAAAGAGTGCAGAAAAATAATGGTCATGAGTAACGTGTTTGGTATGTAAATGGCATGGATTCCACAATAATTAATTAAACTTTAACTAAAGGGTAAGTTAAAAGTCTAAAGTTAAAGGGACTAAGCTGTATGTTTCATTCCCACCAGGAGTGTGAGAATCCCTGAAAACCACTTTGGAAAATAAGGGAGGAATATTCCTATCCCAGATATGCACTTAACTTTGATATGTGTGTGGGCCTCCCAAAGGAAAGAAGGGTGATATTGCAGCAGGGTTTGGGACTGGGAAATGCAAGCTGCAAAATTCAGGTGATGATGATACCCAAGGATCCAAGCTGAAGGGATGCTCATGACAGGCAGTGGTGACATGGTTTTAACTGTGGGTCCTCCATGAAACAAGGGTTTGGGTCTGCATTGCAAACCTTGCCCCTAACAACAGGGGGGAGGGGTGAGCCAATTTCACCCTATTAACATTTCTTTAATGAAAGATGGTAACCAGGTAGGTGCACTTTCAAAAGTAATTCAGGGCACCTTCTGGTTCACACGCATTCCTCTACAAATCAGCTGCCAGAGCTGTGCTTAGGGGATCATAACTGAACGTGTCACAAGGATTTCCAGAAGCCTTATCCCTGGAAAGGGACAACTGTGAGATGCAAGCAAAAAGGCTGGCTGTAGAGCTATCAGAAAGATCCTGTACAATAAAGCTTTAAGAATGAATCCTGCAGGACGGTATACAGATGCATCCCCTGTTGAAAACATTAACCCTACAGAGGGTCACAGGCAGTGACAGGCAAAAGCTGCCAAGAAGCATCTTGTTGAAATCTCTGATTGAAGCAAAAACTCAGGTTGGTTTCAGATGCCTTCTGAAAAAGAGAACTGGAAGTAAGAAACAGACACTTGTGCTAGGGCCTTCATAAAACAGGCCCAGCTTTTAGGTTTGGGCTTACTTTAATCACACCTGCAGTTTTTTTGCTTTCAGATCTTTTCAGTGAGTGTGTTCTGACACAGACACAATTCAATCTGATGTTAAAAACATTAAGATGGTGCCAAACCAATTTGCAGAATATGTGAAGCTTTGTTATTATTTAAAAAAAGAACCTATGAAATCTAGGAGGTAGAAAAAAAGTATTATTATAACCTTGAAAAAATTACATACAGCCTTATCCTCCACATTTTTGGAGGATTGTTTGTATCTAGAAAGAAGACAGCTGTTTCTGAAGGAAGTTTACTTCTGAAGGGTGATGGAGAATTGTAACTGAACTTGCTTGGCTGCTTGTGCGAGTTCCTAGAACATGGGAATATGGAGCAGCTCCTAAAGACTGGAACTCCGACAGTTGCAAAATGATTGCTTTTGAGAGTAACCAGGTGAAGAAAATGAGAAGCCTATCTGTGCCATCTTGTTTCTCTACTACCCACCTGTTTTCTTGCCTCTCATTATATGTCCCTGAAAAAGCCAGGCTGAGAAATTGTCCTGGAAAGAGTGCATTGTAATAAGACATAGCTTTTGCCCGTTCTAGCACTTGGAAATTGCGTTTTGATTTATTATGTGTGGTTTGGCAAATCTGTTTTTGCAAGCTGCAGGCAATTGTCTGTAGAAACCATGCTCCAAACACAACAAGCACAGAGGCCTCTGATGGGCTCCTCAGAGACCACCGTGAACGGAGCCAATAAAAGAGAATGCCAAAGGAAACATTTGTATTACAGTCCAGGAGGAACCAGACCTTGGTTTTATCAGTCTCCTCAGTCTTCCGTGATGGAAACCTCTAAATGTGCTCATCATTAAGTCGAGGCAAACACACTCTGTATCCTCACTGCAGAAAGCCCAGCCTGCCCGCTGGCACACCGACAGCCCTGCAGTGTCAGCATCCTTCTCCAGGGGAGAGGAAAGCTCATGCCAGCAGCACGGTGGCTCATGCTGCACACGCCAGAGCAGTGCCCAGGAGGGCAGTGACTTGGTGCCTCTCACACTGACATCACAGGGGACTGGAAATGACCACATGATGAACTCTGTTAAAACAGCCCATGGTCTCAGCCTCATCATGTGCAGCAGGTATTCATGGGCCCTACCACCATCCTCACTCCTGGCACTCTGTCTGCTCGCCCATCGAGGCTGGACCAGTGGAGGAACAGCCTGGGTGGGAGCTCAGGAAATGCATGCAAGTGCTTTTTGATTTGCTGCCTCTCTGGACATTATTGGAGGGTGTATGTGCAGAGCAGCCCACATGCACCAGCGAGCCAGGCGTGAGCAAACCCCACGTACCCATGTTAGAAATGATGTGGCTGGATAGTTTTTCCCAAGCTCCAGCCAGCCCCAGAGAGCAGGACCTGCCATGGCACAGCATATTTATGGAAGGGTAAAATTCCTTTTTCTGCAGGTCAAGGCCCATGCAACATTCAAATCTCACTGAAGTGTATCCTGATCAAAGACCCTGGGACACCATTTCAGCTTGCTGTGGGAGATACACTGAGAAAAGTCAAGCAACAAGTCTCATACTGAGATGCCTGCTGCTGATGATGCTGACATAGGAATCCATCCTTGATCCTGCCAAGCTCCAGGGTGATTATTCCTGTGAGTGAGGTTGCTCACGTGTATAAGTATGTGTGGGAATGGGGCCTTTGGCTTGTGCCATTTAGCAGAGCTTTTCTCACAGACTCGACTAGGATTTTACTCCTAAATCTCCTTAATGAACCCAATACACTCCCACATTCTGTTTTACAAGGCTAAGCAGAACAAAAAAGAAGGGACAAGGAAGCCACAAATGCAGGAGGCTCAGCTAGGCACTTCAGGCAGTGGACTACAGTCTTAAGTAGCAGCAATGACTTTTTCTGTTCCTGTATTTGCTATTCTCATAGTTAAAGACTATGGTTGTACTTTTTAGCTATGAAATTACTGGATTTCCTACAGAGCTGTCAGCGGAATGGAGTCTCAGCAGACCCTGTGAAGTGCTTTAAATGTTAGGTCACCCTCAGCATTGCCAGACCCTGGGAGCGTTTGGATGCTTGGTGTTACCAGTGGTTCTGAACACAGAGCTGTGCCCTGCTATGTGGGCCAAACCAAGAAGAGAGATTGTGCTCAAAGTGTGCATCAGCCTCCCCTCAAGTGCTTATCCACATCATGACCACTGCACAACAGAAGGATCCTTGCAAGCAAAAGGTCTTTGCGACAAGTCCGAAGGAAATGAAGGCGCTTGTAAGCAGGCCAATGAGCCTTCTGAAAAACTGGGAAAATGCCACAAAAATGAAACGCACAGGTGCTGAGCTCCCTTTTGCAGAAGGTCCCCGTGAACGTGAATAACTTTACCTGTAGAAGCGGAGGTGTTGCCAAGCAGGGCCATTCTCCGGAGGCGGCACCCGGCGGGCTCTGTGAGCTGCGGGCTGTGCGAGGCTGAGGGAGGGAGGGAGGGAGGGAGGGAGCTGCTCTCACGCCCCCGGCAATCTGTCATCCCCGGGTTCAGGCTGCTGGCAACGAGTGCCAGCACCACGCATATTTAATTAACCTTTCTACAAGTTGTAAGATGAGCCGTCTCTCTTCGCCACGAGGTTTATTTTCAGCACTGCATGATGGCAACAGAAAATAGACGCTGCAATTCAACAGGAAAGGGAGCAAATATGGGCAACACGGTTCCTTTTGGGAAGTTAGTTTGGCGCAGTGTAGCTCTCTGATTTTTTTTTCACTCCTCTAGCAAGTTCATTCTGTTTCTCATACATCGAGGCTCCTGAAAAGTGCTTGTGTCATATTCATTTCTCCTTAGCACACGTGTGGATTGCACCCAGGGCCCGTGAGGCAGAACTGCAGCATCACAGATCCGCAGATGTTCCGCCTGCACCATATGGTGCGTTCCCCAGCGTTCCCCGCAGAGCGGCTCCTTGCGCTGAAAGTCACTGCTTTTCCCACACATGGGAAAACCAAATGGAGTGGCTATAAAAGGAAAAAAGGGAGAACAAAACACCAACAAATCAGAGAAAACTGGCCTGAAAAGCCAACCCATAAAGAGAGTGAGTAGACTTGGCTAAAACTGGGCACGTCAGTGAAAAATGGTGAGTGCACACACTTCAGTGCGCCCTGTGAATTTAAAGCAGGAATCAAGATTACATTAGATGATATGCTAACTTGTATCCCAACCACATGCTATTGTCAGCTTATACTCCAGCATTCAGGCACTTAACCACAGAGGACTCTGGAGAAATGGCTTTTTATAACTGTCTGTGTTTTGTCAGAAGTATGGAATATTGTCAGCATAGCTTGCAAATATCATTACTGAAAAACGTAGAGTATTTCTACGGCATCTTTCATTTAAATCCACCCAGTACCTCTTTCATTTCAATCAACCCAGTGCAGTAAGGATTAATGCATTTGAAGTTAAAAAAAAAAACAAAAACAAAAAACAAAACAAAACAAAAAAAACCAAAACAAAAACAAACAAAAAAATGAATTAAAGTAATAAAAGACTTTCTCAGTCCTCAGCCTGTGTGACCTGTCTGTCAATCATATAGACATATTCAAAAAGATTTTCTAAGACAGCAATGTCAATAAGACATCTATGGTAAATCCTGTTTGACCTTTCTGGGGGCAATATACCCAGCTCCAGCTGTGCAAGCCTCCCCCAGGAGACATATCCAGCCTTGCTTTGCCCATCGCTTTGGGCCACGCTCTAACAGCTTTTCATAAATGTATTCCTGCTGCTAGAAATAGCCCTCTAGGGCAGGATGTGAAGAGCATCAGCTCCAGTCAGGGCTACAAGCTGAGAGAAAAAAAGCAGCTCACACCACTTCCTCCAGCTCCTGGGTGTTCCTTTGAGAATGCACCATCCACAAACTGGTCTAATCACAAATCAGCCCAAACTTGCTGAAGCAGAGATATTTAGCTAGGAGCAGAAGCCACAGGCCCATCTGGAAGCCTGTGGAGCTGCAACTGTACCATATGACACGGAATCATGGTGTGGGATTTTTTTGGGGAAGCGATAAAGTTCTTCAGACCCCAAGGAGCTTTGGAGATGATGAGATCATGGGTGCTTCATGCATCTCCTGAAAATATGGCAAAATTACCATTAAGGAAAAGAAAACACTGCAAATTGAAAGCTGTACCTGTACATAGTAAAATAAACATATACATGGTTCTCCAGCCCATGCAAATGAAAAATCCATTGATGGTCACTGCATATATAGACTCTGATCACCAGATTCTTTTTGTGTGGGCACATTTTTTTACACAGGACATCACACAGACTTCAGAGGGACAAGCCATGCATGTTTGAGATCATGCCCCATTGCTGCTGGTGTGACCAAGTCATAGGCAGCAAATAACAGTTTGAGGCCATCTTTCGGGCATCCCAGGATGAATCAAAATGCCTGAATCATCTCATCTCACATTTTCACTGTTGTCAGCCTCCAGCCTCCGCAGCAGAGCCAACAGAGTGACTCTGGTGCAAAAGCAGAGCGATAGCCAAGCCCCCAGGCCCCCCACGCACACACTATCGGAGGGAACTGGTACCAGGCTCTGCTGTGTAAACAACCAGGGCAAAGGAGAAGGAGGTGGTGGTAGGGTTAAATATCTGCTCTCTTTTACGAGACCACCTACAAAATGTTGCAAAGACCCCGCAACAAAAATAATCTGCCACGATTCCAGTGTTAGGCAAAATATAAACAATTTAAGTGCTCTGTTAAAGAGAACATCTGGGGACTTGCAAGCTGCACAGATGTTTTCACAAGTTGTTTTTTAGGGAAAAGTAACCCTGCTAAGTTTTCTCCCTCTTCCATCTTGTCTCTGTTGACTGTGTTTATCAAGCTGAGATATAAACACATTAAAAAACCTTTAGAGGGCCGTCTCATGCTGTATTATTAATTTGGAATTGACTGAAGGTTGACAGCTGGCTTTGGTTTGACCCCTGGCTCTTTTAAAGTCGCTCCACACGAATAATTAACCAGTTTATATGTTGATCGGATTTTACATGCATAAATATATACACAGAGAGAGAGACACACACATATATGTATACATACACACACATGCACACATATATGCAGCAATTTGCTGGAAATGACCATTGAACTTAGCACTGGGATCACACAGGCAGGCCTGGGGCCCTGCCTGGGCAGCCAGCAGAGTGCTCACAGTTTTGGGAGTCCTTGAGGAAGGCAGGTACTGGATAGATGATTCTCTAGGTGAGGAAGATTTATTGCCTGGGGAAGTACAAGGGGTATCCTGCTTAAGGCAGTTTTTATTTTAGCATCAAGCTCGTGCAGAATGGAAAGAATTTAGGTTTTTTTAGATTAAAAAAAACTACAATTATAATTTTTAGAAAAGAATTTGTCTTTTCTTAACTCTGTAAAAACCCCCAAACAATCAACTGTGATTTAAATATAGAAAGTAAATTAGAAAGACTAATTAGAGGAGCAAATAATGACACAAATGTACCTACTCCTTGAAATACATGAGAAAATAAATTTGTCCACTGGGTCACTAGGAAGCAGAACAATTCAACAAAGCAGTAATCTTACAGCAGAATAAAGATCCCTTTAAATCTGGGATCCCTTAAAGGTTGGTCTTTTCCAGAGAGGGGGCTGGAGAGGCTTATTGCACACAGGTGATAAAAATAATGCACCAGAAGAACTTGAGGAAGGTTGAACCTTTTGAAAGAGAAGGTGCTGAAACACATTAATGAACTCAGTACTGTGTCACTGGGCCCAGATGGTAAATACCAACAAGACCTGAGCGAAGAGCTGGAGACCTCAATGAGCAAACTCACAGAATCCTCAGACTCACAAAACCCAGTCTGTGGCTCTGAGGACTGGCATGCAGTGAAGGCAGCCCGTATCTCCAACTGGGGAGAGTCTGGCCCAGTGGGCTCCACCTCAGACCTGCTGGTCTGGTTGGGTGCAGCTGGAAGACCAAGACTTTACACTCTGGTCATTGAGCCAGCCAGCAACATGGCAGCCAGGGGTGGTGGAAAAGCTGCTCACAGACAGTGTGGGGTCTCAGAGCCCTGGTCTCACTGGCACCACCATGCCACCAGCAGCTTGAGGGAGAACAGGGAATTATTCTTGCCAAGCCAGAGGTGTAGTCAAGACCCCAGGGTTGGTGGTTGTAGTGGGTGCAGATTGATATCACCAGGAACACGGTCACATCCATGGGGTAACGGGACCTCAAACAAATGTGAAAATGCCTGGCAGTGAGACTGGCCAGACTGAGAGATGGGAAAGAGAAGATTAAAAAAACACACATGTGAAAAGCATTTGAGATGCTTTATGGTATTTAACTACTGGTGATGCAAAAGTGTTATTAGAAACACTATTGAGAGGTTCTTCTCTTTTGTTTAATGGGGATTTGTATTATAGAATCATAGAATGTCCTGACTTGGATGGGACCCACAAGGATCACTGAATCCAACCCCTGGCTCTGCACAGCATCATCCCCAAGAGTCACACCATGTGCCTGAGAGTACTGCCCAAATGCTTCTTGAACTCTGCCAGGCTTGCTGCTGTGACCACTTCCCTGGGGAGCCTGCTCCAGTGCCCAGCCACCCTCTGAGAGAAGAGCCTTTCCCTAATATCCAACCTAAGCCTTCCCTGACACATCATCATGCCATTCTCTAAGGCCCTCTCCCTGGTCAAAGCAGAATTTTCTGGTTTTTTCTTCTTATAGTACTGTTTCAAAAAACAAAGAGTGGTCAGACTATCACTGTTGTGCCTCTCTAGTGAAAGCTGAGAGGTAGTGTGGAGGAAGAAGGAAGGGGTTGCATGATTATGAATAGTGTAACTCAGAAAAATTCAACAAATATACTTGCAGTAAGCAAGGCAGCAGCTATCTGCTCACTACATTCTGCTCCTCCTTGGCTGAGAGATTTCTAGGATATCAACTTGATGAGGATTTTTACCTGTCCCTGGGGAAGGGAGAAGCCTCTGCTGTGTGGCTAGCTTAAGTCTGATTTTGTGCCTGTGCTGGATACTGACTTATTTGGGATGTAAGATGGTACCTCTGAAGAAACAAAGCATTAAAATAAGCACATAAATAAATAAGTAATAGTGTTTTATGCACACTGTATAAAAAGAATATTTTTTTACAGCCCCAGCCTGTCGTTCCATGTGACCAGAAGGTACCCTTTGCAGCCTGGGCTCTCTTCCAGTCTAAATGAGGTAGCACCACCCATTAAGCCATTAACACTTGCTCTGCTATAAGATAGATCTTGAATTCTCTGCCTCTCTGGGTGACCAGTGCCATGGGGAAACTCTTGCTGTATAGAAATGCTGCATCCCCAGCCAGCTTTCTACATTTCAGCAAATGACTCCCAATACTGCAGGATACAGCTTCGAGCCCCCTGTTTCTGCTGTGGCTGGCCAGAGACAAGGGGCACATGGAAGCACAAAGCTCAATCTGCAAAGGCCATGCAGCTCTCAGCTCCTGGCTGAGCAAAGCCCCAGCTGCCAGCAATGATGAGATGGCAGTGCTCAGCCACAGCTTGGGAGGATGCAGAGCAGGAAGGACACAGCCAGGAGGTGTGGGAGGGGGGAAATGCCTGTGCCTGAGCCCCCAGACACCACGGGGATATGTCCCCCACTGGGTGCTACACAGCTGGGCTGTGCCTGTTGTGTTCTCACCATGGGCACCTGGAGCAGAAGATATGGTGGGACACTGACATGGGGCTCCTTGATAGCACCTTCCCAGAATAAGTTTTTTTTAAACACAGCCCTCAAAATAAACCCCTTGTCATTTTGTGCCACAGAGTGCGCGAGGCCTGAGGACTGCACTGCTGCCTGCTGAGACAAAGCCAGTTAAAAGGAGAATGCAAAGGAAACCCCAAAACTGCTTTGTTGCTCTTTGAAAAACAATTTGTGAGAGCATCAAGGAACCACTAAAACCTGGGTATTTCTGTCCTGCTTTTTTTCTATCTCAAAATCCCGGTGTAATCACAGTGAGTTGGAGAATGCAGGAGATGATGGACACTCCTTAGCTCTGCATCACGGTCTAGTGACAAAGGATTTGCCCATCTCTACCAGTCTTCTGACATTTCAAAAAGTCACTGCACTTCATTCCTCCCAAAGGAGCAAGCAAGAATCAATTCAATTTGCAATCTGAAAAGAAAAATATCCCTTTCTTTCCAATTTAGGCATAGGAAGAAAATATTGAATTCTGTCTTGCTGATTGTAGTAGGGAAAAAAGGTCTCAGTGTCTCTCTCCCCTTTGTTATTTTATTCTGAGGTGGGTCAAGCAAGTTCGCATTTACCCTGGTGCTAAGCAAAGTAGGACCAGAGGCTAAACCAGTAAAGTTTCTTTATGGTGGTGAAGATCATTTATCCCCAGAGACATCGTGCAGAGATGTCTCTTTGGTTGGCTGAGACATGTGGCTCTCCTGGCTGTTTCAGACCACAAGCCTCACTGTCTCCCAAGTCACATGTTTGAGTAAATCCTAAAAACTCCCAGACAAATTTAAAGAAATCCACACAGTTTGATTTGGTTTCATCAGGCATCTTGGAGTTGTTCTGTGAATGTTCAAAGAAGTCACTGAATGACTCAGAACTCTTTGTTAGAAGGGTCCTTCACATATTTTATATAGCTGGGTTTGCTTGCTTTCATCTTTTCTATCAGCCTTGTGTACAGAGGTCAGGACTTACCATCACTGGCCATGGCCAGTTACATTCCTTTTGCAGAACCTGGATGGGTTCAGTTCAGTTTGGCACCAGGGACAGGGATGGGGACTTTGCAGAAAACCCCAGAAAACCTGAAGTTTTGGGTCTGGCAGTTGAGGGACAGATCTACCCCAGAGTATCCAATGAAGCGACACCTTTCCCACCTGGGGGATCACTTTGTGCTTGGTCTGGGCCACATGCTACAGCCATGGGTGATGATTTCTTCCTTCCTGCCCCCAGCTCTAGGATGGTTCCAGCCAGCCTGTGAACTTCTGCGTCCCTGGGGCCTGTGGGAAGATGCAGAGAGATGTGTTGCTCTCTAAATCGCAACCATCTCCAGAAAGGGACTGTGCAATTGTTTGTGCTGAGTACAAAAAGGGCCCAGAGCTGAGGGCTGGTGCTGGGGGCTGCTGCCACCACAGGAACAACAACCAGTGGCAGCAAACAATAGCCTTTGTCTGCTAACAACAGCTTTCCATGGGGGCAAGCAGCTCGCTCCTCTCACTTTCGTTTTAGGCACACAGAGCAAAAGACATCCTTTTAAGGGGAGTGGGGAGAACAAAAAGCCTTGGGAAATAAAGTGTTTCAAACTCCCAGCGTTGCTCCCTCATTCTACTTTTTAATGTTGTAAGTAAACTGGTGGGAAAACCTGATTCCCACTAGAGCCCCCAGCTTATTGCTTTCAGGCAGGTTTGTCCTCCACCTCCCAAAACCAAAGGCACCAAAGGTGGGTGCCTTTTCTAGCCTGGAGCTTGAGCCCATGAAGCAATCTGTAGCTTGGCTCAAGGTGAATTCTTCAGGTAACTTTGCAGGTGCAGCATGCTCTCAGGCCACCAGCTCTGGGTGTGTTAGAATGTTCATGGAAGGTGGCGGAAGCTTTGTTAAAAATCCTCTTTAGAATCTGTTTGCACTCCCAAGTCTGTGAGAAATCATGGCTCTGACGCCAGGGAAGCTGTGTGATGGGTGAGATGGGAGGCAATAACTAACAGAGGAGAAAGGTGACATTTGCACTAATATCCTACCGGTGCTATTTCGGGCAATGCCAGAGCCCGCTGGTAGCACAGCAACCTGATTTGCATAATAATCTGTGTGCTCCACACTTCCACCAGAATCATTTATTGCTTAATTGGATGTAGTAAAAATGGAAGTATCAGCATGTAGCATCGTTAGTCTTCCAGCCACTTACTCCCTGTGGTGCCAGTCACAGCTCCCACTGTCCTGCAAGGAGAAAAAGCCAGTGTGAAAAGGTTCCTTGTAGGGGATTCAAGACAATTCATTCCGAGTGGCTGGGGTTCAGAGGAAGGGGGTAATCAAGAGGGCAACCTGAACCTTTGCTCAAAACTCATCCCTGTTATCAGGTTTGATTCCTCCTCTCCATTTTATATAGCTTGTGCTTGCACTTTGCCTCTTCTGCACCCCTGGTGGGGCTAACCAAATGGATAGTAGAAAAATATAAAATAGTTTCTCTAACAAGCTTCTTGCCAAGTCTTCCCATGCTGTTTTCATGAGTACAGAGAGACAGGCAGCTTTCCTCATAAGCAGACTTCCTAAAGCTAGAAGTCAGTTCAGATCCTGGTTGTGCCCGGTACTTTCCCTACAACCTTAAGAAATCCTTTAAGCCCACCTCTAACCCATGGAAGCTGCAATGTTTTAACACGTTCTTTCTAATAAAGACCCATGAAATCTGCAAATGGAAGCTGCTAGGGGTGTATAACTTTAAGGTCAGTCCAGCCCTAGATTGCGGGAAAGCTGGCAATCTGTTTCTCCAAACGGAAAGTAATCCCATGCTATTGTTTTTTTGGATTCATCTTTCTTTTTAAAACACAAAACTTCATGTGAATTTGAACCTAATCCTCAAAAACCCCTATGTTTGCACAGCTGAGTAGAGAGCCCACTGAAGATTAGTGGCATGTTTCAGGCGGATGACAAGCACTGACTTTCAGGGACTTGTCTCATCCCTGAAAAACACCTGCTCCTTTGAGGTTCCCTTGCCTGCTGCGAGAGGAGGGGTAGGCAGCAACTCCAACTAGAAAAGCATGACTCAGGAAAGTTTTTTTCAGCTCTTGTAGCTGCTTTTCACATGTGTTGTATATTACAAAGGATATGAGTTTGATGTTTTCTTGTTCCTGATATAAAGTGAATTTTTTATGTGCTATTTTTATTTGACTCAGCGGATTCCCGGTTTTCAGCCAGGGTCCTGTTGCGTTAGTCACAGTACAAGACAGGGCTCAAGAGCTTATTGTGACCACAAGAGGAATGAATGAAGGATACCACTTTGATTTCAGCATGGGTTTTAATGCCCTGCTAAAGAGCACAGTTAAGGTTTGTAGCTGGGAAAGCCTTACACATGAGGTTTAGTCCAACCAAAAGGAGAGGTAGTCTGATGCAGTCCAGGATCTGGTTTAAATGATATTTTCAGAATGTGCCATGTCAGAGAAAAGAAGCAACTTCAGGCAGTGCCTGACAAGCAGCTCTGGGGGAAAGACAGGCTGAAGGAGCCACGTCAGAGCTCTTAAATTACTAAAACCATCTCTTGCTGCTGTAACTTCAGAAACCATCCTGCTCTCATGAGTTTGGGCCCTTTGCATGCTCACTGCCCCATGGGCTTTGGGGTTTAGGGGACTGTGAATGCTGTGCTGCTGGAACAGCAGGGTTTGCCCACAGGTACTGTGAGAAATAAAGAAGTGGGATAACTCTGTTTTTGAGCTGAGAGAGGTGGGAACACTTCCTAATGCCCACAAAAAAAAAAAAAAAAAAAAAAAGATAAAGTTTCAGCTGCTCTTTTCAGTGATAAGCACATGCTGTTTCCTTCTGCAGGAAATGCCTGCAAAGTGCTTGAGAGGGCAGGTGACTGTCGTGGCTGCCAAACAAGATCAGGGGCTTAGGAAACCTGCTTGGAAGGCACCTTTTTTCCCCCATACCATTTCTTGCTTTTATTTTTGGGGGTTCAGAGAGTTTAGTCACTATGTGTTACTGCTGGGATCTGTGATCAGCTGGTGCATCTCCAGTCTCCTGGGAAAGGATTTCTAATGAGGATGGAGGCCCCGGGGCTACGATGTGAAACAGAGACTGCTGTAGCACAGCAGAGTAGATAAGATCAATAGGAAATGCAGATTTGCAACATGTTGGAAATATGACAGATTCCACACACACCCTGGGGAAAAGATTTTTAAATCTTTTAAAGGAGTGGCAGAAAGACTGCATCTCATATAATATATATATATTTATATATGTAGGTATGTGCACAGGAGTAAGAAGGAATCTGCCACCTCATCTCTAAAATATTTGCTGAGGATTGTGGAAATCTCACAGAGTTGGTCCAAGTAAATCAACTTTGTTTTACTGCAGAAGACCTACTGGTACCGACCCACACCAAAAGAAGTCATGATAAGGAGCGGGAAACAATTCAAAGCAGAGCACTGCTGCTGAGCCCACCACAGCCAGCACGGCAGCTCCTCTGCTGGGCTGCATCCCAACTCACTCCCTGGGCAAGCTGCAGCTGCTGTGGCTCCCAATGGCTGCTGGATCAGCCAGAAAAGAGTGTTTGGGTCTTCCCTGTCACTTTTACTTCCCCAGCATATTATGGAGCCCTTGGTAAGCCAGAAGCTGTAAGGTGAAATAGCAAAGTATGAACAAGAAGTGAGGTGCAAGTGTTTGGCAGCCAGGATAAATGATTGCTGAAAGCATTCACTGAAGGATCGTGTAAAGCTGCCACCTATAGCATTGAAGACTAAATCTTCTAAATAATCTCTAAAATTCAGCTGCACATTACTCAAGCTGGTGGAGTAAAAATTGAAGCGAAATTCCTGTTTTACAGAAATGGACTGACTGTGTTGTTGTGATTGTGTCTCCTGGGCTAAGGCTATAATGTATCAGAAACACCACGAGTAATTCAGGTGTTCATCTTATCACCTGGTCTATCAGCATCTGCTTTCTGGCTGCCCACTGTGTTGAAGGTGCAAGAAACACCACAATCTACTTGAAATGTATTTAGAGCCATGTTCATGTGTTCATGAGTTTTGTCACCTCCTGCTATGAGTTCATTCCTGCTGGTAGGGAAGCTGCAATCTGCCCTAATGCTGAGTGCAAGAAATAACTGCTACTCATAAACGCCTCGTTAGAAAAGGTGTCCCCTTCTCACCAGAGTCCCCTAGGAGGAGGGTCTGAGGTTCTGTAAACTCACACCTGACTGCAGCTCCAGCCCACTGCCACACGCACAAGGAGGGGTGTTATCCATTTGGAGATATTCTTCTGGAAAACTTGTTCCAGGGAGAGTCACTGTCGTTGACTTTGACTCATGGAGATCACAACAGGCTCCTACAGAAATGCTGGTTTTGGTATGAGAGGGATGGAGCAAATGACTTTGCATCTTTCCCTGATGTGAGCTGCAGCTAGCCTGGTACATCCCAAGGCAGGTGACCACCTTTCCACTCGCACACCGGGTGGGTACCTCCGTGGTGACACACCCAGCCACCCCATTGCTTGGTGGGCAGTCCATACTCCCCCCACTCTAGCTGAGGTCAGAGTGCTAGCCTGGGCACCCTGTGGGAAGGCTATGAACTGTACATCACAGTCACCTTTGCCTGCAAAGAAAGGCTGCAGCCGCTCAGCTGTGTCGGGAGCCCAGCCTCCTCCTGTGTTTGGTTTGGGGTTGGAAAGGTTGGTTCTGTAATTAACAGCAGCTGACGTAATTGTCATGATTGCGTTATTAGTAGCAAAGGAACTAATGACTTGTCCTGTAACACACATGAGCAGCTCCAGCACGGGGAGGATGCTGCCAGCTTGCCGGGCACGGCTCTCCGCTGCCGGAACTGAAACCAGCGTTCCCGGCAAAGCTGCGCTCCCCTCCGGCTCCCGGCCAGCCACCAGGGCGCTCGCACTTGGCAAGCACTCGGCACACGTCTGTCACATTTGCTAGCAGGAGCTGCAGGGATGTGTCCTGCAGCCCTGTAAGTCGAATGCTAACTGCATCAGACAGTGTATTTGTAGCTAAAAATACCGCTGAGCAATTTGCCTGAGAAAGGAGCCCGTTCTCCCTGGCTGGCAGCTTTGCCTCGATTGCCACAGCTCAAGCTGTCGTGTGCAGTCCTTATGTAAAACCATTTCAAATATCATCGTGTGATAACTTTGCTGGCAGAGTGTAAACTCCTGAAGAATGGACCCTCTGGATGCTAAATCCTGGCACAGGATTAAAAAAAAGGCCAAAACACATTCCTTCATCAAGATGATGGAAGTGTGACCACCAGCCCCGCTTTACATATTTGTGCTGTTAAGCAGGTTCTCATACTGCAAAACTCTGCTCTTTGAAAAAGTTTGTGGTTGAGGGAGTAGTGAGTGAAATCTCCATTCATTCATCAGATTACTTTTTGGTCATCATTTGTCTCCTATACAGGTAATAACTGCAATGCATAGCACTTTGGCAGAACTTTTTATCCTGGAATTTCAAAGCACCTCAATTAAGTTTCCCAACACAGCTGAGAAGCAGGACCAGGAATGCACCCTCTCTGTTAATCATTAATGACTTCGGAGCACACCATATATAGAGGTTAAAAATAACATTTTGAGAATATAATACATGATCTTGATAAAACAGGTACAAACAATCTTATTCACTGCTGGGCAAAGGCCCAGCATTAGAACAAGTGTGAGGCTGCCTCCTACACCCCCACTGTTTCCCACCTCTCCAAAGCCATGGAACCGAAGCTGCATAAGCACCTCAGAAGAATTAGGGAAAACATGCTGCTTTTATAACCTTTCAGCCACACAGAGAGAGTGTTTTTTACCATTGTTTTTTTAACCTGCTTTTTGCCTGCTAGCCATCTCCAATGAGTCCCAATGGCTGTTGCTCCCCTCTTCTTCCATGCCTGCTTGGCCCAGCAGGGGTGAGCAGTGCTGGGGCGAGACAGAGCAGCCCGAGAAAGCTGGATGGCCCCAGCTCCTTTGAGACTTTCTGACTCCCAGAAGATTTCAGCTAATGTGTGAATGCAAAGAAGACAGGACAGATTGTATTGCTAGTGAAGTGCTTCATGCTCTCATCATGAGTTGTAGCCCATTTTCCTCCAAGTTCTGTTTTCCCCAGGGAGTGGGTTATCCAAGTTTCTCCTCATTCATAGAAACAGCAGCACAGATCTAACTCACCCTGAAAAATAAGAACCATGGAAATCACACATTGTTGATACCTCCATGACCAGAAAGGCAATTGAAAGGATATCTTGCTGTATGATTTTCAGCTGGTCTTGTGATGACTTAGGAGTGTGACTTACATTTTTTTTTTAAATACATGGCATTGGCAACCCAGCTTTCATTACCAAAATGAAGGCAGATTTAACATACAAACTGATTCACAGATGCACTGAAACTATTTTTCTTTATCCTGACCTCAGTCCTTATGCAGATATAAATCCCCAGTTGTGGATCTATGGTACTTAATGTTTTTCCATAATTGGGCTGGAGCTTATCTCCTTCTGCAAGAGCAGTGGCATCCAGGATGCAAAGGTTTGCATTTGTCTCAAGAAAAATTACCAGTATGGGAAGCAGTGAGCTGAGGGACTGGGTAAGTGTACTCTTGGTGGAGTGAGTTAATGTTTGATGGACAGGTGATGGAGTAGGCTAATATTTGAACCTCTGGAGATGTAACTTCAAACACCCGCTGGGATCTGAGCCTGCTCTGATCTGTTATGGCCAGTTGCCACCTCAAAGGATCTCTACACAACCAAGCAGACTCCAGCCAGGCTGGCAGTCTCTCTAGCCATCCCCACCTGGCTTGTAGAGGGCAGCATGTACCTGGTGACCTCACAGCCCTGTCCCAAACCCCAGCAGACCGTTCCAGGGCCACTGTGACAGAAAACGTGCAAGTGAATTGACTCCAACACGTGATAAACAGGCAGAGCCAGCAATGCTGGGAATGAGCTGGTGGGGGGGCTGGAGGTTCTGCTTCAGTGCCTTGTTTCTAAAGTATTGGGTTTCTCTGGTTGGAGAAGGTAGTTCGAAATAACACTTCAGATGCATCCTCCAAGGAAGGAATTAGCAGAGCTGCATGGGGAAGTCTGCAAAGTGCTAGGCAGTGTTGCTCAGAGCAGAAAGGACTTTGGGATGGCAGTACTCTATTTGTTTTTCTCATTATTTGTTTTTTGAGGAGGGAAAAAGGGTGTTTTTATTCAAAGATTTATAGGTGTACCATGTTTCTCCCTGAATTTGCATTTGTTTGATCTATATTTCTTGGCTTCAGCACAAAGCCAACCTAGTTTATTCCACTCTCCGCACTCTATCTATCTAGCTTTGATGAGCTTCAGTCAGAATTAGCAACCAAAGCTCCAGCTCACAGATATCTGTTTTCTCAGTCCAAATGATCACAAAAACAGGGACATGCCTTCCAGGCTTTAGGTTCTTCTGGCCAATCTGTACTAGGAGAGCGTGCCAGCTCACCAGCTCCTTACTCCTTGTATGGAGAGAGCCCCAGGATGTGCAGAGGGTTACTGGAGGGACCTCTTGTGCAGCTCCGAGCAGGGAACTGGTGGAAAGGAGTCCATTAAAAAAAAAA
>VXAC01002491.1:157489-191791 GCA_013399225.1 Rhipidura dahli | reverse complement strand
AAAAAAAAAAAAAAGCTGGAATGGGGGGATGTTTGCCTTGGGGTGAAAAGGATGAGTTTGGGGTTTTGCTGTTTTTATGGGGATGCGGCACTTAAATGTGGCTGACTTAGAGGGCAGCATATGACCCATGTACCTTGTCACATCCAATAGATCTCATGTGCAAGGCTGAAAGCTCTCAGTAGCAGCTGGGCCCCAGGGACAATCACAAGGCTGAGCTGCATGAATTAAATGACCAAGAGCAAAGCTCACAACTCCTCTGACAGAGCCAGAACTCTGCCAAGAGCATGGGGCTGCCACAACCCTGCCCTCCTCTTTCAGTACCCATGGAACCAGACCTTCCCCATAGAACTCTCAGTGCTCTGGCAACTCCAGAGGAACTACAATAGTTTAAACCAACACCGTGTCTGGCCCTTTGTCTTAAATCTCCCACCCAGACTTGATTTTAACAGACGGTCTGGGTCGTGACAGAGTCCTCATCTATCACAATCAGGTTACTTCCCTCCTATCCTAAATCAAACAAGCCAAACCGAGGGCAGATCCTTTGTGGAAGGCTTTCTCGGCTGGTTTTCCCCTTTTCCCTCCCTAATTGTTCATTAATGTACGTAAATGATTTAACCAAATAGAGGCCAGAGTTTCCCATAGGAAGGGAAGTTTGTTGGAGGAGGGGACAATCCCCAGATGGATTTACCTGTATCAGATTCTGGGTAAATATTTATTCTCCTTTCCCTTTTGTTCACCCTTCTCAGCCGCAGGAACAATGACAGATCCTCACCGGCCACAGGGCAGCAGGGAAATATTATTACTCCCATTTTACAAGTAGGGCAAAGGTGACAATCTCAGGAAAGTCGGTGGTGTTTTTACCACTCATTCTGGGGGACTTTGGACAGGAGTAGCTGCAGTGAGCAGCTGGAGCAAACAGCCAGCGCCAGCCCGGCGGTGGGCAGGAGCCGAGCTCCAGGGCTGCATCACCAGGCACCCCAGGGAGTGCCACCATCCTCCCTCAGAGAAGCTCAACAGCCACTGACCCGGGTCCTCTCTGGAGACTGACTTCAGCCCCTCTGACTTACCTTGTGGAGGTGCTGGGAAGTTTCATTAATTCCCATTTGTAAAGTGGATTTAGAGTGCTGCCTACAATGAATTCTTTGTAGCAAGAGCTGTGCATTTAGCAAGATGAAGAGGGCAGAACACTCCCATGCCTTTTTTTTTTTTTTTTTTTTTTTTGCCTTTTTTCTGGGTATTTTTGCAAAAAGGGAAAAATCAATGTTAGATTTTATTACAAAACAACAGACTACAGCCACCCTTTTTTCCCGGAATAATAACAGTCATAATGCATTACGTTAGGTTAGTCAGTAGTTTTCACTAATCCACAAGACATGCACTGCTGACCTCTGAGGTAATTTTGGATCATGCTCAAGCCAAACAAAGGCAGATTTGTGGTTGCAGGTGAGAGATCCTCTGAAAAACCATAAATGTAACCACAATGTCCTCTGGTTTGGTCTGAACTCAGCCTGGCCTTCATCAGTTTTTCTGGCGCTGCTCCAGAAGTAAGGCAGATTGATGATTTAAAGGCCTTACACTGTGGTGTGATGTAACTCAGCACAGGGAGGTGGCTTTGGGAAGATAGTTTGCAGTAAGTACCCAAGGCAGCAAACCATGGACCACCCCTCCTGGATGACACCTTGCTCCTTGGAGGACGTTACTGGTTTGACTGGAATAATTCATGGCATGAATGTGTCCAGTGATTACAGGGGCAAAGGAATGGGCCTTTCTACAGGGCAGAAAATGCCCGTGTGAAATGTTACACCTCATCTTCTGCCTCCTGGAGGGACAGAAAAATTGATTGTGTCTTTGGTGGATGATAGAGAAGGCAAGAGAGAGAGAGGTGAGCCTGTGAGGGTGGTAGCAGTGCCCATGCCCGTGCCATGATGTGGAATGCTGCATACCCAGAGAGCTGCTTGAAGCTCAGCACAGGTGACTCTGTGGCCTGGGCTATGTGCAGTGCCTTCTGTCATCTCCCCAGCCACTGCTTTTTGGGCTCTTTAGATATATATATACCAGGGGTCCACTTACCCACACTGTAAGCCCTTCTCTAAGTAAGGTCTGATCCCCTGTGTTAATCCTGAACCTACAGAGAAAATATTCCCCAGCCTGTTATGACTACAGGTCTGCCTGAGCTCTAATAAATCAGCGAGGCACCAGTGGAGTAAGACGAAGCTGGAGGGAGTGCTGGGTGGGTAAATGTATATAAAAGGCAGTCCTGATCTCCCTTTAGCAGCCATTAATTACGGCCAGTGATGGGAATAGGAAACAGCAGTCATTGTGGGATACTGCTGTTTGCAGCTCAGTCAGGGGCAGGCTGAAGCTGAAGACAGGGAGGATAGGCACTGTGTAGTGGTCTGGGGAGATGCATGAGGCTGTAAAACAACCTCCCCTTGAAATTCAGGGTTAATGCTTGTTTAAGCATTTGGTCTATGAAGTGACACCAGTAGGGTGAGGCACAAGCCCCAGTGTTGTAGGGAGAGACGCAGGCAGAGAACACATGGGGGCACATCAGTCGATGGTGCCAGCCCCGAGGGGCAGCAGATTGGCACCAGCCCAGCAGCACCCCACTGCCTCCACTGAAGGGACACTTGTGTTAAACAGCGGTGGGCAGGACTTTGTTATGGAAAGCAGGTTTCTGGCACTGCAGCTGGGGCAAGCTCTCTGGAGTGAACCAGAGTGCTGAGCTGAGGGGGTGTTGGGTCAGGGAGCAGGGAAGCAGTGAGGACTAAGGCTGCTTTGCAGCTGATTATTCAAAAAGAAAGCTTGGGAAATGTTGGGAAATATCTTTTTCCATTTATTAAACAGCTTGCAAAGAAGCTTAGTCAGTGCTTCTATAGCAACTTGACACCAGCAGCACTGTGACTGTAATTATTAACAGGGAAGGAGAGGCGAGCAGTGTGGTGGGCTCGAAAAGGCCTTGTACAAAACTGCCTTCCAATCTGTGGTCAAGCCACAAGCCCTGCTTCATTTAAGCAACAGCTGCTGGTGTATTTTCTCCCTCAACAAATAATTTTCTTCTCAACACAGTCTAAGCCGAGGAGCCCTCGCTGCCCAGTGGGAACAAACCAGGAGCACAGGTACAGCCTGTCCTGACGCCTGGGTGGCAGCTCAGTGCTGTGCCATGCTGCCTTCCTGGCACCCTGCCTTTTCCCCCTGGGGTCACTGTGCTCCTGCTGGTGCTGAAACAAAGCTGTGCAATGGCACAGGCAGACATCCAGCTCCAAAACCCTGGGGTTATCCTGGGACTGCTTTCCCTGACGTTCACCCAGGCCAGCCTCAGAGGCTCATCTGGCCACTTGTGCACTGAAAAACTTGCTATCAGTTCAAGACAACTTGGTACTTTTTCTGGCATGGAGGATTTGGCTCTCCTCCTCTGCTCACTAAATTTTCACACTGGCACCATTTGGTGTGACTCTGCTGTGACTGGAGTGGTTCCACTGCCTCTGGACCTCCTTCATGACCTCCTTCATTTCTGCATTTGCACACCGTGGGACACCAGAACTGAGTCAGTTGCTGGGAGAATTTGGAGCCTGAAACCTCCCCAGGTCTTCTAGCAGATTTATGCTTAAAATATCTCTGGGCTAAGAAGGTGTTAGGTCCTCTCAGAAGTGCTCTCTCTCCCATCTGCTTTTTCATGTAGAAACTAGAGGTGCCAAAATCTGCTGAAAGGACTGTAGAGGAACGGCCAGGAAAGATGCTTGCAGCTATCCCTCAGGCTCCAGCACAGACAATGTTTCACAGATGTGAAGCTGTGAGAACAGTCATAAACATTTTAAGACACACCTGCCAGATAGTTCTGGAGTTTTCTAGTGAGAACAAACCTTCTGTAAATACCAAGGGAAAAAAATCAGGAAGATCCTCATTTCATGGGTGGATCCAGCAAATTTTCTTTGTCTTTCTGTGAGGAGGACAGACTGTCATCTCCGCCCTCTCCAGCAAACTCACTAACATTTATTTAGTTATGCAAAGCCTGAATTACGAGAATATAAAAAGGTATGTTTCTGTCCCACACATGCTCTACTGCTCTTTTTTCAAGGTCTTTTCCTCTCATGCAAATAGGAGTTAAACCAGATGCATGTACAGACTTCCATGCTCTAATTTCCCCACTTTTAAGTCTCATTATGGCCCCCACACACCTTGCTCTCTGAGTTATTCTGGATTTGCTTTACTCTCTGTGGGAAAGGCTGTCAGCACGAGGGGCTCAACCCAGCCTCCCCCTGCCCCCCACACACAGACACACTTCGTTCATTCCTCCAAGGAGGAAGAGCAGTGAGGACAGGACGTGGGATGGCTCCCATCTCCTTGCAGTGCCAGTGACCCCATCCCAACAGGGGTCCCACATGCCCACCTCACATGTCCACCCTGTGTAAGTCCCTTTCTAATGGCTGTACCCTGGTGCCTCACTTCCCTGGAGCTGTACTCTGAGCTCTGTGAGTATTTGGGACCAGTGACCTGGGCTGTAAGCAAGCAGGGGTCTGCCCCTAACAGCCCATCACCTGGCATAGCTCTCCTTATCATAATGTGATGGAGGGAGGGCTCCTACCCCCTGCATGATCCCTGATAGCTCAGTCCACCTGCACTTTTAATCACAGCACAGGGGTGGCTGGAGGGAATGGGACTCCTTAATCTTCCTGGGTTTCAGTTTGCTCATCCATGAAACAGGGACTGTCCCTGCCAGGAGCATCCTCCTGGAGCCCTGCCCCTGGGCCAGCTTGCAGCGTGCTGAAGGCCAGCACAGGGCTCAGGGTCGGGGGGAGCCCATTTGTGGGAATTTAAGTGTCACTGAGGCCTTCTGCTGACTAAGTGCCCTTCATTATAACATCAGCAATAAAGACCAGGGATGCTTTAACCACAGCTGAAGTGGCTTACAACCTGCTGGGCAGAGAAATGGGGAAAATATAATGTATAATGGGAAAATGCAAGGTTTGCTGCAGTAGGGCAGTGCTAGCACTGTAATTACGAAGTAGTTTGGTAGAGCTGCATCAGTTATGGGAGTAAATGAAAAACATTTTATCTCCCTAACTGGTGCTCTTCCGAGTGTTAGTGTAGCTACACGGGAAACTCTGTGGTGCTGTTGATACCATTTTTCTCCATCAAGGAACAGGTTTGCACTATACTAGAAGGACAATCTGGATTTTATTTGCCAGACTGGAGCTGTATATTCACTGGGATAGACCAGCAAGTCCTTCTCACCACAGACAAGCCCGAAAACTCCTGGCTCTCACACTGTAAAAGTAAATAGCCTTAACATATATCCTCTCCCTTCTCACATGAAAGGAGGAGTATGAGGAAAAAAGGGGCTGTGAGCTGTTTCCAGCACTGAGCACCCAGTTTGAGTTTTAAAGACTTTCCCTTCCACAGCAGAGGGTTACTTTGTTCACCCTTTTACTGTACCCTGGCTAGTACTTAAGGCTCTGTCCTCCAAGTGGTGCCCTTCAGGGAGGCTTAGAGATCACCCAGCCCTGGCTGTCAGCCTGCCCTGCTGCAGTCCTGCCAGCTGTGCCAATCCAGGCTATAGCTCCCTTCCCAGGGGCGCTTGGAGACCCAAAGAGTGAGTGCCCAGTTGCTCCCCACCTCCCTGTGGGGGAGAGGAGCCAACCCAGGAGCTGCTGCCCCAATGCCCTGGGCCAAGGCAGGCAGAGAGCTTTAGGGAAACTCCCGTGCCTTGCTGGAGGTGCTGAGAAGTGGGTCTGCACTCCTCTGGACAGCATCCCCCTGCGCCATCTCCCACCTGGTTTCAGGAGGAGGCTGAAGCCCTTTCAGTCCTGTTTCCTTTCTCCAGCTCTGGGTGACCCCAGTGTGAGCCTGGTGCTGGGGAGGTGCCCAGCTGCCACTGCTCACTCTGGCAGGCAGCCCCACGGCAGCCCTGCTCTGGCAAGGTAGCAGTGTCTAGACACAGATTAGGCAAACAGCTAAAGCACAAGACCAGACACTGAAAAAATCAAAAAAGAATAAAGAGCTCCCCAGCTCTGTCCACCAGGGATTCCTGTGAGATTTGGGGCAAGGAAAGGGAACTTCTTTGAGTCTTTGTCTTCCTCACCTGTCTAGTGTGGGATAATATTTCCCTTTCTGGCAAGGCTATGGTCAGAGTTAATTAGCATTTGAAAAGTGCTTTGAAATGGAAGATGCATTTGGAAAACTGAAGTATTATTACTGCAACTGAGTGAGTGGCTCTCAGGGTAGGGAAACATTTCACTTCTTTTTCCTTGTGGGTGGAATAGCCTGGATAATACTGGGATTTCTTCAGATTTATTAATTATCCAAGCATCAAGTACATATCAGGTATCTAAAACAGAACTCAGTTTGGATATTTATTGCATTAAATATTGGATTGCAGATTCATGAAATCCAAGCTACGTTGTTCAGACAAATAAATCACATGACACTGGGACTCTTCCCCTACTGGCACCAGCTCTCCTGGCACAACTGCTCAAGGACAGGCATTTAAAATCTGTTTTCCATGACTCCTCATGCAGGATTTTGAAATATACTCCAGATTTGCCAGTAAAACAAGCTCTTGCAAGAGCCTCCAGCAAGCAGAGTGCGGGTCCTGAAACAAGTACATGTGAAAAGAAATATCAAATGAATGAATTTTGTTTGCTCAGGCCATGATTCTGATTCTGCAGAACACTATAAAGTATTCATTTGTAGTCTCATGATTAATCCTAGGGAACTGTTTCTGGGCAGAATCAGCGAGATGCTTAAATACCATGACGAATAGAGCTTCCAATTATTATTTCATCAACTCACATGCTCTTGTCCTTTATTTTAAAGACTTCCTGTGTATTTTCTTCCCCGTGCTCTAACATGATTTGAGTCTAAGTTGGAAAAACACCACCTCTGTTACCCATGAAGCACATATTAGTCTATAAAAAAATGTGTCACCATTCCAAGAAACTTCCAGTAACTTAAGAAAAAAAAAGGAAAATAAAAGGTTAAGGGGCACATTTTCAAAGCATTGGTGTGCTGAGTCGTGGGGTCAGCAGTTCTCAGCTTTATGTCTCTCATTAACTTCTGCTGAAATTACCTGTCCACCTATGTAGCTGTGGCATCACATTCTGAAAATCCACACCAAATGAGAGTGGATTCTGCTTTCTTTTGAAAGCAGAGTTACGTTCCTGTGTAGACAAGGGCTGGGATTGATACAAAGCTCACTCGTCCTGAGCCCAGCTCATTTTGATTCTGTGAAGTTGAGTGGTACTACCCCAAATGACTCCTGCATGTACACAAGGGAAATTGTGTGGTTTTTATGTAAGGATGGGATACCAGTATCTAGCAGGTCTTGCTGGAAGAGGAGAATCCAGGTTGAATCAATCTACTGATCCAGGAGTTTCTTTTCTTTGACTGAGCCATAGAAAATCAGTCTTCATGGGATCAACAGGCTTCACCTCATTTAAGAGAGGCATTGAACATGGGATCATCAGGATGTACTTAGACCAGTTACCTGATTGTGGGTCGCCTTCCTGGCTGGGTGTGTGTCTTTTTTGAGGCTTGGGGCAAGGTCCCCACCATAACCAATACAGGTGAAGCCACACACTTTGCAGCCACCAGCCCTCAGCCCCAGTCTGCACAACCTGTGCTTCTGTGGAGCTGCAAAGCAAAGAGGCCAGCAGGAGGATTTGGTCAGGGCTCTGCACAGGTTGGTGCAGACTGGTGGTTGGTGCAACCACAGGTTGGTGTGGTGGTCTGCAGGGTCACCACCCCAGATTTTCATCCCTGAGATGATTGCAAAGGGACCTTCATACCCAGAGGGATGGCTGCACACCCAAGAGAAGGTGAAAGCCATGGGCACTGTGCCATAGCTACCTGCAGTAGCTGCTGTTCTCATGGCTTATCTCATGGCACAGGTGATGGGAGGCTCCTTAGCTGGCTGGGCTACTTGGCCTAACAGCAAGTGGATGGCATGGGCATTCACCACAGAACAAAGCACAGCAAATCCAACTTAGGACGCTCATGTTCTCAGCCCCTAAGCTTTTGTCTATCTCCTTTCCCCACTTATTCTCTTCTGAAGGATTTTCAGGGAGTTAGCACATCTCTCTGCTGAACTGTATCTAGACTGGTGGCAGGAGAGACACTCTTGGTCCTGTATGAGCAGGAGCAAATGCCATCCCCTGTCTGTGGCAGAGCAATGAGGTCTACAAGACAAAAATCAGTGTTACCTGCTGTGAATTGTTGCCTGGAGGATGCCCAGGCTGGTAGTGGCCAGTTTCTGTGTTGGCCCTGCCATGGGAAGTCATCTGCACCATCCCAAATCTGTTTGGAGCAGCTAGCACAGCACAAGGACACAAGGTTCCCATCTCAAATATCACCAATGAAATCCCTCTGTTTTATTTTTCTTTCTGTTGTCTGATGCTGGACCTGAGCCCCTGTGAAATGTCCTCTCTGCTTAACCACACTGCAGTGCTGAGCTGGATGGGAAGTGATGTGAACACCACAGCAATAGGAGTGGCTGTGCCTGAGGCAGCTCCATCCCAGCTTAACCCAGCCTCTCATCTTAGGGACGCATGCCTCACATGGATCACTTCATCCTCAATGGCACAGATAGGCAGTGCTGCTGTAAAACCATTGCTCCTCTGCTCCTCTGACTCATGGTTTGGGCTGTGCCTGCCAGGGTGTGTTTTTTCCCTCTCCTTACAATGCTTGCTCCCACTAGCAATGACAGGAACACAAGTCTGTACAGTCCAGGGAGGGCCCAGCTGCACACTGTTAATGTTTAATGACAGCACTGCAAGCTGGAGATAGACTCTATTTCAGCTGGTCAGGCTTCATACAGTTTTCAGCAAACATTGTGAATCTACAGAACAAGTTACTGAGGAACACTGGTCCCGATTTAGGGAAGACTTACAGAAAACCTGGTGTGATTCAGGGCTTCAAAGGCTTTTCTGCATCCAGACTTACTATTTTTCACATATGCAAAACTCAGTGTCTCCTCTGTGGAGGCTGTGCAGTAACAAATGTGCATGAGAAGTCCACACCGAAGGGTCAGTGCCAGATGAGGCACAGACGCCTTCCCTGCCGCTCCCAGAGAGGTTGCTACTCTGTCAGCACAGTCCTGCACAAAGAGTAGTGTCAGATGGTTTCCTAGAGTAAATTAATGCAGCTTTATTATGTTAGGCCAATTGATATCAGCAGAGAATTCACACAGCTAATTTTTAACCTTCTCCAATTTCTCATTGGCTCAAGAAAACATTTCCTGCTCTGATCCCTCTGACAGTCCCCTGGTTCTCCTCCAAACATCTCTCCGGTGGAGAGACAAAGTTAGACATGAAGTATAGGAAGGTCAAAGCTTAAGATCATGCAAATAGGATCTAATGATCCTAAATGCTACCACTTATTTGCCCAGCCAGGAGAAACTGTGGGTCAGAACAGCCCAGCCAGGAATTTGGACCCTTAGACCAAACTCTGCTTTAATTCTCAACACGAATCTAGAGGTGTTACAGGTCATGAAGAACATGATGCCTCCACTCTCTACTCCCACCTTAACCAAGGGCTGATCCAAGATGCACATATTCTCTGTGGATGTTACTGGCAACTCACATCCAAGAAAGACACTTGTAATTGAGAGCCACTGCAGGGAAGTTTTGAAGTACATTGGCAAGTGCATATACAAGTATTTGGCTATAATTGCCTTGCTGTTCAGTGAGAACCTTGAAAGACTTTGAAAAGGCCATTGCTTTGACTTCATAAAGAAGGTGAGCTTGTAGGAAATTCTTTGTGCACACATTGGTGGGTTTGCCACAGGGAATAACAGGGTTTGCCAGCTGGGGATGTGTGCATTGTGGAGCAGCCAGGCCAGTGCCTTCCAGGTGCAAGGACAAAATGGATTAAAGGCTGTCTAAGCCAAAAAGGCAAGTTTGAACCCTTTCCTTCTCTCTATCTTCCCTCCTCAAAACCCTGAAGTCTGTTAAATGTCTGCCAAGGTCTTTTTCATCCCCAGCTGAACAGTGACAACTTGAATATGGAGGAGGATATCAGGGCTGTGACAACCCCCACCCTGGCAAGCTGTCTGCAGCTGCAAGTGCTCCTGGCCTCATGCTGCTCAGAAAGCAGACCCTCTGTTGTGCTCCTCATCATCACTAACAGGGACAGGGACGTCCTCCCCACATCCCCTGACGAGCTACTTGCAGTGGCAGGAAAAGAGATTTCCTGTCTTTCCCCGTCCCTGGAAGCAGCACGTGTAGAGCTGCACATGTCCAAAACCACGCTGCACTATTACAGAAACAAGCTGTGACTGGAGCTAGCTTGTCCTGCTTGCTCTGGGACAGGCTGGGAGCATGCAAGGTGGACTCATCCCTGCTTTCTATGGAGAGCAGGCAGCAAGCTGCAGAGGTGGATTTCTGCCTACCTGGAGGCCAACACTTCAAAAGCCTGAGATTTTTTGGACAGAGCTCATAGGATCAAATCTGTACCTAGTGAGGATTTTAGGTCACAGCTGGGGAGAGATGAGAAATCATGGTGGAGAAGGCAGAAACTGGTTGGAATTGGGCAGTGGGAGGCTGGCACTGTGGGACAGCTCCTGTGGATGATGGTCTTAAAGACTTATATTTGGCCCGAAATGAAGTTGTTGGTCTGATAGAGAAGATGTGCCTGAAACATGCTGCTGCTCCTAGTCCTCTTTTTCCTTCCCTCAATCCTGTCTGAAAGCATTCCTTTTGCAGGAATGAGACACTGTTAAACTAGGAGTGTTGTCAGAGGCCACTGTAAGTAACCATAATAATCTGGAAGGCAATATGCAGCTCTGATGTGCAAATGGGATTTAGGGCAGCCTCGCTAACGGGATGACACAGACAGTGCCTAAGCTGAGTTTCAAACTGAACATAATGTTTCATTTGACAAATGTCTGGGTTTGAACTTTTTTAAGCCTTCAGGGCTTTAAGAAGGGAATGTCAGTCTCCTGCAGAATAAATCCTGAATATTTTGGGCTTTCATTTAGGAAGAGGAAAAATCTCTAAGTAGAGGAGAAGTCAAAAGGAATATCTGATTTCATTGCTTTCATCATAAACCACTACATATAATTTATTTTCTCTCAGAAGCCAGGGGCATATCTTCTCTAAATATTTACCTACTTTCTTTCTAAGAGCACATCTGCACGTCACCATGCTGATTTGTAGTAGTAGGAATACCAGCCTTACTTTTGATCTAATACATTTAACACACCCAGACTTTAATAGTAGGCTAATAAAAACCAAGGTCTAATAGTTACAGTGTGAGGTCAGGATAGCCTGCAGCATCTACTGGGAATATTTTCCAGCCATTGCTCTGCCCCAGGACAGTCACACTAGTGCCACACCACACTGCACCACGGGTCTTGCAGTGAAACTGGGGACAAGCAAGCTTGGAAATGGGCAGGGAATTTTGACTGCAGGAAATTCTTCAGCCTTATGGCTCATTAATGTCTTCCTGAAGTGGAACCTCATCTGACAGGTCTCTCTCTCTCTTACCTCCGTGTTCACCCACCAGTCAACTCAGAGAAGCAGAGGCTGTGCTGTCTCTGTCCCCTGGAGGCTTTCAAGCCCCAGCTGGATCAAGCCCTGAAAAACCTGGCCTGACCTCAAAGCTGGCCTGGCTTTGAGCAGGGCTTGATCTAAAGAGTCCACAGGTGACCCTTCCAACCAGAATTATTTTGTGATCCCATGATCCTAGCCCCTCACTTTCTCAGTCGGGGAGTACTGATCTCTCCATTCTAGAATGGAAACTCAGGCACACTCAGGTGTCATAAGATGGCTCTCTTTGAGGAAGTAAAAAGAAGTCAAAGTTAAGGGATTGTTTCAAGGCTCAGGATGATTCTGTCTTGTCTGAACAGTACTGTGGGTGGCCCTTGCCATATCTTAATTGAAATTGAGCAAGGATTCATGTTCAAAAGGACACTTTCAGATTGTGACCACAAATCCTGGTGCATACCCCACTTGTGATAATTATTCATCACCTCAGCAAACTTCCTGCTGCCCTAGGCAAAAAAAGTTTAAAATTGTTTTTTTCCCTTTTTTAACCCTTTTCTGTTCCTCAAGTAGTATCTATCTTGCTGTGCATGATGCTCAGCATGTTCTGAGAGCCTCAGTGTTTCAGTATTTGTGGCACCACCTGCCAACGAAGTAGAGGATGAGGGCTTGGAAGCGATAGCTCTTTTCCCAGCATTGCTACTGCCTTGCTTTGTGTGAGCTCACTTAAAACAGTCCTTCTCTGCTTCCTTCTGTAAGAGGAGGAAACAAGTAGCAACCCCACAGTGACAGGAGGATGTGAATACCTCATGCCCTTAGCTGGAAAATGCAAGAGAAAAGCAAAGCACTCTTTATTATAATGGCCCCATCTTTCTACCTCCTCTTCCCCTGAGAGGATGAATCCAGGATTGCTAAACTTCCTGCCTTTCCTCCATCCCCTGCAGCACTCTGGCTATGCTCTGTTGCACTTTTTCTACTTCAGCTGGCTCCCCTCTGTAGCAGCCAGAGCTGCACACCTACTCCAAAGGTATCCCCAAGCCAGGTGCTGCACCTTGCTAAACTTTACTTTTTTTCACTAGCCCGTCTTTCTGAAATACTTAGCATTTATCTGCCTAAATGTTCTGGCTTTTCTGCCTTTGGGCACCCAGAGGGTGTCAGGGTTCTGGGAGAGGCTCCCCAGGGCAGTGGTCCCAGCACCAGCCTGACAGAGATCAAGAAATGTTTGGACACTGCTCTTGGGCACACGGTGGGATCCTTGGGGATAGTGCTGTGCAGGGCTGGGAACTGGACTCGATGCTCCTGCAGGTCTCTTCCAGCTCAGCATGCTCTGTGGTTCTGTGTGAAATACCCAGTCCAGCTCCAGAGCAGATGCCCCACAGACAGGCTGGGGCTGTGCTGACACTCTCCCAAGCGCTTGTGCTGCCAGCACTGCCCTTAGAGCTCAGCTGCCAACACTTCACTTCTGAAGAGAAGGTGGAACAAAGACTTCCATGACCATGTAGCTTAGAAGAATCATTTCAGGAGCTGTAGGAGCCATGTTTTCAGTCCTTCCCTTGGAATCTAAGAACCTGTTCATTTAGCTCTTTGTTAAATGGGGCTTGAGGTCTCTTGGGAAATTTGCCTTCGGTCTCTTCCCAGACTTTGCAGCAGAACTGTCTGAATTGTCTTTACATGTGAGTGACATCTACACGTGAGCCAGACACCCTGGGTTCAGTTAAAAGAGATAAACAGGCATTTACAGGAAACAATTCATCTTCTCCTGTGGTAGATACCTAAAATAGCCCACAGCAATCACAAAATGATTGCTTCCCTCCACAAACTATAAATTTATTCTGGAAAAACAGCCCAGCCCTTGACTTGTGTTGGAGGATTCAGTTGCCTGGTGCTTTTTGAGCTGCTCCACCTTATTTTTGACATTTACACAGGCAGGCAAGCATATACATATATGTACAGGAGCCTGCAGGAGCAAAGTGCCCTTCCAGCTTGTCTCCTGAACACCACGGAAAGGATTCACAGTCCTGTTACCAACACAATGAGGGTCACTACTTCTGGAGCACTGGATTAATTTCACTCCATTGCACCCCCTCATTTATATCCTAAATGTTAATATAAAAGGTTCATGCTGGAACAGCTCAAACCCGAGGATGTGGCCCACAGCACCACACAACAAAGCAATGATAAATAAAATAATAATTGATTTTATTAAATGGAAAAGTCTGCTTTATTATAAAGAAAATAAATCACCTGTGTTTGAAGGCATCATGGCAACTGCCAGAGCAACGTGTTGGGGTATCATTCCTGTTCTGCAGATAACCACCCCAACCAGGAAAGGTGTGCAAGATGTCACGTTACAGCTGTTACATCAGCAGGAAAAAATCTCAATGGCTGATCATTGCCTGAGGGAGATGTCAGTCTTCCCATCTTCTGTGCTAGGAGAAGCTCTTGTAGGAATTAACTCTTTCCTAGGTGAGGAACATGGCTAGATTTTACCAGTATTAGTTCCACCTTGTTTGCCTAAAACAAATTGTTGTTCTCTTACTTTCCATTTTTGTCTTTCACTCAAGTGATAAATAATGTGACTTTGCAGTGACAGCTGTCTATCACATCTGCTGTGTGACTGAGGACTTTTTTTCTTCCACCTCACTATCATATTTCTGCTGGACACTGGTTGTTCACCTCACACACCATCCCTATAGAAGATGACAAACGTTGCTCTCTAAACACACCCCAGGCGACCTCCCTGCTGTGTGGAGAGCAGCCCAGTCTCCAACAGGAAGAAATACTCCCTGCACATCAACAAAATGACCCATCTTATGATGATACCCGAGGCAGCAAGACCATAAATTGTCTTTCCCTGAAATACATTCTGGGGAATGCAGTGATGAAATAGGTTTTTACCAACTCAGAGATCACGCACTGTGCCTTGTTACTGCTGATGTTAAGGGACCAGTGCTGTGGGGATCAATTCCCTCTGCAGCCTCATGCCTGGGGAGGGCAGACCCTTCCCAGTGACAAATTCCCCCCTTGTCCAGAGGAGATGGAAGTGATATTGCCTTTCCCCAGTTTTCCACAGACTCCAGGCAACCTCCAGTTCCATAAAAATGTCATTCCTATGTCAAGAAAACAATGGATATTTCCTTTTCCTTGTTGTTGTTTTGTCATAGGGATGCTCTTCTCAGGTGGCATGCAGGCTGCTCTTCACACTGGATTGCTGTGGGTTGTGCCTGGACACTGGAGCCCAAACAGTCCCTGCTATTAATAGAGGCTCTATTCTTATGCCCTGGGCCAGGCTCACACTGAACAGGAGGAGGTGTCCTGAGTGACAGTAGTGCCTTTTATCTCCTCTCTCCCACCTGCATTTGTCCTTGGTTGTTTTGCATCCCTCTTGCTCTCTCACTCAGATAGGACACAAATTTGTAAGTACCATCCTTCATTTTAATACTTTTTTTTTCTCCTGATGCAGAAAATCATCTCTCTGGAGAGCGTCTCCAGACTCTCCCAGCTATTTCATGGGCAATATAGTCTACGTCCCCATTTACTAGGGAGTTTCCTTTTAAGTTATATTAGACTGTGGTCTATATCCAGAAAAGCATTGGCTCCCATTTTCCCAGTTTAGCACTGGCATGGTTTTTGCTCTTGTTTACACTGAGACACCCAGAAAACTTTTGCTTATTTGCTTACTTCCTCTAGAGTTCTTCCTCTCTTTTGTCCTCTTAATCACATCCCTTCTTGTACACAAGTTCTTGAAGAAACCTCCCCTATCACCTTGAATTTTCCTTTTTGTGCATTCACATATTAATTCTCTTTTCAGCACTCTCATGCCTGCCTTGTCTCAAGTCCTCAGCTGAGATCTTCTTTCAAGCTGTGCCACCACTGAACAGTCTGGAGGGGCTGATTTCCCTTCCATGATCATGGGCCAGAGCTCACCTTCCCTTCCCTTCCCTTCCCTCAAATGCAGTTATTTTATTCTCTTTAATGCTGTGCATGCTCCAAACAAGTGACTTACTTTCCTCCAGAGGTACCAAAGCTCCCAGCCCAGCACAAAATGCATTCTGTGTTGCCCCTGAATGTCTCAATTCAAGAAGCTTTGAGCTCCCATTGTTTGCAGTTCACAGAGTTCACCTGCATTTTATTCTGTTCATCTATCAAAGAAAACAAAGTGGAGACGAGAGAGAAGGAGAGCTATGGCTGTAAAAGCAGCAGTGGGTCAGAGAGCCCTCATGTTCCTGGTACCAGTTGTGGGCCAATCAATCTGTCTCAAACAGCTCACTGGAGAATAACTGCCCAACTTACCCCAATTTATTTTCTTTAATAACAGAATCCTCCTGTGACCCTGTGGTTATTGCTGACACAAAGCGAGGCTTGCTTGAGCCTGATATCTGCTCCCTTGCTCCCTGCTGTGTGCAGAGCAATGGAGCCACCGTCCCCTTGCTTTCTGCAGACAGCAGCTTTAAATCACTCCCTGACAGCCACTTCTGTCTGTGAGGCCTGGGAGAGGCTTTCCTGCCCAGGTCACTCACTTGTGGCTTGTGTGTGCTCACCCCTGTGTGCTCAGGCTGGGTGAAGTACAGACCAGAATGCCTGGGCATGTCTGCTTGGTGTCTGAGTGCTTGGCTCTGCAGGGGCTGTGGATGCTATCCAGTGATGGAGGGAATGGATGATCACACAGACACCCAGCTGCAAAGAAAAGATTGCTGCAAAACCTCTGAGCTCACGTTCTGGCCAAGTGGCATTGCTAGACAGGAAACTGGTGTGCCCCAAGCAGGCAGACGTTGAGATTACACAAAGGGAAGTGGAAACTTTGGGATTATAGGCCAGGTCTGCATTGTGGACAGTCTCAGAGCACAATATCCTATATAATGCATTTATTGGAAACTGTGATCCTTCTTTTGGGGGTGTTCAAAATCCTTGTGAGAAACGTGGAAGAATGTTTTTTGGAATTCTGAGAGAGGAATCCTGTGCAGTCCTCCAGGTTCAACTACAGTGCAGGTTTTTAAAGGTAAATGCAAGTTCTTTAAAGGGTAAATGAAGGTTTCTTAGAGCTGACATAAAACACACATTGGTCTTTGTGTTTAAAACTAAAAACTTATGAAACGAAACCAGCCTTTTTCAAAGAAAAGCTGTATTTTTTCTAAAGCTCAAGGACTAGTTACAAGAGGAAATTTCTTCACTGTGCTTGTACTGGAGAGCAGATTCTTGGAAAGGAAAATCCACTCCAAAACCGTAGGAATGGCCCCACAAGGCAAAGTTTCAATCCAAACTGGAACCCTTGCACAGTCCAAGAGAGGACGTGCATTCCCTGGGAGGGAAGGACAGGGTGAACCCTTGCCCTGCCAAGGTTAGGCGGGAGCAGGGGTGGGGAGGCAGAGAGGAAAAGTGGGAGCGCAGGGAAGGAAGGTCCCTGGGGGTGCTGGGGAAGCCTGGAGTGAGGGAGCACCGTGTGGTCTACAGGTATTTCAGGTATTTCTAGGTGAGGCAAAACCCTCCTGTTCTCCTGGCCTGCGTGGGCAGGGTGTGTGCAGCACACCCTGGGGATTCCTGGACCACTTCGTGCTGCAGGGACTGGGTGCAGCTGGGGCAGCACCCAGAGCAGGGAGCTTGGGACGGGTACGTGTCCTCTGTGCAGCTGTGACCCTGGGATCCAGGTGATTTGGGCTTGGCACATCCTGCTGATAGCCCCTCCTGAGCAGGATGGAGCAGGATGGGGGTCTTTTTGCAGGACACATGAGCCAGCAGGGCTGCAGGCATCTCAGTCACCCAGAGGGGCTGCTGCTGCTCACCCAGCCATCTGTGAGCAGAGACCCAGGGGTCTGTCCATGGGGTTGTCCTATCAGTCTGTCATGCATGGAACAATCCATGGACTTCAAGCTAAAAAGCTGGCACAGACTGTGGACAAACATGTTTTTTCCAGCTATTATCATGTTTGTGCTTGGATGCAAGCCAAAATGCATAAACCTCCCTGGGGACATTAACTGGCTTCTGGTTGCCTGTCCCTCAGTATGGCGGGGGGAGTGGGTCTGTTTGGCTTTTCATAGGTTTGCTTAGTCCCCTAATCTTATGTGAAAATTATCTGGCATGAATTCTGCAAGTCAGAATGGCAAAAGTATAATTAATTCCCTGTGTGAACTGAAAATAGCCAGTTTTCCACAGCATCAGTTTGAATATCAACAAGTCATGGAAAGACTATGCAAAGGAAGCAGACAAAATTTGCACACACACACCAGATACACTGATTTTTTTGTGGGGCAGCAGTGCTTTATGTGCCGCTGGATAAAAATTTCAATACAGACCTGAAGAGCTCTTCATTCCTGGTGTGGACTCAGCTGAAAGACTGGAACAGCCTTTAAAGACAGCCTCCTTTTCTGATCAATACATGGAATTTGTTGAAAAATGTATGCTCATGTGTTTTTTTTTCCTAGACAGTGTCATTTTGCAGGCAGGTCCCCCACAGGTATCTCAACATAGAATAGTAATGATTTTTCTCTAACCAGGGATAGGGATTTAAAAATAAAACACTTCTGAAGCCCAAGACTATCCCTTCCACTGCCCGAGGCTTTCTCCCCCTATAGCAGACTCTGTGCTGTTTTCCTTCCCACCTCATGTTTGCTCCCAGCTGCTGGTCAAGACCTGGGCCCCCAGATCATTACAAAGTCATTTGCACAATCTGCACTCAACTTAAACTCTGACAGTCCTAACAGAGGTCTTCATTGCTCTTTGATGCCTCCAAACTCATAGTGGCCACCACAATCTGTCTGGCTTGGAGACTTGCTGAACACCAGGAATATCTGGAAGCCTGTTAAAACAGTCCCTGAGGGTTAATCTTGACCCTCTGACCACTGGTTGCTCTGCATGGCTGATGACTTGAAGAGGATGGGTCTCCAAAGGAAAACCTGAGCTGCTGGCACACCAGGGGAGCCACGCTGCATAGCTTCTCCTGAGGTGTTGAAAAACACCTCTCAGGTCTCCATCCGTTGTTTTGCTACAGGTGAGTTGCAAAGCAAAGAAGAGAAGCAAGTTATGCTCAGATAGCATCAAATACAACTTATTAGCTGGGCCCTGGTGCATATCTGGAACAGATGTTGCAGATATATGTATCACCTCTCTGTAACCCTCTTGACACTTCCTGTGACGTTCTGGGACAGTGAGGAAATTAAATATCACCACCGATGTCACAAAAGGTACCATGTGCAAACAGTAAACTGAAATGTCTTATCTTTTTCTTTTTTTTTTCTTTTTGACACTACTTAGAATAATGACTGGGTAGTTCAGGTGTAGGGTATGTGTTGGCAAATGTGAATTCTTGGGTGCATCCACACCACTATGTATTACAGTGACAGTGTTGGTGTTCACACTGTCATTTTCTGTGTCATGGCAAACCAACAATTTTAAATGAAAAGATTTAAGAAAGAGGCTGTGTACTTACTAACCATTTTCCTTTCTTTTACCTGTATAAAGCCTTATTAGTGGGAATAACAGCAGGACAAATCCATCTTCTTCTTTCACCCATTTCTAGTTTACACTTCACTCACCCCAGAAGCTTCTTCACCATCACAGGGACCACTTCACGTGTCGTTCCTCGCCGAACAGTTCTTAGCAAAAGGCCATGATAGCTCTTTGTGTATGTAAAACGTAGCAGAAATATTACACCAAAGATCAAAGGCAGTTCTGTTCCTCAGATATTTCCCCTGATCCTTTAAACTGGCTGGGTGCAGAACGAATAATAAGGACCAGACTCTGCCATCAATTACGCTAAGTTAAATCCAGAGTGGGCTGTTGTAAATCAAGTTACTTTAGAGTTATGCAATGTAACTGGGAGCAGATTTGGGACCCGAGTCTGCAGGCCAAAGCACCAGACTGCAAAGGGAAAACTTCGTTTCACATAAAATCTCCTTCTCTTCACGTAAGCAGCCCCATCTGCCTGCTTAGAAAAACACACAAAGCTAAGGCCTTCCTAAGCTACCCAGAAAGAGCAATCCCATCTCTAAACACTGCCAAATATATCACAGGTAAATCAGGTTTTTATACTAAAGCATCAAAATGCAGCCCAAAAGGACCGAACAACATCTAATTTTTTTCAGCAGCTATAAAAGGTGGAGGCATTAATTGCCTAGGTGCAAAGCTCGCTGGAGAAGTTGAAGAAAAAGTCTTTAAGTGTTAAATAAAAAGTGTCTAGAACACATTTATACAATAAATTTTGTCTTTTATTTTTCTCTTCACATTACATGATGCTTCTCCCCTTCACACAAACATAATGCTTTAATCCTGCTAAATATTTGCAAATTGGCACCACATCGGATCTGGACAATAGAGGGGGAAAAGCAAAGCGATGCAAGTCATGATATACTTCTTATTACAGAGATAGCATTTCACAAGATTAAAGAGGATTTTCTAGGCAGTGGGGACAAATCCAGCACCAGCTTTATTGAGCAAACATCGCAGATGCTTCACCCATTAACATGTGGTAGTGCAGACAAAGGAGATTATCTCCTTTTCCAAATGAGCACCATCAGTGTTGCCATTCCATTTACTACACATTTTCCCACTCAAGTGTTCATTTTTGAGAGGCTATGTGTTTTGGCTGTGGAGACCTGTGGGAGGAATTGGAATAGTCTTTGAAGCATAAATTCCATCCTGCACAGTTGCAGCACCCGGGAAAATTATCAATCTGGAATATTGCTCTTGGGAATAAAACCACCAACCAGAATAGGAAAAGATAAATGGGGAAAAAAAGAGCAATGCCAAGCCCTTCCGTTATGAGGATTTTATGGGCAATATGTCCTGAGAACCTCCACACTGGTCAGCCCAGGGAGACAAAGCTATTTGTAAACACAAGCATGTGCTATTTTTCTGCCACCTGTATTCCTAATCATCAGAAACAGAAGTGCCTGGATGAGAAATATGCTGTTAGGGGAAAATGAGTAGGAACCTGTGCAGCAACTGCTGTCCTCCAGTGGAAACACGCCTCTGATGGTGATGGGTTTGACTACAGACCAATTGTGGGCTTGTGTTAAACCAGGACTCTAGGATCAAGCACTCCCCAGCCCCCAACACCTACTTACCCTGTTCATTACAGAAATGACAATGTCAGGACTGTGAAGAGCCCCAGCAGTCCCAGGGCACTGCTTGGTTGCAGCCCAGACCCTGCCCAGTGCCACTTCCATTTCTTCCACTGCGCCACTCTCTCCTCTGTGGTGTTCTGCATCCAAAGCTCAGGTCAACATTTCAAGCCTCATAAATGTTAAGACCTCAGCTGTACAGAAAAGTGACACAAAGGGCCCATAATAAAGCTGCTGGGACATATGGATTCACTTTGAACTGTTGCAGATCGATGAGGATCTGGGGCTGCTTCCTGGTCAGCCAGTCCTGGCTCACGCCACAAAACCTTACCAGCAAATGCAGCCTCCAGTCAGGACCACCTGGTCTCAATTAGGATGGATTTGTGGCACTTTAAAGGCATTTAGTGACTTCTTCAGATGAAGAACTCCAAAAATCTGTCCTGGATCCCTAAAAATAACGGTGCTTATCAAGGCATCCTTCCATCATCAGGCTTGCCAAGTGCTTTATGTCCATTTCTCATCATTTTGATTTTCTTGCTCCCAAAAGCATTGAATGTAACTGTTGCTTCTCTTGATTCACAGAGGTGAAATGCTGATTGCATCCACAGGCTGCTGTCTGCATCTTGACAGTAAGCTCCCAGTGCAAAAAGGGGAAGTATCACCTCTTTAAAAATCAGGTTAATGTCCAACCTGCTTGTTTCTTTTGCATATTTTCTGCAAAGGCAACAGCTATAATAATTCTCCTTTTTTTTCCTGGCCTAGAGAAACAGCGTATCAAGTGTCCCCATTGCCTGAAGTCAAGCTAGAGCAGTTGTACATTGCTGAAAATCTGGGATCACAATCTCCCAGAAAATTAAGAGTACTTTGAAATTACTAGGGCAATCTGCTCTCTGGGTTGTCACCATAAACATATTTGCACAAGTGCCTCTAACAACTAAATCTATGATGGGAACACTCTCAATGTAATGTTTATAAAATGTAGTGAGTTTCCATTCTAACTGGACAAATGACACATCCTGCGCAAAATATTTGTCCAGTGAGTCAAAATCAGTTTAAGTTATACTTTGAAGAAGGACATGAAACTCTTTCTCAAAGAACTTCAGCAGGAGAACATTATTTTGTACTGGTGCTCTGTCTCCTGCCTCAGGCACCACAAAAAAATTGTGGCCTCCTAAAGGCAAAATGCAACTGGAGATTAATGCAATCAGACTTGGAAAACGACAAAGGGACTTGATTTCCACAGAGTTAGTGATCAGCAAAACTGTTGAACAATCCCTGTTGAGCTACCCACCAAAGTGGCAAAGACCTATATCACACCTGAAAAATCTTGGCCAAGGGTGCTGGAGCCTTATAGTACTGTGCTGCAGCAGGAAATTTCCACTATCTGTGTCCTCCCAATGGAGGGGATGATGCAGAAAGTAGTTGCTTGACTTTCATACTTGTCATGATCATAGATACATTGAAAATTTTGGACCAGAAGAGCCCCTGGGCAGTTTCTCCTTCCCGATACCACTCCTAGAACAGACTATTTCCCATATGTTAACACGGAGGGTAAATGCTACAATGAAGAGTAATGGACCACATGGAAAGTATGGTCTGTTGGGAAAGTGCCAGTCTGTCTTCTCTGAAGGGAAATGCTTCTGGAAAGATGCTGCAGTTCTAAGCTCTGCTCTCTGCCCTTCAGGAGTAGGATGGTGGGGCTCGGGTACACTCAAAGGGACAGCAGACAGCAGATTGAGAAGATGGAGAAACTCTTCTATGAGGAGTTGTTATATAAAAGCTGTGACTCTTCAGCTGAGGAGGAAAAAGCAAACACAATTGTGGTTTACAAAACAGAGGAGGCAGTCAGTCGAGTCACCGTGACATTTTCCTGGTCACCTGGCCAACTATTTACCTGTAAACTGCTCTTCACCACCTCCTACAATTCTGGAGCCAGGCATGATGTGATGGAATGAAAGTTTTTTAAAACAAGCAAAAGCAAATTGTTTTTTACATAATACTTCTCTACACCCAGAGGTGTGGGACCTTTGGGGCTGGCTGTCCTGGGCAGCCACATGAGCAGCAACAGCCACATTTGGGAGGGAGAAGGCATATCCATGAGTGACAGCTCCATGCAAATAGTGAAAGGGGGTAGAGATGTACACATGAATGCCTTGTTCAATTGCAAGAAATAGAAAATTGATTGATTTAAACTTTGGAACCCTGAGGTTTGGCATTACTTTGCATTTTCTGCTACAATCCCTGGATATCTTCTCAGGTGTCAGTAGCCCAGGTTTTGGCCTCCTTCTGGGTTACCCAGCCTAGATAAACATACATGCTGTTAAAGCTATTTCCAGGAACGCCTTCCTCTCCCTGCAATCTCTTATCTCCCAGAGGAGACTGTCAGAGGGTACTTCAAAGCCCTTTGAAAATGGCCAGGGCTCTGCCTGTAGCCCAGCAGATACAGGCGCCCTCACCCCAAGAAGTCAACAGCCGCCCCTGCGTTTGGAGCCACCTTATCAGCACCACAACAGCGAGCAGCAGGAGAGACTTTACCCCTCACTATCATAACCCAATCTTCAGTCTTTGCTCTGCAACACGCTGCCCATCATCTCCCCAGATTCACCCAGGTGGGTTGTAGAAGATTACACAAAAACAGGCAGAAAATAAAAGGAGTGGGTTTGCTCAGCCTGGAGGAACAGGGAAGCCAGAAGCCTGCTGAGCTTGTAATTAAAATGTGGAAAGGCCATGACAGAACTCAAAAGATGGAAGAATGGGGTACAGGCAGCAGAAAAATGCTGAGCGCCAGGCTTTGGGCAACATGCAGTTTTGAATTAAAAATAAATGAGAAAATTGCCTGTAGAGAGGGGAATGCAGGGGAGGGGCAGCTGTGGAAAGAGAGGGTGACAGAGCAGGGGCTATTGTCCAAGCACTGCCCTCAGATAAATCTTGTTCAGCATTTCTCTACTGAAAGACTATGAGGAGTAGTGAGGCAGAGGAAAATGGTGCAGCTGTTTTATGGTATTATTATCCCTGCTGAACCACAGAAGAACAAGTGCCTGCCAGGACAAAAAGCAGGACACCATGTATGCAGTTCTCACTTCATCAGCAACTTGAAAATGGAAACACTAAATCTAAAAGTCACATTTTTGCTTGGAACTTTAACAAGCATCTCAGGGGCTAGCATCACTGGAACAGGCTGCCCAGGGAAGCGGTGGAGTGACCATCCCTGGAGGTAAAAAAAAGACGTGTATATGTGGCACTTAGGGATATGGCTTAGTGGTGGACATGGCAGTGCTGGGTTAATGGTTAGACTTGATCTTAAAGGTCTTTTCCAATCTAAGTGATTCTCTGACCAGAGACACAGGCCAGGTGGCCACAGAGAGCCCATGGCACACACATGGCCAGGGATGTTCCACCTTGATAGGAAAAGTAGCAGCTGTCTGGAAAAGGACCATGCTTTACCCCATGTCATATTTATCCCATCTGTATTAACCCAAATTGTCCACTGCTGCTAAAATTACCCTCCCAGAGAGAAGGGCTTTAGAAATATGTTTGGAGCTAACTGAATGAGTTGTGGACCAGGAGTCAGAAACATCAGATAGGTACATGGGGGATTTGTCCCAGGGTAGCAGAGAGCAGCAAAAGTCTGAGCAGCAGGAGAGGATCAATATTCCTCCTTCCCAGTGAAGCCAGGAGGAAAGTGCCACAGATAGGCAATGTCATTATAAGCATATATGCAGTGCCAGAAGATCAGCAGGGATCCCTGCCTGAGTATTTTTCAGGCTACATAAAGTTTTACAGGTCTGCAACTCTGGTGATCTGGGTGAAATGATTCCTCCTTTCTCCCCAAACATTAAGATCAGGATCCAACCTAAATGCACAGAGCTAGGGAACGAGGGATGTCTGGGGACACTCTCAGCACTAGTGTCTGAATCAGTGTCCCATGCAGGTCTCCTTCAGCCAGGAGAGCTCTTCAGATTGGTACAGCCCCTTTCAGATCAGCAGAGCTGCTCCTCATGCTTCCTTCTCTAGACACATTTCCCTTGCTGAATAAAAAGTTGCTCCAAGCTGAAGTTTTGTGCCTTTTTTCATACACATCCCTGATCAATTCATCCTGTTAAAACTGTGAATAAATAAATCTGCACTGCTGAAGAATACTCTGCCTCAGATGGTAAAATTCATTGGAATACACAGCTGCTTGTTCCTCAGGTTATACATAGAGGACTGCACTAACTGGGTAATGAACAACCCTCAACCATTATATCTTCCTGTTGGCTGCCAGCAATGGGGGAAGCTACGGCTTCAGAAGGTCTTACTGGATCTTGGGGCCCTGCTGTTGGCCTGAAACACATCCTGCTCTTTCAGAAACAATAAATAGACTGGGACAGTCAGGCTGATTGATGCCAAAAGTCCACCTCATCCCACATCCTGTCTCTAGTCAGCACAGATGCTTAAGGAGAGAATGTTAGAAGCAAGCAAATGCTGAGAGATTTTTCCCTGTTGTGTACAGTGATTTTTCCTCCCAACTTCCAGCTATCCACAGCCTCGAGACTTTCTAAAGAAAAGGCTGTATTTTAACACCTAACAGCCCTCCTTGGGGCTGTTCACTTCCTCAGGCATTACTCTATTTGGGCTTTCAGCCTGCTTATGACTAAAGTAGGTAAAAGTAGTGTCTATCACTTCCTATTGCCCCGGAGTCCCTTTGCAAGTTCTCCCTAGGTTTATAACGTCTCACTCTTTCCTGAGCAGTTGTTTTTCCTCTCTCCTCACCTTGCTGCATGCCAGGGCAGCAGTAAAGGCAGAAGTTGACAGTGATCTCGTCTGTACAACCCCCATAGCACATAAATTACTAGAGCTCAGAAAGGTTGCTCAACTGTAGGGGCACTCACATGCTTCAGCAAGGTTCAGTGTTTAAACATAACACATATGACAACATCAGGTCAGCCCCACATGGTCATAAAAAAACCCATCTCCTGCAGCAGTGTCCCCTCTCTGTGATCAGTAACTGGCATCTAGAAAGAAAAAGCAAAGTAAGAGAGTGGTGAGGTGCCCTTACAGATACCCTGTAAGGACAAACACATCTGTCAATGTCTCAGCTCCAGTCAACCTTCAATCATACCCTAGAAGAACATCTAATCCACAAAACATGGGAGAAATAGTAAAGAGGACTGTTTTCCATTAAAAAAACAAACAAACAAACAAAAAAACCCAAAAAAAAACCCAACCCAAAAAAACTTTCCTAGAACACTTTACTTGCATATGAAAGAAAAAGTCCTGGCTTGGGAACTTGCATCCATCACAAACCATCAGCTATTTCAGCATTCCTGGGAAACCTTATGTACAGTAAGCTTACTTCAGTATGACCTTATCAGCCTCAGCTGCCAGCCCATCCAGTATCTGAAGCAGGGCAGCTGAGGGAGCCTTTGATCACAACAGCACACCCAGGCACAAAGTTACTCGGGGTAAAGGATAACCTCAACTGCCTTAGCCCTGTCCAGATGCTGGGATGCGTAAGACAGCAGCCCACCTCAGCAGAAAAGCAACACCCCACAGGTAGCAGAGGGATTTTTGAGCCAGGATTTGGCAACAGCAGGTTCTGGACTCCAAGCTAGCACAGCCCCTTTTCCTGCAAAGTCAGCATGCAAAGGTGGGGTGACTTGGTCTCCAGGCAGTGCACCCTGACTCTACTACCTGCAGCACAGAAAAACCCCATGGGAGCAATTCTCCGAAGGTACCAGCAAGGGCAGCGGTGACTGAACCCCAGGTACTCACCCGAAAGGAGCTCTCTGGCCAGCTGGGCTCTCAGGCAGGGTCGCTGTGCTGACCAGGTGAACCAGCCTCCCAGCAGTGCCCAGCATGGCACTTCAAGTGGACAATCAGCCAAGGCTTTGTTCCAGTGAGGAACCAACTATGAGAAAGAGGAACAGTCCATTGATCTCCTTCCTCTACGTTGTGCAGGTTGTGTGCTTTCCCATGGTTTAAAATGGCTCAGCCTTGTAACCCAAGAGAAAGGTGGCATGGGAGGGCAACCTGGTATGCCACCCCTGCACGCCTGCTCCTCTCAGCTCCCAGAAAAACAAACACAATGGGGACAGTTTACCAACCTTGGTCCAGAGCAGAGCTCCTTCTCTGGAGCAGTTTTGGAGCAGGACAGTGGATCCATGGGAATGCCTGGAGGTCTAGATGCTGCTCCCCACTTGGCTAACACAGTGGCATCGAAGCCTTCTGTGCCACAGCCATGCAGCTCCTGGGCATGAACAACCTCAAACCTCACACACCTTGGCAATGGCATGAGGAACAGGACCAAGAAAGGAGTGACAAGACCCATGGTGCCAAAAGGGAATGGGCTCTGTTCTTCCTAAAATGCCCTCTGGCTCCCCAAGGCCATATGTGGCACAACATGCAGCAGACAAAACACCCCAGTTGTGCTGTGCTCCCTGCTGCTCACCCCGCTTTCAGGGCCAGGCACTGTGAGCCTGTTCCTGCCTCACAGGGCCACAGCAGGATGCTGCTGTGCTGGCAGGGAGACAGAAAGCTGGCCATCACACCCTTCCCACCCCGCCCAGCCCCCTGGGGATGGGGCTGTATTTTCTGGGCATAGGCCTTTTGCTGGGGCACTGTGAGAACAGTTCCTCCCTGCCGGGTATCAGCACAGTGCATGGCCAGGGACTGCCCTCCAGCTTCCTCGAGCAGGCAGCAGAGGCAGACACATACACAGGTCAGAATTTATTTCCAAATACCTCATTTATATCATTCTCACATGAAATATTTCTTTTGGAATATAGCCTACACTTAGAAAACAGAAGAGAGTTTTTTTTAATAAGGCACATCAGATTATAGACTACATAGAGACATCTCCCCCTCATTTGCGCTCATAAAATACCGGTAATTTTAAAAGTAATATTCCTAAAACCTAGACCCTGTGTAGCCCCGTGTAGAGCAGTATCCATAAAGTTATTAGACCTCAGTTTACACACACCTAGTAAAGGGCTATAACAAGTTGTATATAAATCACATCTTCAGAAACAGTCACAGCTGGCTACATTTAAAAGTAATGCTACTCCAGACTATGAAACAGGCTGCTAATAAAGTATAACCCACTGCTTCCAGTACAGCATGATACCAAGCAGTATGATCTTGCAGAGGAAATTTCGTTATTTTTGGAAATGGAAGTGGCTCAGATTCAAGCCTGTCTCCTCCTCAAACCCATATTTTTGATCAACCATTTTTTACAGAGAATCAAAGCACCCAAGAGAAATCTAGCTTTCTGTTTTTCTCCAAAATGTTGGTATGACTGCATTATCTGAAATCCTGTCAAAGCATTTGAGTAAGAAATATAAAGGCTCAGATGTTAACTTCAGGACCAGTAAACACTAAACCATTACCAACCAACCAGATGCAACCAAGTCAAATGCACCCAGCTTCTGTGCTATGGAAACTGTTCTTCCAGGCTCTTCCAGTGCAGAAGCCAACACATTTTTATTGAATTGGGCCCTAGGTAAAGACTTCCATCCCATTTTCAAGTTTTCAGTGATGGAACATTACCCATTCTGAACTCATTCTTCTGCAGAGAAGGAAAAAATACTGTCTGTGGAGCCTATGCCAATAGCCCAGAATCCATTTACATAGTGTCATTTTCCTTAATGTGCCAGGAGGTAAACTGTGGTCAGCTTTATCAACTCAAATGGCTGCCACAGTTCTTTATATCAGGCATTGATTCATTTCTGATGAAAAAAGGTTCTGGCCTTCTGTCATTACAGTTCAGTTTAAGAATAAGGAAAAGGTCACTTCAAGGCTAAGGCCAAAGGGGAAAAAAAAATATATATTTTGATCTTGAACAATTGGGGGGGGCAGGGGTGAAGGAGGGAGAAATAGTTGTGGCCATTAAAAGGCAGACAGACAGCACAAAGCACAAACTACATGTCCTCTGCAGAATAGGTTTAAATACTGATTCTTGCAGAGAGTCACATTATCATCAAGGTCTCTCAAACTCACTAGAACTGCAATTAGGTTTAGAGCTCAGTAAGAACCAGATTGAGTCAGAGAACAGGTCACACTCAGCTCTATGTTGATCCCTCAGCTACATTTTAGGCACATATCAGTTAATATGTTGGACTGCTCTGGAGAAAAAAAAAATTATCAGTTACATTTCTGGGGTGGCCTCAGACAATTTCACAACTATGAGCTTGGACAAGATTCAACCACAAGTAACTGTTGCCTTTAGAAGGGAAACATTAACTTGGTTGGAAACAGCATCATGAAGAGGATGCAGCAGCCTCAGTTTCTAGAGTCCAGTTTGTTATAAATCTCAGTCTGCCTGATTTGTTATTTGTTTAGCAGCCTTAAAAGGTAAAGTGGGGCATCCTGAAATTCTTGGCTGTAGACTTAAACCAGATGCGGTTTATATGGTGCTGCACAGATATTCGTTACATCGCTTAGGAAAAAAAATTAAAAACCCCAACACAACAGTATTTACATTCCTTGGAGCTGAAATAGATGAACTGTCGTCATGTCTGCAAAAACACAGAGGAAATCACCACTGCTCGAGGTAGCGAGTTAAAGCTTGGTCATGTTCTCAGGCTTCCACTCGGCTTCCTGGGAAAGGCAGGGGAAGGAGGGCAGAAAGGACTTTCAGAAAGTCAGGAGGTGACAAATGAGATGTCAGCTCCGTAAGGGATTAGGTTCCCTCACCACAAGCTGAAGGTATATTCATGACCTTTTTAACCATGGCATTTGCGGATAGATTACACCTCTTGCATACCCTTTTTAAAGTGATCCCTAAGAGCATTGGCTTGGGAAGACACAAAGAGAGCAGGAGTGGGGTTTTAAAGCTACAAATGTCAGTTAGGAGGCACAGTGTTACTTTTCCCTTTGATCGTCCGTGTACAGAGCTCTACATTTCCACCGTTGCTTGTGTGCATTCCTCCTGCAAAGCCCTGGCAGTGAAGGCCTCTGTTGTGCTCCTCCCCATCACATACACCTTACAACAGAAGAAGTTGAATCCTTTGGACAAATCCTTCTACGTTCACAGACACATGGTGCTTTTTTTTCCTTACCGAGAAGTTCTGGTCACAAAACTGGGTGCCAGACCTGATACATAGCAATTATTTAACTAAGAATCCTTCTGCAACCCTCGAAAGGGCAACCGAGTTATCCAGTAGCAACATATACACATACATACAGATCTACACTATACACTCAAGACGACACAAATTGAGATTTCAGCTAATATAGCCTCTATTGATTTCCTCAGGTCCTTGCAACCCCTATACAAAACAGCAGTATTTTTTCCACCAGGATTTGGAGAGGTTTTTCATCTTGTCTGGAGTCCTACATTTGGATTTCTTTGGTTGCTGCTGGGTATCCGAGTACTGGATGCCAGCCACGATGGCTGCATCAAAGACCTCCTTGAGGTTTTTCTGAGTCAAAGCAGAGCACTCGATGTAGGACGTGGCTTTTATTTCCTCAGCACAGAGCTTTGCAGCCTCCTCTGACACAGGTTTTTCTTTGCACTTGTCCAGCTCGATGAGGACTTTGACATCCTCCCGGAGGTCTGACTGTGTCCCAACCAGGATAATGGGTGCCTTGGGGCAGTGGCAGCGAATTTCGGGAACCCACTTCTCACTCACGTTCTGGAAGGACGAAGGGCTCACCACGCTGAAGCACAGCAGGAAGATGTCCGTGTTGGTGTAGCACAGAGGTCTGAGCTTGTCAAATTCATCCTGCACAGAACAAAACCGTGTTAGCACTCCACAGAAAGAACAGCTCTAGCCTGCGCTGACCCTTGGTGAAGCTGAGGATCACCTGCCACTGCCATCTTGACAGGCAGCCCAAAATGAGCACCCAGAGCAGCCAGCAAGGTGTGATACAAGCAGAAGCAACCTGTAGCCAGCCTAAGATCCTGGGGCTGCCAGCCAGCAGGCACCCTGCCACTGTCAGGCACACAGGACAAAGGTGGTGGCTTCCCCACGTACCTGAGATTTTCCAGTTAATGCTGGAGGTTATTTCAAGTGCCTAAATATTTCCTTTGCTCTTTGTACACAGGCCCTCTGCCCTACCTTGAGCAAAGAAGCAAAGCTGTGGGAAGCAGGTTACGGCACACAAAGCCACAAACTGAAGAGGGAGAGAGCACTTTCTGCGGGCTCACCTCTTCCTGGGTGAGTCAGTGAGCAGCTCTGAGGAGGAGCACCCCGTGTCTCAAAGCTGTTCTGCTGACAGACATGGGCATGAGGCAGCAGGTGTACCTTTCTGGGTACCTTTCCTGGAGTCAGCTTGCAAACTGGTAACTACTGAGCAACATCCTACAGGATATGGGAATAATTTCCCTGCCATTGTGCCCAGGGATTTAAATCTGATGGGAGCAATAATGACGTACAGTGTGCAGGCTTAACATGCCAATGGCATAGAGTAAGAGCTTTACCTTTCCCTCCCACCCATGCCACATCAAACAAACTGCACACGGGCCTCCCAGCACTAACCTTCTGGGCTTTTTTTATTTTTTTTTTCTATTAGTGCAAACTCCAGCAAAGCAAAGCCCTTTTTCAGTTTTGGGACGAAGCCACAATAAAATCAAACACCTCATGGTAACAAAGGTGTGCTGATCCTCAGGGAAGAATGCAGCTAGGAGCAAGGGTTACTCCAGGCAGACTGCTTTTATACTGACAGCAGGATAAAACTAGGGTAACACTAGCAGCCTGAACAGGAAGGATTTGCCTCAGCAGCAGTGACATTTTAATTAAAGAGGACCATGTTCTCAAAAGCTTGGAACTGAAAGGCACAGAAATATAAAGCTGAATATATCTCTCTGGCACTAGTTTACTGATGAGTTGCAACTCGCATGTTAATTTTTGATATGTGAAATTTTGCTTTAAAGCCTCTGGAGGCCCAGGACATGCAGTTTAAAACCCCCTGGAAGCCTCAGAAATCTTGTTCTGTCAAATAAATTTCTTGCAACAGTATCTCTGAGAGAGACAGCAATTTATAAAACACCAGTCAAAAAAGTAAGTTTCATTAGCTCTCTTAATTCTCAGATTAAGCCTCAGAGGAAACCAGGCTCTCACCTGGTTTAAAAAAAAAAAAACAAAAAACCCCACATTTACTGAGAGATGCTGCCCTGAACAAGAGGGCTGTTTGCAGAAAGGCACCTTGCCATGTAATTGCCTCTCCTTACTATGTGAGAAACCTCAAAAGGGCTCAATTCAATGGGTTTGGAGGTAAACCCCAGATCTGAAGGGTTTCTACCAAGATGAAATAGTGCCCTTTATATCCCAAGTACACTCCTGCCATTTCAATGGTAGGCACATGACCTGCAGGGATTCTACACCTCTTTGGGCTAGTGATGCTGAAATAGAATTTCCCGCTGCCTGGGAAGTGCTTTTTATAGCTGCAGATTTCAGCAGCCATCTCCCAGCAGCAGTTTTACCCAAGTATCCAGCCAGGAAGCTTTTTCTCAGGACAATTTCTGTCAGTTTAGATAACCCCTTCATTTTAAAGGCAGTAACTTTACCCATTCCAGCTGCACTTGGGCAGCCAGAGCAAACACCTTAGCCATTAATGGCAGGGAAGGCAAGGGGTGACATGGCCTGTCCATTCCTCCTGCAGCTTGTGGCTGCATTTCCACAGGTACTGCATGTCCACAGGCTGTCACCCAATGGCAATTTTACCTGCCCTGCTCTGTATATGAACATGTACAGCCAAGACTGTTGCGGCACCACCCCATCTGTTCAGTAGGACACAAAATCACAGGACAGTTCTGCTGTTTGACTTCATATCACTACCTGCAGAAGGCTGTTTGTAGGAATTTTAGCTTTGGTTTGCAGGGCACATGGGAGTCTTACAATGCTGTCTAATACTGCATAGCCCTTAAAACCTCATTCCTAAGTAGGGCACCCAGTTACTACTCATCTAAATAGGTTTGTGTGTTAAGACCACTGAGATTTTTCAGCATGGTTTGGTGAAGGCATGGACCTAGATCCACAAAGCTGCACAGGATCCTAACTCCCACTGTCTTCAAATGCAGTGAGGTAGCAAAATATCTCTTGCTACTTTTGGTTATCCAGCCTCAACCCCTGACAAGCAGTGCTGCACACTGCTCAGGGTGGTACAAGCCTGGGTCTTCCAGAAAATCTAAGGCAGTAAGAAGTGGGCTCTTTTTATGTATCAGGCAAAGTAGGAGATGAGAGGCATCAGCCACTCTTCATCTCTTCAGGCCTTAGATTACAGCAAACCTCAGCCTTTCGGTGGCAGCACTTTCTAAAGGGGTGGGAATGGCGAATATGAAAACTCCACAGACAACACCCAACAGGACTTTTTTCTCTCTCCAGCCTCTATCCCTTCAAAAACACAATCTCTCTCTCTCTGGACACCTACAGCTGTGGATACTTTGCACGCATACATCCCAAACACCCTAATTGTTAAACCTGCAGTTACTTAGCAAAAATAAAGACAGTGACAACTGCTCAAAGAGAAAACCAGGTGGCCGTTGAATCTCCAATATGTTCAGCCTTTCTAGTCAGGCTAAACAGAACAGCAGCTTGAGCCAGCAGCGCAGCAGCCTGTGCCCAGCCCCTATATGGAGGCACAGTACGTCCCCCACCCTTCAACAGCCAGGCAAAGCAGTGAGTTAAGCAGCACTGAAAACGACAGCAGATAATAACATGATCAAACACTGGGAATACTTTCAAATCCATGAAATCATCTGCAGGACTACCTTGCACAACAGCAACTACTTCTCCCCTCCCGCTGTCATTTAAATCAAGTAAGTAAATCCACTAACCTGACCAGCTGTGTCACAGAGCTGAAGTCTCACCGGCTTGCCATCGACAGACACAACAGCTTTGGAGAGAAAGGAGGGAGGGGGGAAAATTGTGGTGAGTTCAACTTTACATGTTTTCCATTAAATAATTTTTTTTTTTTTAAACGAAGATCTACCATCCCTCAGCTCTTACAGCTTTTTCTTCGATTATATTAGATTTAACAACTTAGCAGAGCTGGAAGGGAGCCCGTCGCTAACACTCGGGCACACACAAGCCCTTCAGGGATTGCCGATTCATTTTACTACTAGAGATGAGTTAGGCAGTGACGACACAAGTCCGCAGGCAGCGCGGAGAGCGAGCCCGGCAGTCCGGGATATTCTTCTGCTACCAAGGTGTAGTTTTATTCCTTCGTACACTTTCAGCACGCCCGGGACACGAAAAGCCCCCGCTGAACCGCAGGGAAAACACTAGACTTCCCCTTTTGTAAGGGCGAGACAAGGCGAGTGTTTAACCTGCCCTTTAGGCGTTTCCGACATCCCCGAGAGCGCTAAGCTGTACACCGGAGAGTTCCCAGTTAAAGCCCGGCTCTGCCGGCACGGCCGGGCATGACACCCGCTGCCAGCCCGGCTCCGTTACACCGGAGACCGGCCGGTGCTGCTGGCTGCCATGGCAGCCTGACGAGCTCGGTCCTGCTTCGTAGAGTCCTGTTCCCCATAAATACTTAATGAAATCACCGAACCCGGACATCGCGCCCTCTCCGTGCAGCCCAGCCACAGCCCCGGGACCAGCACGCGCGGGACGCGCCGCTCCCCAGGGCGGCAGAACCCCCTCCCGCAGCACCGGTGCTGGCCACCCCAGTCACTTACCGGAGAAGTTGTCGAAGGCGGTGGGGATGTATTCGGTGGGGTATCCGTTCGTGGTGTAGCTCACTACCAGGCTGGTCTTCCCCACCGCGCCGTCCCCCACCAGAACGCACTTGATGCTGCGCCGCGGCTCGGACCCCGCTCCGGCCCCGGCTCCGGCCACGGC
>VXAC01002491.1:129851-157202 GCA_013399225.1 Rhipidura dahli | reverse complement strand
GCCCGGCCCTGCCCGCGGAGCCGCCGTGAGGGCCCGGCCGGCCCAGCCGGGACTGGCACCCGCCTCGGTGCCCTGGGGTGCGTCGGGCTTAGCGCAGGGCAGGAGAGCCCTCAAGCTGCGGCGGGTGCTCTCGTTGTGTTTGCCGTCGCAGCCGCTGAGTGAGCTCCCACCTGCATGCTTGGGGAGGGGTAAAATGGGCCATGTGCCGTGGGAAAGGGGGCATCTCATTATTAGTACCTTTGAAATAAGTTGGCCATGGAAAGTTTTGCAGTTAAACACTGAAAATGAAAGGCTGATTAATAGCTTGGCCCTGCTATCAACTAGGAATATTAGTGACACATTTCCTACGGGAACCTTAAAAGTACCATACAAATAGGAAGCACACCACCTGCAGAGTCTGGGATACCTCATTTGGCAGGCAGCAAGTGCCTGTATCTTAAAGAACTTACCCAAGTCAACGCTGATAAGTCTATGGCAGAGCTGAGATTTCAGTTTACCATTTTTAGCATCGCTGAATTGCCAGTGAGTCCTGAAGTGCCTTTTCCCCGTTTCCCTCAGTGAAGTGGAAACCCATGTGAGGCAGCACATGCTGCAGCTACCCATCAAACCCCATCTATATGTCCCATGGTCACTGGGGCTGACATCTTCCCGCTCCTTTAAACCCGCAGCAGTGTGGTCTAACCACCAAAGGCCCTGCAAAGGCTCATGTCTCGTGGCAAAAAGCACTCTGTGCAGCTGATCTTTTCCTAAGAGCCCTGGCTTCTTCCATGGGAAGAGTTGCTGTGGCTCTCCATAGGGCTGTGGCTCTTGTGTACTTAGACATTTTTACATCCTGAAGCAGGGCCAAAGCCAAGGTCCTCTCTGCCTGAAGGTAGCTGCAAAAACCCCTGGTTGGATACCTTGTGCATGCAGTTGAAGGTGTAGGGAAGAAACATCTCCCTGGAGCCCCATGCCAGCACAGCAGCAGCACCCACTCCCTGCAGGGAGCAGAGCCAGGCAGGAATGGAGCACAGCAACCAGCAGAGCATACAGGCTCAGTGTGACCTTCATGCTCAAGACTCATAGGGGTCATTGACCCACTGTGGGACACCTCAGTCCTGCAGAATTACCTGCCCTTAAATGAACAAAGACAGTGCTGTCACATATGGCATTAGCCCCAGAGAGAGCCATCACAGGGCACCTGGCTACAACCAAGATGCATTTGCCCATTGGGTGCTTTCATGCATTTATCCCTCTTTGATGAAGCCTGTGAGAGATCACCCAGGCAGCTGAGCTCTGCCAAGATCGACAGGTAGAAGGATTGGAGTGGGAGCCTGCCTGCACTCAGGCTTATACTAAAATAACAGAAATGGCTTAATTCATACCTTTGGTCATTTTGGTACAAGCCCTTGTGGGGAAGCTGAAGTTAGAACAAAAGCATTCTGTTTTAATTTAGTGTAATTATAGCCTGTCTACCTAGAAAAGCTGAATTGCTTTAACAGTACTGCTGCAGGTAATTCCCTAGAGTCTGGATGCAGTTCTGCCAGGATAATGCTAATATGGCTAATTCTTGTTAGGAAAGGAAAAAACATTATGTGTGCATTGCAGGCTCGCTTTGCAAACAGCTGCAGCTATTTGAAAGGTTACCTCCATGGCAGCCTGTTGCCACACTTGTTCTTGGGCCTGCTGCCTCCATGGCAGAGCCTTACAGCAAGCGTACTCCACGGCCACCTGGCTGCAAAATCATACTGTTTCATTCAGTATTATGCATCCTCAGCCCAGCAGGTTGGAAAGGCCTGAGATTACTGTGCTGTGCTGTGATGTGAGGGAGCTCAGGGCTATCTGTGGTGTGGTAGCATCTTGAGTAGCGATGCTGTTTCAGTTCAGTAGTAGAGTGATACGGGTGACAAATCACACCCCTGATTGAAGTCAGGTTCCAACCCAGTACCAAAAATTGTTATAGGTTCTCCTTTTCCCTAAAGTGAGACAAAATGAAAATGGCTTAATTGTACAGAGGCTTGTGTCCTTTCTTCTGAACTGCAAACAAGTTGCTTTTCCGTGAAACTTGGAAGGTAGTCAGGATCTGCATAAAACAAGGAATATCTTCAGTCATTTCCGATGAACTGCATGGAGTATGGACATTGCATACTGTTACTGCTGGTGCATTCCTCCCTACTGCTCTGTGCAGGGGGCAGAGCCACATTTGCAGCCCAGTGTCTCATTTCTATTCTGCACATTTCCAAGTGTGTGCATAGCTGCATCTCTGCACAAGACAAGGCATTGCTGGTGAGAGGCATGTACAGTGGGAAGAGGTACAGGTTTCAGGATCTAGTTCCCTCAGAGTTTATTCTTCAGGCTCCGAGCAGCACCCAAGAAAGTTGTCTCCCACACACAAGCTTTGATAGAAAGCCCCGTTGTGCCTGAGGAGCAGAGCTGTCAAGAGGAGTCTCCATCTCCATGTCAAGATTTGTGTTACCCTTCTGCCAGAGCCCAGCAGCTGGTAGTTTTCCATCTCCTGAAATCCAGAGGAACTTTCCACCTCAGAGAACAAGAAATTGGAGAAAAGTCAATAGACTGGACTAGCTTCATACCACATTTATGCAAGGAAAGAAATAAAAGGAGCACTATAATTATATTTTAACTACCTTTAACTCTCATCAGCATCCCATAAATCACATACCATGTTAGTACTGGGGAATAGCATATGATGCTGGAAGTCAGCGTACAATAAGGATGCTGACAGTAAATACAGTAAAGACTGTAAGCTGGTTGGCTTTGACCATCTTGGGCAGCGTGTCCTGGCATGATGAAATCGTAACAGCAGATGAATTTCTGTCTGTTTTGTCTGGTTTTGGCAAAGAGAAGGTGAGCAGATGTACCACAGTCTCTGATGCCAAGCTGGGATGTGACCCAGCCAAGGGCACAAGGATGTGCAAGCCATGTCACCCCTTACCTGCAGTGGCAAATGGCAAATTCATGTCCTGGATCAATGCCATGATGAGAACTCATTAGGAGAAAAGATGCACAACCACAAGGAAAACTCCTGTAGGTGGGAGATGAGAGGGTGGGCAATATGCACTGGGTAACAACCCATCTGAATGGCACTGAAAGATGATGTGAGAAATCTCCTCATGCAGTGCTGCAAGCAAAAAATGCCACGGGTACATTTTTAAACACCTTCAGCAGCCAAGTACAGCTGATGCATTGAGCTAAGTAGGCTGCAGTGGGATAGCTAGAACAGTCTGCATTGTTTCTGTGCTCGGGGAGGGGGGCGTGAGTGGATTCAGAGCTGCATGGTTGCCCTATACTGTAATGTACCCTGCCCAGTACAGTAGCCTTTTGTGTAAGAGGATGAGCTCACCGGTTGTTTTGCAGAGGGGGCCAGTTTGCAGCACAGCAGTGAGTCAGAGCAGCTCCCGGGCAGCCGCGGTGGCAGTGGGCTGAGGGGGCATCGATGGAGGGATGCTGTAACAGATAGCCCCCGTTTCCGAGCTTTTGGCCTCAATCCTATCACATGCACACATCTTACAGGTTTGAACCCAATTGTTTTCAGAGCTCTAAGCTGGGGGATAAACAGGCTTAACTCCACACAGGTCAACAGGGTGGCAGTTGTCTGTCTCAGGGCTGAATCTGACACATTATCAGCCAGTTCACAGAAAAGCTCCTGCTCTATCCTACATGCTCCTGTTTGTCAAATATTATTCTTTGAGAAAAATGACAGAGAGAGGAAACTATTTTATCAATACATGAAGTAGGTCATTGTTATACCCTGGCTTATCATTCTGCCTACGATACAAAAAATATGAACTGGATACTGGCTTTGGAGGATGAAAGCTTTCTTTTTTTCTTTTCTTGCAGAAACTTGAAAAGCTTGCCAGGGAGAGAGGTGAGGGAGTGAGGCAGCACGTTCTGAACATAATGGGATGTACTGCTGCTTGTTCAGGGGAAGGATATGGCCTGCTCTACAGGACTGTCAACAAGATACTGGTCTTTGTCAAGAACAGCAACTGCAAGATTTGGAAAAAAACCCATCTGTGATGCCTCCATCCATTTTTCAAAGAGTTGGATCCCAGTGACTCAAATGAGCTGGTCATTGGCAGGTGAATTGGTGAAAAAAGAAAGGGCGAGAAAAGGAAGGGAGGGAGAGAGCAAGGAAAGGACAGCAACCCGGGAGAGAAAAGGCAGCTTACATAAAGGACTGCTCTCACTCTAGAGAAGTGCCTTTGAGGCTGTTCTATGAGAACTGTGAGGGGAAAGGACTGGAGAAGTACAAGATATTGCTACTTATATATTTGATTAGTAGTTTTAAAAAATTATATGTTTGCCAGAGCTTTTTTTTAGTAACATTTTCTTGCCCTATGTGTGGATTTCAGGGAAGTTTTCACTACCTGGGGAACAGTATCAGTAAGTAGCACATATTATTAACACAATAAACTCTCAGGACCCTGCCAGCTAAGGTCTGATTGAATTTAGGACAGGGTACCAAAAACTCACAGACAAAACCAGTTGTTGAGATAAACCTGGAAAAAACCCTCACAAAACCAAAACAAAGCACAATTGCTTCAAGGCTTCCAAATTCCTAGTTAATTCAGAAAACAAATTAACCCTAGCCTCCTATCTGCAGTCCCTCTGCAGGAGAACCACGGTGGGAGATGAGCCCTTTATCTCACTTTCAAAATCCTTTTCAGCTGATCTGGGGTCACAGATGCTGAAAAGCACTGCATGTCCTGATTTTGTGTGACAGTCACCAATTTACCAGCTTCTCCTGTAAGCCCCTCACTGCCTTAGGGCTGCCCCACACCCCTCTGGGTGCACCAGAGGTGGGGGCTCTTCCCTGGGCTCTCTCTGCTGGCTCAGAGCAGGGATCAAGCAGTGGACCCAGCAGGTCACCTGGGCACTGCTGGGGACACACTGGGTAAGACCTAGGTGGTGTCAGGTAAATATCTTGGTAAGAGAAATAACAAAGATACCAGTTTTGCCAAACATTTGAATGAAGGAACTGCCCCTGCCCTGTAGTATATTGCATTTCACTGCCCTTCTGCTCACTGGGGTTTATAACTATTCCTCTATTTCCGCCACAGGAGCCCTACACATCCTTGTATGAGGGATCAAAACAGCTTCCTAATGGGACCCTTCACTTTTATTAACAGTGCTGGCATGTGAGGAGAGCAGAGAGATCTGTATGCTCCACAGGGATGCTCCCATACCTGCTTCTCCACCCTCCCACCCCTGGAAGCTTGGCCCAGCCAATATATCTGTGCTGATCTGCCTTTGCAGACAGTTTGTCCCGAGCATTTTTAGTTGGTTACTCTGAAAGTTGGAAAAAACAGCAATTGGTCTTGGTGTTATCTCTTTTGGAGCCAGTTGCTTCCTCTTGGTATCAAACTTGGAAGAACCCCATAGCCACTGCTGAAAGGCCTTTCCCCTTTCCACATTTAAAGATCTTTTCCAAAAGCGGTTGCTAGGATCTCCTTGGTGGGGATTAAAAGGCTTGGAACAAGCCAATGCAAGTGTTAATTTTATTGAGAGTGAGCAAGCTGTTCTTCCCTGATAGCTGCCTCACTTTGAGGGCAGGAATGGGAGGAAAGCATCCACAGCTGGCTCCAGGGCAGCTTAGCAGAGGAGGAAAGTCATGGCTTTTGCTGTGCTCCATGGTAACACAAAGGCAGGAAACCATAGAACAGGATTCACTTGGTGCAGAGCAAACCCTGCCATCCAAATCAGCACTGTCCTGGCTCCGGGGGTTGTACGTGGAGACTCCCAGGTGCCTCCCTGACCTCCAGCTTAGCTGAACCAGCTGTATCCATCCCACATTCCTGATGTTGGCAGCAACAGCCAGGGAGGAGCAGGCACTTCTCAGCACACCATGCTCCACCCCACCAGGAATCTGCTTTGGGAGAGAATTGTGAGTGGGTTTGGGATACTGGAAAGCAGTTATGCAGGCTAGTTATTCAGGGACAGAAATAAAACCTTTGAGTCCCAAGTTTTCAGGACAGCACTTTCCAACCATAATAGGTATACATAATCATACATAGAAGCCAGCCACAGTATAAGGTTTTCTTTCCTTTTCAAGCACCCCATCTCTTCCTGGGACTCCCTCCCTAGCATACAAGGCTGGGCTCAAGGAATTGCAATTCTAGTCCACTGGAGCTGGGTTTTGAAACAAAGAGTTGCCAAAACAGTACTACCAGCATGGCTCTACAAGGCAAACCCTTACAGAATGGTTTACTTTCACACAAAAGTGTTTTCACCAGTCTGGTTTGAAACAGTTTTCTGAACAGAATGAAATTCCAAGTGCTCCTTTGCTGGATAACTTTGATAGGCTGGTGTCCTTTCTTAGCTGGAGAGGGAACAGACAGAATTCATTTGCCAAAAATGAAAACTCTACAGGAAAACTTCTGTTGAGTGAAAACTGAGCCTCAGGTGGTCAGTGTTTGAGAAGGTACTTTGTAGATGTCTTGAAGTCCTCAAACTAAAGATGTGAATGAGGGCAAAGCATTACTGGTAGATAATGTGATCCTGACTTCAAACCTGCTTCTCCTGCTGCTTTACAGATCTCCATATCTTTGACAGAGAGCATTAGAGCAAGAAGGAAGAAAATGCTGAACCACTCCCAGCTCTGGTAGTTGAGGAGAGGGGGTTTTGCGGAGAAGTGACCTAGGGGCTTTGAACACCACCTTCTGTTAGCTGTAAATACAAACCACTAAAAAGCACCAGAGCTTTCCCACTGAAGTAAAGGCATCGGGAACAGGAGATTAATGGGTTGCCAGCTGTGTTGGCGTGATAAGCCAAGCAAGAACCCAGACGCTTTCAGTTGAAAATGGATTGAGACCTCAGCAGGGACACATGGCAAATCAGCCAGAAGCCACACATGGAAAACTGAGCAAGGCAGCATGGGCAAACATTACTTATCTTCACGTTACGTCAATAGAAATGGCATTGTAAAAGAGGCAGCAAAGTATTTGCTGGAGAGGAGGAGGGAAAAGTCCTCAAGCTTTCTTGGCTGTACACGTAGGTTTTAAAAAGCTACTGTTTTCCTCAGAAACTTGTCATTGAAAACAAACATCCAGCAAAAACCACCCAGCAAGTTCTTCCAGAAGGCTTATTTGCTTGTTTTGGTGGATTTAGCTGAGCTGTGCTGGCAGGAATCTGCCTGCCACTGCTGTTGTGCTCCAAAGGTGGTTGGGAAAGTACAATGTCTTAAAACAGTCTAAAGCACAGCTGTGATAATTATGCCATCTACTATGATTTGCCACAAAATAGGACTCAGGGGAGAGGCAGACCTCAGAAATGTGGGCTTTCTACAAGGTGATGTCTGCAGCCATGTCCCTGTTTCCCACAGCTCCTGCTTTTACAGCAGCTCAGCCCAATTACCTTCATCAGCTTTTTCTTTGTTTTCTGGTTTTATTGTTTTCTTTAACGCTAATTAACAGAAGGGTAGACGAGTCCCAGATTTCATGTGTGGGGTTTTTTTTTTTTTTCTTTTTGTGGTGGTGGTGATACTTCTCGTTTTTCTGAGTTTTCCTTTTGTTTTTAAGCAATTGTATGCAAGAAAATCATCTTTCTAACCAGAGGCAATACTGAGGAAGAAGAAGAAGGCTCAGCAAGGAGAATAACAATTAAGGTAAGGCCATGAGTAGGTTTTGCCTTGTCCTCCTCCTCCTCCCTCAGTTTTGCAGCCCCACCCTGAGTGGGTAATGGGCCCTGACTGCAACTCTGCTGTCAGTGCCCTGGAGCAGGGAAAGGCACAAATATTCCCTCCACGCAGGTGTGCAGGTGTCAGTGGGAGGTGAGCTGGGAGAAAAAAAGCAGGCTGGGATAAACACAGCTGAAGCCTTACAGCCTGGATCCATGTGGCCCCTGGACCAATCCCTGCCCTGCAGAGCCTCAGGCTGGCCGCTGGCCGGAGCAAAGCTCATCACCGGGTTGTGGGCAGGGCTGGGCTCACTGCAGCTGGGTGTCTCAGGGCAGGGCCACCCACTGCACACCGGAGGAGAACTGAAAATCCCCACACCAGGTGCACAGGGCTCTGCAGGGGAACCCTCTGCCTGGGAGCTGGCCCTGGAAACCTGAAGGGGCTCTGTCAAAAGGCCCAGTTGTTCCAACATCAAAGTAATGATATCACTCATAAAAATAATCTCAAAATAGGATTGTTGATAAAATAGTGCATTTTCATATAATGCCATAGTTAAAGAACCCAGATTCTCTATATTTTCAGTCCCTGAGACCATAGTGATGGACACAATTCAAGAACAGAGACAGATGACCCAGTAGCTGAGTGACTGATCATCTCCTTCTTAACACACGCATGGGGAAAATGAATGGAAAAATTGGAATGGAGAAAATGGAAAATCCATGGTGCTGAAATGTTTTCTGTTTTTCTCAGGAGAGGAACTTCAGGCAATGTGTCTCTAAAGCACTGAGCAGCTTCCACTCTTCCTGACTCCACCAATTTCCTCTGCACAAACTATCTGTATGGATTTGACATGTGGCCTGTGAGAGGCCCTGAGGCCTTATACGTCTCAGTAAGTCAAAACGTATGGGGTAGAGAAGCCATGGCCCTGCCTAAGTTTCTGCAAGTCTCTCGGGGTCAAGTTAAGTGCAAGCCTGATCCTGTTCTCTGAAGCAGGCTTGCCTGGTGCGTGCTTTAAGCTGCCCAGCCTCACCAGGCTGGGTTTCATCTCAGCTGCAGGGCTCAAAGGAGGTGGCCCCTGTCTTGCCCCATGGTGCTCCTGAGCAGCTCAGCATCCCCACCAGACCAGGGGCACATCTCCACAGCTGGCTCATCCTCACCAGCCCAAGGGGCTTCAAGCCCTGGAGCTGGGGCAGGAGTTTAAGAAAAAAGAGGGCTGTGGGACTTGAAGGCTTCTCTGGAGCCATGTACCCCTGTTAATATTTTTGTGAGTCTGCTTCTCCCCTCAGACCCAGGGGCTTAACAGTACTTCCCTGCTCCCTGGGGATGCTGGGGTGAGTCAATCCTTTAAAAGCTGTACACTGCTGAGACACCAAGTCTACAGCCACGTAAAATAATAAGACTGGCTGGGGAATGCTTTCCCCCCCAGGACCCATTGGCATGCCCAGCCATCCTCAGGGATACAAGCTCCTGACCCCCAGAGAGGGAGAGCAGTGCCCAAACCACCTGCTGAGAACCACCCTGGCTCCTGAAACATGCCTGGGCGTTGGCTGCAGGAGTATTTGACTGGTCTGGGACAAACTCATGCAAGGACAATGCCAACGATTTAACTGTATGGGCAACTGCCTAGGCCTGTGCCCTGCCTGCACTTTATTAATTTATTAGTACCTTGCTGAACCTACACTTGTACAGACAGAGGGCTTGCCATGAGCAAGGGCAATAAAGTGAGGGGAAAGTTCAAAGCATTTTATTTGTTTTATAAGAAAAAGGTGCATTCTCCTCTGCAGTTCAGTCTCTCTGGTCACTGCAGAGCTGGGTTTGGTCAATGCAGGCAGTGTGGTTTTTTGTGCAGTGCCTGGCAGAGGGAGCCTCGGTGGCCACGCATCATTGCCACCCCAGCAGATGCTGCTGCTGCTGCTGTGAACAGTACTGCAGGCAGGTTTAAGACAGGGATGTAATGCTCTGAGTGGCCAGCTTACCAAAGAGAACAAAGAAATTATTATAGGGCCAGGGAAAAAATAAGGGGGAAAAAAAGCTAAAAGAAAACAAAGAGCCATTGACAAGAGAAGCAAATTAGCTAGGTCTCGAGTGTCCTTCCCCATCTGATAAAACAAAAATGTCCAGAGCAACAATTAACCAAAAAAATATGAGGGGTAGAATATCTCTATTTAGCTCCAGGTACTGACTACCACACAGGGCTCTCTTTTTCTGTTGTTCCCATGCTTTGGGTTGTCTTGGGTCTTGGTTAATGTAGAACTGGTTGCATGTGTGTATGTGTGTGTGTGGTGCAGTCCCCGAGGGTTTGAAAGCTGCCTTTTGCAAAGGAAGGGAGGCCCTCCTGAAGGGCAGCAAGGGAGCAAAGTGGGCTCAGAGGATACAGGAATGTGCTTTGGCTGCTCCTAAGGAAACACAGCTGGGGGTGGGAATTAGCACTGGCAAAGCACTCAAAACTAGAGGCAAATCCAGCAGGTGTTTAGAGTTGGGAAGACAGCGCTGAATAAAACCAATGCAACAGAAAAGGAAAGCTGTGGAGAGTGCTGCTCCTGGGCTGCTCTGGGGTACACTGGTTGTTGCTGGCTTGGTGGCCAGCATTGAGGTGAGGGAAGCACGGTCTGTTCCTGCAAAAGGGCCTCATGAGCAATGGGGATCTGAACACTCTTGACTTTTGCCACACCAAAGAGAAAGGAAATAATCTGTTCTCCACAGCATGTGGGTGTAAATCAGGAAACAAGTAATGAGTTCAAACTCCAGCATGAAAAGCTCAATACAGATGAAAGAACAGACTTTCCAGAGGTGTGGACAATTGCATATTGCAGTTGCCTCCAGGGAGTGAGGCATCTCCAGCAAGGTGAGACACCCAGGGCTGTCTGGAATGGTTAGGGACAGCTGATTTTGTTTCTAGGTAGGTGGGATGCAGGGATGTTTCCTGACAATCATTCTTCCAACCATACTTTTGTAAAACAATCCAGAGACTGCCAAGTGCTGTGGTTCCATCGTGATTTTCACTGATGACAGAAAGGAAACCAGACAAAGCCTAGGGTACATTTCAGTGCTGCTGCTCCCTCACTGTAATATTTGTTTGTGTGTGTGGAAATGGATGCACCTGCTCCATTCACTTTTTCTCCATTCACTTCACTGACCAGCTCCTCTTGTCCTGCGGATCACTGGTGCATCCCTGAAGGGCAGCCTGAAAACCACAGGATCACATATCCTCATGGGAGCCCTTTTGGGTCACTTCCTTTTGTGTGCCCAGCTGACCAGTGCCAGGCACTGCCCAAGGGACCCCTTGTCTCTGTGGGTGAGGCACACATGGATGTTGGGTTCTGAGCAAAGCCCTGCCTGTCTTGTGCTTCTGCCACCGCCTGCAGGAAGGCATAGTCAAGACCTGTCAGATGTACAGCTAGGTGCTGTTAAGTGCTGTCTGTCCTGGACTTTAGATTGCTCTCCATCAGAGAAAGATCACAGGAACAAGAAATGACACTTGTTTCTTACAGTTTTGTGTTTGAAAGTAGAAGTTTTTCTTAGCTTTATTATATAATTTACCTATATCACACCATTTCTGTATGGTCTCACTGAAAAAATACCCATTTGGTTTGCAGTGATTCCTCTTTCCTTCCTGGCTGGATTGACAGGCTCAGCTGGTACCCTCGAAATTGTTGTAAATTCCTTCAACTTTGCACAGCAGCTAGTGGCACCATGGGTTATTCAGTCAACACTTCCCCAACAATCTTATTGCCATAGCATAAAGCACAAGGGGAAAGCCCTATCTTTGTTAGTAAATAATTAAAATTTCTTTGTCAGTAAACTAAGGAAGCATGAATTGAAGGTGAAGAAATAAAAACATATTTTTCCCCCCAGTGCAGTGAGAAGTGGGTTCTGCAAACCCCCATGCAGCTTGCTTCCCTGTTAACTGAAGCGTGAAAGTTCTTGTGCTCAAGGCCTCTCTCCCCTGACTGGAGCTCTTCTGCATGGCTTGTCCTTCACAAGCTAAGTGACAATAATAAATTGTCCTACTTAAGCAAGGGACCTATTTCACCTCCTCACAACACTCATTAAAAAATGGCAATGCTAAATACACTTAAAGATCAAAGGCCTGGTATGCAAAACAGTCCTGTTCAGCAAACTGATGGGCTTCTTAGGGTTTTGTTGCTATGGTGCTATTGCCTTGACAAGTTAAAGTATCCCTTGTCAGCCTCTGTGGGACCCTAGACAGAGAAGAAACCATCAAAAAATAACTGAATGCTGTCTTTGACTACAGTCACCAAGTGGTTAATTTTTTTAAGCTTTAATTATCCTTGACTTCAGGTTTGGCTATTAACCCACCAACTGATCATTAACTCTACTGACTGAATGACTGATTTCCAGAGGATTGGTCCAAAGCAGGATTGGTTTTTAGTTTTTCTTTTTTTTTTTCTGAAGTACTTTAATATCTCCTACCAGCAGACAGAAAACCTATTGAATCCCCTGTAAGACTGTGGGGCTGAGCAGGGAGGTACTTGCAGGTTATCTGCATAGAAACACACTGCTCAGAGCTGATAAACTCACTGACACTCTATCCTGCTTTCCAATTTAACTCAAGCCTTGCTAAGCAGCAGGAGTAACCTGACTGAATTATTGGGGGTCACAGCTTGAGGTCCTTAATCAACATTCCCAGCTTAATCAACGGGAGTTTAGCAAGCCTAAAACGCAAATCAGGATATTTCTGGTATTTACCCTGGTGCTTGTCCTTTTCCTTCCAGGACAGCTGGTTAAGGATAAATGTAAAGTTGATGCTGAAATGATCAAATGTCAATTGGACTTTTTTTTTTTTTTACCCCTTTCTTTCTTTAAAATGCCTACAATTGAAATTTTCTAATGGCAATTTTGCTGGTTAGAGAATGACCTGCTAATAAGTGAAAGGAACAATTTTGTTTCATTAAGAAACTGTTCTGACTCACGGCCCATATCCTAAGCCACAAGACCATCCTGCCTTCCTGCCTTGAGATCCATAAGACCTAGGAAGCTGACTCTGACTCAGCAGAGAAGGGCTGGGATTGGACTGTGCTTGCTATGTGTATCTTTCTTCCGAACACAACAAAGACAGAAATAAATTAGGAAAAAGCCTCTTGCACACTGGCCCTGATTTCTTCCTGGGAATCACTGGGGTTTTGGTCGCTCCCTTTGGTATAAGAATGAATTAAGCTCAGATTTATAAATAGCAGTCTAACCACCCCTGTGCTGACAGGCACAAATGTCAGGAAATATGTAGTTAGTTCCACCGGCACTGCATCTTTGAACTTTAATTTTAAGTACCTCTGTCATAGCAGGGGAAGCAGAACAACACATCTGGAACTAAAAGGTTCCTGCTAGTCTTTTCACACTAACTATTTCCAGCTTTCTTCCAGATAGGAGTTTTCAGCAAAATGTTTTCTAATTGAAAAATTCTTATCCCTTAAAACTATTGTTTTTCTTATGAGAACTACAAAAGAAAACATGCCCAATACATCTCTCAAAAAAAAGTAATGAGGAAAAAATTATGAATATCAAAGCATCACTTTTTCCATTGTTGACATTTAGAATAATGTTTTCTTTATTCAAATGTCTTCTACAATTTAAATAATTTTACTTTTAAGTAATAATAAAAAAACCTTGAAAGCACTGAAATTTAATATTACCATTGACTCAAACTGCATTTTTATTGTTTGCTTGCAAATAGTTCCCATGGCTTCATTTTCTATCCCATTTTGTGACTTGACTTTTTCCATTTCAAGCACCTTCTCTCAGCTGAAAATAGTAACCAGATATTTTGTGCCTGAATAAAAAATGGGATGAAATTCCAGCTAAGACAGCCCACATGTGCCCTTGGAATATGTTCACAGAGGAGCAGCACACCTGTGCTATGGCTTTGGATATAATAGCAAGGCTTTGCTGTAAGTCACCCAGGTGAGGAGACTGAACATGCTACCACCCTCCTGTAAGGAGCTGCTTGCACGAGGTTCAGCAGGACAACAAAGTGGACAGGACTAAACAAAAACTGGGGGAGAATAATTTTTCTGTGTACATTTATTGAATTTTTCCATTGCAGAAGTGCAATCATGTTGATTCACAGTTGGCAGGATGAATGTCCCGGTGTAACAAAAGCATCAGGTTTTTGAGTATTCACTTCCAGTGCTTAAATCCCACAGAAAAATCTGTTCCTGTGCATAGGGAAGGACTATTGTTGATGGAGGCAAAGCTCACAGTGAAGTACCAGCTGTAGTATTGGAGCCAAGAAGTTGCAGAAGCAGCTGCTGTCTGCCTTTCCCATGTTGCCCGCCTGCCTCCAGCCTGCAGAGCGGTGGGACCAGGAGTGCATCAGTAGCGCTGGCTGCATCCAGCACACGTGTAAAGCTGCCTCCTCAGGTTCAGGCTGTGGCAAGATCGCATTAGAAAGATTTTTCCAGCTCCCAGGAATGAAATAGCGCCTCTGTCAATGCAGCTCGTAGCAGAGCCTCAGGCAAAAAACCCCAGCATCACCACAGCCACCTCCACAGTCACAGCTGTCACTGCCCCTGAGGGCTGAAGCCACAATAAATCCCAGACCCGGGAGCAGCAGCTCTGTGCGTGCTGCGCTCGCTGTGTGCCCCGGGCTGGGAGCTGCGCGGCTGGGGCCGAGCTGCCGGCCCTGGGGCTGCCGGCGCACGGAGCTGCAGAGCTGAGCAGCTCTGGGGCTGCTACACAGCCTGCGTGTTGTGCTGGACGGCGGGCTGTGGGCACGGCTGGTGGTGGTAGGCGCTGCAGGACTCCTGGGCTCTAGGGCTCCTGGCACGTGGGGATGCTGAAATTCAGGCATTTGGGAATGTGGGGCTTGGTGCTAAGGCTGCGGGTCTGCAGGGCTGCCGAAATTAACTTTGGGATGCAGGTCTGTCGGTGTGCTTGGTTGTGGGACTGCTGGGACACCGAGCTAGGGAGGTAGGAGGCTTCTGGGTGCTGGGCACAGGGAAATGTTGGGCCGGAGGGCTGCGGGATGCAAGGCCGCCGGGGTGCTGAGGCTGCAGGACTGCGGAGCGGCGATACCGGGCTGGGAAAGGCGCGGGGCGGGGGATGCGGAGCTGCGGGACTGGGCCGGGCCGGGCTGGGCGCGGGTCGCAGCAGCCATCGCGGGATGCGGCAGCGGCGGGCTCCCTCTGCTGGCCCTGGAGCGGCCACTGCCCTGCACGCCCGGGCCCTGCTTCAGCCGGAGCATCAACCTGAATCCACAGAGATAGACAGCCGCAGTGTCTTGGTGGGGTTGTTTTCCCTTTGTGCCTAGAATTGGCAACAGGAGCCTGCATGCCGCATGTGCGGTGTCTTGTGGCACCATCAGGTTACAGATTTATTCCATTAGCCACAGCTTAGAGATCACAGCTTCGCACTCTGAGGCCAGTTTTCCGCTGGCTGGCGTCACTCACAGGAACAGAACCTTAGCATCATCCTTGTTTTCAGCTTGCTGTGGCCGTGTGTGTCGCAGAGCTGTGAGCAGGAGTGGCACTTGATGCCCTCAGCATCGCTCTCGTCCAAACTGCACAGCAACCCCACTATAACACCACAACAAAATTCTGCTTATAGGTACTTAATGAATCTAACTCTCCTCCCAAGGAGGGAGCAAGCACTGCATAAAGCACTGCATGGCAGGGGTATTTTTATTTCCTCACTGGATACTTTTGCTTCCTACCCTAAAAAACCTCCACTAACAGGCATGTGTAAGTACAAACAGGCCGTGCTGCACTCATTTCTTCATCTCCTCTTGGATGAACTAAGTAATTGCTCACCTGGTTAACTACTCACCAAATATAGTCAGTGCCAGCCCCTCAGACAGGGCACACAGTACAGTGAGTTTCCCAGAGCTGTCCTGTACCACTGTGCACTGGTAGCAGCACTGCCACACCTCAGGGACTGAGACCTGGCACAGCATTTCTCAGCACTCCTGGGCTCCATGGGCCACTTCTGGAGCTTTGTTCAAGCACGCAGAACCTGGTGCTTGACCCACTCATGAACAGCAGGAGGAAAACACAATGATGTTTACCCAATTTTTAATTTGCAGACCCCCATATTTTCCAACAGAGGTGCAGACCATCTGTCACAAATTTAAGGCAACTGGCAACAGGGTTGATTTTCTTAGCTCCCTTTCCCCTACAGATAACCCTCAGGGCGTGCAGACAATGGGCTACAAACTGTTGGCGTTGATAGATGAGCTTCCTCCCCTTCCATACAGCTTGGAAAATTGCTTTCTTGTCTGTTATTTAAACAAATGAAATATTCCAACACCAGACAATGCTAAAGCTAATAATGGAAAGAGAGACCAGTTTAGGACTTGAATCTCCTACCTCTTGATTCTTTCTCTCTCTACCCGCTCTATTCTAGCACTCCCTTCTTAGATTTTAATTTAGTAAGAAAGTGCACAAACTCAGAATGTTAACCAGGATATCTGGGTGAGGTGAGGGACAGAAAAATAATTTGAATGGTATTGGTGTTTCAAGCTATAACCTTGGTGTAGGGTTTGATCTGGCAAGGTGAGAATTTACAGTCTTTTCTACACCAGCAACACCAAAAAAAAATCACCTTCTGCCTTTCCTACTCCTCACAGCCAAGCCTCAGCCAACTGATATTCTCCACATCAGCACCCAGGGATGGGAGTCTGTCACAGAAAGAAGCCAACACGGGTAGCTGCAGCACCAGCATGAATACAGATACAGAGAGCAGGAACACATTTTGTGCTGCAGACCCCTGAAGGCAAGCTTGGCTTGCAGCTCGCATACACGAGTGCCAAGTTACCTGTGTGTGCTGCAGTATAGGCGTGTTCAAACCCTTGCACTGGAAAATACTGGAGCTATTTTAAGGATGGGGAAGCATCTGGCTAAAAAATAAGCCTTGTGTGTTTGGGCCTGGCTCATTTAAAACCCTTGTTTCTTCTGGAATATTGGAAGTAATGGAAGTGCCTGCAGTAAAATATCTGATAAGCCTCTCCTCCTCTACAGAGAGGGTAAATGCATGTCATTTTCCAATTAGCTCTTGCTCTGAGCAATTATGTTGATCAAATAATTGAATAAGTGACAGGAATGTGAATTCTGCAGACATTTAATTTCATTCATCTGCCAGTTTATAGCCTGACTTGCATGAACACATAAACCAGGCCAACGTGTTATTTTTAACTTTGAAAATGCAATTATAGTAGTCAAACATGAAGAGTTGTGTGTGCAGAGAGGAAGGCTTCTGCTAGTAAATTATACTAATAGCATAATGAGGGAATTTGTTCTTCATAGCCAGCACGTAGGACAGGAAGGATGTGAGGTTTGTGCTTGAGAGAATGAACAAGTCTGGTGTCAGCATTAGCAGGTGGAACAATGGCCCTGGCCTGAACATGGGGCAGAGGGGCAGCTAAGCCTTACCCTCCTGTTTTGTGAGATATTGTGTGTGTCCTGCCCCAGCTCCCCATGCACTTCTCTCCAAGTGAAGCCGAGCAACATTTTTGAGGGAGAACCAGGACTGTGATATTTTGCATGAAGGTGAGTGCAAGAGAGACAAACTAGGTGTTTCCTACTTGGGGTTGGTCTTGGGTGAGCATCACAGTGCTCTGGAAAAAGCTCCAGCTGAGTGTGCTTGACTGCAAGTTGCTTGGAACAACCCTTGAAGTCAAAACCAGGTCCTTATTTCCATCAAAAGCACCAATCCTTCTTGCAAATTTTCTTCAGGAAAAAAATGATAGTAATAATAATTTTTATAAAAGCTCAGCAGGAATACAAACCATTTGTTCTTCTTCTTAAAGCTATCTTTAGATTGTCTTAACTGATCATACCTTTTATCTGAACCCCCTGTAGCAAGTTGGCCTAACATCCAACAGGCACTAATTAGCAGAGATACACAGTAATAAAAGCAGTGTGCAGGCATGAGCTGCTGCCTCACAGGGAGTATTACCTGGTTGAGTGCTACACTGGCTGCAAGGAGGAAATCTGTGCAATTAATTGCTTCCTGATTAAAGGCATTTGCAGTCTGGCCCTTAAATCTTCAAGGCCTAAAAGCACATGCTGAGTTAAATATGGAATTTGCTCACAGTACTTGTGAGCAAAACGTTGCCCCAGACAGCAGGATTCAGTGCAGTAATTTTGGTTGGAAATAAAACACTTTCCTGTCCAAGCACATTTTACCTCAAGCCAAGTACTTAGAAAGTGCCCCAGTCCAAACTAAAGGGCCACAGAAGGATTTGTGTGGCTTAAAACAGTTTCTAAACCAGCTTAGCTGTGCTCACCATTTCCCTGTAAGGACACGCTCTTATGGGAATTAATTTCACAGGGCATGAGGCAGCAGAGGCAGAAACCCCACAGGACATCTCAGGCTGAAAGGTTATTTAAATGGTAATAAAGTTCAGGGGATGACAAAAAGTAGTGTCTGATTAGAGGCACACCAGGAGAGAGGCTATCTGGTGTGAAGCTGCCGGGCGGCAGCGGCACCGGGGCCTTCTGTTCCCTGCACAGAGCCCCTGTCACCAAGCAAACAAGATGGGGCTTAATCCCGACAGGAGGGAGGGAGGGAGGGAGGGGGCCTGTTTCAGGCCAGTGCACAGCAGGGGGAAAATGCTCACCACGGGAGGTTCTGGAGCTGGATAAAATGAGGGAAGGTGGTGTGTGTCAGGAGGCTGGGACAATACCAGCCGGCACTGGTGTCAGGCTCAGGTGGAGCCACATCTCAGAACAGCAGGTGATCCAGCCTCGATGTGCACCCTGCCTGGAGTGTCATCATTTTCCCGAGGGCATTTCCTCCACCCTAACACTGTGTCACGTATTACAGCCAGTCAGAGGAAGTGACTTTTAGCGTGTCCAACGTTCTTATTGCTGCCTCCTGGCAAGTTGCAGCACTGATGATTTATGGAGCCTACTGCTCCCACCGAAGAAGGGGCAGGCTTTGTTTGGGATCACCATTTGTCACACTAGAGCTGAGGTGTCCCAGAAACACACATTTTGTTTGCTTATGTTCTGCTCTTGCTCTAGTGCTACCCTCCCATCCCTTCTTTGCCAGTTGTTTTTGCAAATTTCAAAATAAATTTACTGACCCTCCACTCATGAAAAGCACTTTAGGATCTAATTGCCTCTGACTGGAGGAGTGGGCTTCCCAAATTCAGGGGGGTGTTTTCAGTGTGTTTAAGCACCTTGCTGGGCAGAAGTTAGAGGGACAAAGATAATAGATCTTTTCTCTGCAAGCCTCCCAGCCCCCCTCCTCCCCACCAACTTTGTCACTGGCAAGAACAGGCAGGGAGTTATACAGCCTGAATTGTGCTAGGACAGATGTACAGACTGTAACTCAACATTCAGTTTGACATCCTTCCTCCACAAAACTAGTCTGGCACCTCTGCTGGATAAGTTATATTGTGGAGTGGGAAAACAATCCTGCCAATTGTTAGTGAAGGAGGGTGGAAAGCAGGGAAGCTTATCAGGGATCTGCATTTTGAGAGAAAACTCACTGAATCCTGAGGAAGGAAGGATTCTCTGCAGAGCTTCAAGTACTCTCCTGACAACCCCATCCTGCAGGAGCTGGGGCTGGGAGCTGGGCTCCTTCCCATTGTGAATACTGGATTTGAAAAACTGAGGTAACAGGAATCCCCAGACTACAGCAGTGCTGTCAATCTGTAATTAAAACAAAACAAAACAAAAAAACCTCAAAGCAAAACACATTAGTCTCACTGGCATGGACTGTCGTCTGTGAATTGTGATTTTTAGCAACAGTAGGAATGACTCAAAGCCCAGAGAACACAAAAGTCCAGAAGTCTGGAAAAAATCTAAGTTTTCCCTTATCCCAGTCAGTCTGGGGAATGTCTGAAATGCAGATCTGAATTTTGCCCAAGTTTGCAGGTGTTTAGAGTCATATGCTTTGTATCATGATGCATTTGGCTAACTCTCACCTTCATGAGAATTTTGATTTTGTTTGGATCAGTTTCTGGGAGGACAGAGGAAGAACTGTGTGTTCTTGGTGCAATTAGATGAAGAGCTGAAAGCATGTATTGTTTTTTTTTTTCCCAATAACTTGAAAACATCATCAATCCAAGCATCTCCAAGGTTTTCCCAAGCAGCAGTGAAGTTAACACTAACTGCTTTTCTCCCTGGTCCACCTTCCCTGCGCCCTGCATTCACTAAGCACACGCCAAGATATTATTAGCACATTTGAGCAAGATTCCCAGCAGCTGGAGGCCCGCATTACATTTTGGGCAACTTAAGGCGATGCCTCAGAGCCCGTCTCCTGCCTTGACACGAAGAGATCAATCCCTGAGCTTTCGTACCTGCTCTGGGGAGAACAGCTCGAAGGCAATCGTGTCCGCCCGCGGGTGGTGCCCGCGTTGCCTGCGCCGAGCGGTGCTCACCAAAGCACAGCTCCCCGGGGACCCCCGCCGGCGGCCCTGCGCCATCGCAGCTCATTCGGGGAGAGGCTTCTCTCCATCCTCCCGCAGCATCTTCCGCTTGGGTGGGAAGGGGGATGCTCTGCCCATCGAAAGGAATGCGGCTACTGCATGGGGAGGGAAAGAGAATAAATACCACAGGGCTAAAAAAGGATGATCTAAAATTGCTTTAAAACTGCCCTGATCAGCCACATAAACCCCTGGGAAATGGTACTACTGCTCAGTGGTCAGCACAGTCCAGGTCCCTTGCCAGTACTTTCTCTCTGTTGTGTCAAACTGAGCACATCTGTAGCAGAGAATCTGGTTCAGCTTGTAACCCTGAAATTGAGAACTTTATTACAGGGCATGTTGAGGCTGCTGGAGCTGTATAAGCAAAGTTTCCTAAATACACAAAGGATTACAACTCTGTGTCCCAGGTGACTCAATCAAATTCTGATCTCTTACTCCAGTCAACATCCCTTGAAATGATGAATGACATAAATCTATTTTCCCCACAGGCTGCAGTGTTTCTCTCTCCACCATCCCTCAGATTTTGCTGGGATTGAAGGCGTATCACAGCTCCTGAACCTGTGAAGAAAAAGATGTCTATACTCACAGAGCTGCTTGACAGATAAGCCCCAACCCAGGTTTGATTTTCTTCAGAGAAAATACACTGAAGAGTCTGCAAAACTACTAACATTTTTAAGCAAAAGGTAACCCAATTAAATTGTAACAGTTGCACAGCAAAGGGAATATAAAGAGTAGGTAAGTTAAAATGATAGGTGGTGAGGACCTTGTGTGTTACTGTGCTGGAGTGCAAAGCTGCACTCTAAGCATGAAGTTTCAGTCCAACATTAAAGTAAAATGACTAGAGGTCTCCAAAACTTAACTTTTGAGAAGTCACTAATCTGAACATCCTACATGAGACAGACAACTGAGCTGGGACACGCAACTTTTCACATCTCTGCAGGGGCTTGAAGTGTAGCAGTGTTTTTCAGGCAGAACAAAAGTCACATGCTGGTACCTACCTTAAGGAAAAGCAGAAAGGTGAAATACTCTGCAGGACGCCTACCAATGGGATAGAAACACCTCAAGAAACATGAAGAACTAAAAATGAACAGTACAAGAATTAGAAAATGCACAACACAAGCACTACCAAGCAATGGAAAAGAGTTGACCCTAACATCGGGATCATTCTCTGCAGCATCTTCACCCCCCCAGCATGCTACCCAAAACCTGCCAAACCACACAGCCGGGCAGCACAGCTTCCATGCCCGTGCCTGCTCACAGCCTGCTGAGGTTTCACTGCACAAAGCTCCACCTTGTGAGGGGACAGGCTGTACTACACACTCAGCATCCAAGTTAAGAATGGTCGGACTCCAGACACAATAAAGTCTGGAAGCTAACAACTTCTGGAAGTTACACTGCCTGGGTGTTGATAATCCGCCACACACCCACCCAAAGTCCCATCAGGTGAGAGTACGGCCTCTCCCCTGTGTCCAGAAACATTTTCTTCCAGCGTCACCTCACTGAAGTGACTTTGTAAGGGCGTACCTGAAGTGACATCACTTGGCTTTCATCAGCTGGCTGCTGCCCACCTCTCCTTCACAAGGGACCGACCTGAAGCTCTCAAACTTCACTTGAAGTCCAACTTCAAACCAACATCCCCTTTCTGACGATCAAAACAAATACACCACTAGTGTTGTATGTCCAAAAGTTTTAATATATGGTCTTCACTGTTCAGAAAAATTATTGCATTAAATTCTAATATATAAATTTATCTGAGTAAAAAAAAAAGTCATTTTACACCACTTTGTCGTAGCAGCTAAAGGAAACCATATTTTATATGCAGTTGTCTCAAAAAAACAGTATTAATTCTTTCTCAAATCAGGAGAACTGTTATCGTATTATTCAGTAGTTACTGCAAATCCCAATGTGAACAACACTGTCCCTACAAGTGTACAACTCAGGAAAAGGAAAGTGCCATTCCAAAACTGAAATTTATTAAACCACGACTCACCATACACATTGATTTTTCTCTGTTAACTAAATTAACATAAAAGCATGTTTAGTTTAATTGAATTCCACACCATTTTCTTTATGTTATTGTTCATCTTATATTATGACTTTATGTCTTTTTATTATGACTTTAATAGATTTGCAAGTTACAAAATATCAATGCCACTTACAGCAGTTTATACAAATCCACACCTGTTTGAATTGTGACAGGCACATGAACATGATGTTTGATGACCCAAAATGAAAAGCCAGATTCCCCGATCCATTAAAACCAACATCAAGCCGACTGCTCCACAGATGACAGCAGAGACAAAATCAGTAGGCTCAGCGTGCCATAAACAGATTGATGAAGGGCTCAGTGACAGAGGCAGAACAGAGCACGTGGCAGAATTACATTCTATATTTCATCCTCTAATGAGGGTAAGCTGTGCTACTCCAGCTTGCAACAGAGGCATGAACAGGGCTCTCCTCCTTTTCAGCCTTATGTTAATGCTTGGGAATTTGGGAAACTACAATTCAGCTTCTTGCATAATATCCTCAAGCATCACAATAATCAGTCTAGAGTTCCAGATCTAACCCGTCTCTTGCAAAGACACACACACACACAAAAATAAGGCTCATCTGTATTTATTTTGCTTTCTTCTGCTGTTAAAAAAAAAAAAAAAGAAATATACCTGTGTTCACAGAAAAAAAAAGCCATCTCTTCTCCCTCTCCTCCAAAATAGCCATCACCACAGAGAGCTCTCATTTATAATACACTTGAAAGTCTATCTCAGATTAGGATGCTACGTTTGCCCAATTTAAACAGATGACAGATTATATTACTTTGCTATACTTCACTAGGTTCTGATATCAAAAACGGTTCACTACCAAAGTAACACCAATAGGCCTCTCTCTCGGACATAACATGTTACACAAGTTCTAACTCTCACTCACCCTGTCCCCTAAAATAAACATAGAGCTATTTCACTGGTTTTCAATCAATTTAAACTGAGAGCAATGAGTGAAGTTACCCTTTAAAAACACTTAGTATTACTTTTTTTTGGTGAATTGCTAGCAAAAGGCCCCAACACTGAAAAGCGAGTGAGCAGAAACAATAGGATGCTTTGCAAAATCTGACAGTTCAAAAGGCATCTAAAGAGCAAGAGAACAAAAGCCAGTCACTGAAGTGAAAGCTGCACTGAACTAGCACTGTGAAAATAGGGAGAAATTAAGAAGTTTCAGCATAACAGTTATGCAGAAAGTTTTACTGGTGATACCTTTTGTTTGCTCAGGCAGACACAAGGCATTCATCACCATGACACAAACTGCAAAAGCTTTATTCTGAAAGCGCTACAGGAATAGAATACCTAATTATTCCAGTTAAGGACACTTTGAGGGACTAATATAAAGTTCCTTAGCTGTAACATGATTTTCTCACAACTAAGAAAGTTTGCACCAAAGGGGAAGGAGTTTGCACAGCTTAGAAGTTGATGCTGACAGCTTTCCAAACCAGCCTTGACACAAGACTTGGCTTATTTTATTTTCACAGACATAGACTGCACAAGACAGCCAGCACCATTCAATCCAGATATAAGAGCATTTGTATAAACTTTCCCCATCAACATTAGAATTGCCAGCCAAATCCTTGTGATTTCTGCAAGGAAGATAGTTCTTCTTGCTTATTGCTGTATTACAGGAAATGATGCTAGTTCTTGCAGGAGACAATGTATATTTCAAAGTTCACATCTCTTACAAAAAGCCTCACAGTTTCTTCACCAGATGCTGCTTCTGCACAGCAAAACTAGCATTCCATTTCTTCCAAATGAAACAGTCCCTTCAGACCCTCTCCCTGCCCTGCATGTCTCAAGAGCATTTATGCCTCTTCACTGGGGTTCCTACCAGCAGACAACAGCCCATAATGCTTTTGTGACAGCACCTCAAGCAACAGTGCACACTTTGCACTGGACGTGACCCCAATTAGAGCCATGAGAAAACATGGAAGAGGAACACAAGAGAAAGGGAAGCAATTTATTCTCACTTCTCTTGAAGGGAACAAATGGTTTGGACAGCTATAATTTAGGCTGACAGGCCAGCCTGTTAAACAGAAGAGGTCCCTTCATGCAAACACCAGAACCTCTACCAAAAAACTATTTTTAATTTTAATCTGCCTCTGAAATGAATGAAGATAATCTCAAGTTTAAAGAAACTGAGAAGTCTGCATTGCTACCACACAAATCACATTGTGCAAATCCATGTCATTTCTCTGCAGTGCTGAGTCACATCTGGATGGTGGATGTGCCTCATGAATACCACACCCTGGGAATGCTTCAGCACTTCCCCTCCTACCAGAACACTGCCTTAAAAAAAATTGCTGTAGTGACATGATGAGAATTGATCTTTTCCTGCCATATGCTGTACGTATGTAAGACTTTCACAAACAATTGGCCAAAACTTGTATTACTGTTATTTCCAAAGTCACAAATACTACACAAGCCCTTTGCACAGGATATGCTGTCCAAGGACATGAGACCTCCACCTTCTCACTTCCCTACACCCCATCCACCAAGTGAAGCACTGCATGCTTGTAGGCACTGATTCAAAGTCTTCAGCGTCTGGAATGCAGCAGTTAAAGAGTTCTGCATCTTTCAGGGACTCAAAAAACCCCCGTTTAGTTCACCTATTTCAATGTACAACATTTTCAGTAAGTGCTGCCACCCTGCTCACAGGAACAGTTAGCGTCACTTCACACCACAGAGGTGGTACTTTCCGGATTGACACGCATCAATCTTGAGGCATTTCTCAGATCCTGTAGCTGCTTGGCTGGCTTTCCAACTCCTTCCTCGAATCTTTTTTCCACAACAGGAAGGACAGTTTCATACAGGAAAGAGGCGTTTTGCCTAATGAATGCCTTTTTCTCAGGGTCCTGTTCACACCGTAAGCTGTAATCAACATGCTGGACAGCCACCAGGATGATTTCCACCAGGCTCTCCAGAAGAACCATATGCAGCTCTGGGAAGTAAAGCTTTAACGCTTCCTCCAAGAAGGCCATAGTCTGCTTGGTGAAAGCTACTACAGTGTAACTAAGGTTGACCCAGCAGTCATCACCCGTGTATTGGTCAAAATTGCCCACCCCACAGCTCCTCATCTCCTCCCTGAGCTTCCCCAGCGCCTCTGGAGTCATCAGGTTCATCTTCCTCCACATCTCCTCAGAGTTGCGGTGCTTGGTGGCCTCGATGATGATATCCTTGTAGCTCTGCAAAGCACCTTTGATATCCTTCACCAGGAGGGCATGAATGATGAAGGTGAGATCCAGTCCAATCTCGCTCAGCTGCTTGCAGTGCTCTTTAGCTACCTGGGATAACAAGGAAAAGCAAAGGATGTTATTGGTGTGCACATCCCCTTTACATCTTACACATGTCCCAAATTTATTGCTGTCAGAAAACTGAAAAGTGTTACTTCACTTACTTCTCATGCTTTAAGAATCTCATTAATGAGAAATTAATAACTGAAATATAAACCCTGGCCATCAAAAATACTCAGGAGAATTACATTATAACTCATGCACACATAAGCTTATTTTTTTCCCCTCCTAATTAGCAGCTGAAAGAAAGCATAACCTGAGAAAGTTAAGTCTTGCAAAAAAATATGAAAATGTAGTTCAGGACAGCCTTGGAAAAAAAAAGAGGAAGTTCTGAAGTACTTATAATTCAGATGTAGCTTATGTAAATTTTAGGATCTCCTATTAGTTAAAGGCAAATTAAGAATAAACGCATTTTGCTTTCTGATAAAGGCAGGGTTTTTCTTCACACGTATTATAATCTTTAGGCTTTCCTCTGTTAAATCGAAAAAACCCAAACAAACCTCGAATGAATATTACCCTTTCTGAAGGAATATTAACTTTTCTGCAGGAAATCTCTCTGGAGACCCACACAAGAGTCAACAACTAAACGAGGGTTAGAAAAGAGAATTTAAAGCTTTGAAGCCTTTGTTTCAGCTATTGTATCCCACCGACCCCCTCTTACCTTGACACACTCTGCCGCAGTTGACAAACTCTCTTTGCTATCAAACACTTGCTTACTGAAGGCATCTACAAACATCCTCATGGACGAGCGGGCCCAGACAACAAAGGCCGAGTAGCACCCGTTGTTGCCAGCGAAGTCCGTCTCAAACTCCCTGGCGGTCTCCAGGAGGCTGGTGAAGAAGACATGGCAGAGCTTGTGGATGTAGAGCAGCGTGGCGCCCTCGATGCGCAGCTGCCGGATGGCCGTCTGCACGGCGGCTGCCCGGTTCTTGAGGAACAGCTCGCAGGCCTTGGTGGACTGGCCCAGGCGAATGAGCTGGGACACGGCCCGGCGGGTGGCCCGCGGCCCTCCCCGCAGCGAGCGGTCCGGGGACAGCTCGAACACCAGAACATCCGTAAGCTGCCGGACCCGCTCGTCCACCTTGGCCCGCAGCTCCTTCACGGGCTGGCTCACGGGCTTGTCCGCCAGGTACTCGTTCAGTTTATCCAAGAGGTCCACCGCCCCCTCGAAGTCCCGCTGGGCGATGCAGACGTCCAGGTCCTCAGGCAGCTCCTGGATCCACTCAAGCGAGAGGTCAACAGCCTCGTCCTCAGCGGAGGGGTCATCCTCCTCCTCCTCGTCCTCATCCTCGTCGAAGGGGTTGGTGGATTCGGGGGGCGTTGGGGCGGGCCGGGGCAGGGCCTCCTGCTCCAGGCGCCGCTTCTCGCTGAGGGCACGGTTGCGCTTGGTCTCCTCCAGCACCTCCAGCCACTCCTTCTTGATCTTGGCGTTCTCAGCCTGGAAGATGCGGCTCTCGGGGAACATGAGTAGCTTGAACATGTCCTTCATGGGCGGGTTGTCCTTGACGTTGACCACGGCCAGCCCGTCGAGGGGGTACAGGGCATCGTAGCGGTAGGCGCCGCGGCGGTTGGGCAGGGCGGTGGCCACGAGCAGGCAGTCGTTCATGAGGAAGGCATGCACCCGCTGGATCTGCGCCATGTGGTCGGCATCGTACTCCACCAGGTCGCCGTTGTAGACCAGGTACTTGCCGGGGCTCTCGGGCAGGAGGTCGCGGCAGCCCTCCACCTTCTCCAGGAGGGTGGTGAGAGTGCGCTGCCGCCCCTCCTCGTTGGCCGCCGCATCCTTGGCCGACAGAGGCAGGAAGGGGTCGGCGGCGGCGGCGCGGCGGNGCAGCCACCGCCGCCCGGTATCCGCCCCGCCGCCGCCGGGGACACGGCCCCGCGCCTGCGCCCCGCGGCCCGGTGGGCGGGAGCGGCTGCCCGCAGTGCCACGAGGGGACGCACCGGGCGGGGCTGGAGCGGAGGGAGGGGAAGAGAAGGGGCAGGAAAGGAAGGGGCGGGGAAGGAAGGGGAGGG
>VXAC01002491.1:78777-129655 GCA_013399225.1 Rhipidura dahli | reverse complement strand
CCGGACCCGCTCGTCCACCTTGGCCCGCAGCTCCTTCACGGGCTGGCTCACGGGCTTGTCCGCCAGGTACTCGTTCAGTTTATCCAAGAGGTCCACCGCCCCCTCGAAGTCCCGCTGGGCGATGCAGACGTCCAGGTCCTCAGGCAGCTCCTGGATCCACTCAAGCGAGAGGTCAACAGCCTCGTCCTCAGCGGAGGGGTCATCCTCCTCCTCCTCGTCCTCATCCTCGTCGAAGGGGTTGGTGGATTCGGGGGGCGTTGGGGCGGGCCGGGGCAGGGCCTCCTGCTCCAGGCGCCGCTTCTCGCTGAGGGCACGGTTGCGCTTGGTCTCCTCCAGCACCTCCAGCCACTCCTTCTTGATCTTGGCGTTCTCAGCCTGGAAGATGCGGCTCTCGGGGAACATGAGTAGCTTGAACATGTCCTTCATGGGCGGGTTGTCCTTGACGTTGACCACGGCCAGCCCGTCGAGGGGGTACAGGGCATCGTAGCGGTAGGCGCCGCGGCGGTTGGGCAGGGCGGTGGCCACGAGCAGGCAGTCGTTCATGAGGAAGGCATGCACCCGCTGGATCTGCGCCATGTGGTCGGCATCGTACTCCACCAGGTCGCCGTTGTAGACCAGGTACTTGCCGGGGCTCTCGGGCAGGAGGTCGCGGCAGCCCTCCACCTTCTCCAGGAGGGTGGTGAGAGTGCGCTGCCGCCCCTCCTCGTTGGCCGCCGCATCCTTGGCCGACAGAGGCAGGAAGGGGTCGGCGGCGGCGGCGCGGCGGGCGCCCAGCGCGGGGTCGTCGCGGTCGGCCTGGAGGAGCAGGGCCTGGGTGACGGCCTCCATGATGCCCTTCTGCTCGGTGAGGATGTGGCTGAGCTGGTACATCTCGCTCTCCAAGTAGCTGATCTCCCGCGCCGTCTCGATGAACTGCCGGTAGTTTTGGTAGACGTTGCGCTTCAGGCTCTGCGCGGTCTCCTCGCTCAGTGCCTGGATGCGCTGCCGGTGCTCCTGCAGGTCCCGGTCCCCGTCCGATTGCTGCGACAGCTGCTTCACGTACTCCCCCGCCGCGAAGCCGCCCGNGGGGCGGGAAAGGAAGGGGAGGGGGAACTCTGCCGGTGTGCGCATTCCGGAAGGACGCGGCGGCTGTCCGGGCAGTGCTGCTGCGCTTGCGCCGCGGCACCAGCGGGTACCGGCTGCGGCACTGCCGCCCGACGGGAGCCGCGCTCGGCATGGAGGACGAGGATTTCCTGCTGGCGCTCAAGCTGCAGAGGGAGTGGGAAGAGCAGGACAAGGCAGCGGCGGCGGCAGCAGCAGTAAAGCGCCCCGATCCGTCGCCGCACCGCTCGTCCCTCCGCCCGCTGTCGGTTGTGGACGAGGCGTGGGAGCTGCTGGACCCCAGCCCCGACGTACACGCCCTGTTCGTGCACTTCAACCAGACGCTCTTCTGGGGGAAGCTGGAGGCGGTCACTGTGTCCTGGAGCCCCCGCATGACGAGGTGCGGCAGCGGGGGGTGTGGGGCGGAGCGGCGACCCGGCTCCCGGGGTTGCCCTGTCCCGGGGGCCGGGAGTTGTGCGGGGGTGGTGGCCGGGGCGGGGAGGCCGGTGCCTATGTTTCGGNGCCGGCCCGCCGTGCTCCGCGGGCGGCGGGAAGGGGCTGGCACCCATGGAGCCGCAGCCCGCCCTGGCCTGTGGCTGCGAGTGTCGGGGAGGTGGGGAAGAGCTGTCACACGTGTCACTCTGTGCTGCTCCTCGCTGTGCCCCGCTGGCGCCGTGCTGGTGCCCTGGCTTCTCTTCCCGGGCACTTGAATGTCCCGCATCTCTGGCAGAGCCCGTAGGGCGGGACATGAGTTGGGCGCTGTCGTTGTCTCCTTTGCCTTGCATCCGTCGTCCCTGGCAGCCATCAGTAGCTTTCCCCGGGGTGCAGGCAAGCCGGAGGGGTGTTAAAATGGAAAAGATTACTTGGTCTTAGACAGTGTGTGTGGAAACCTCAAGTACTCGTGTTGCTGCTCTGGTTCTCAGTCTTTATGATAATTCTACTGCATGGCAGAAAGGTAAATATGAACCAATAATAGTATATTACAAAAACCCAGAATAGACTAGGAAGAGGAATATAGAAGAAATCTGAGGCTAAACAAAACCAGGAATCTTTGAAGTGCAGTCTGCAGTTCTGCAGCAGATGCAATTGCTGGTGGCTGGAGTCCTGCCCCCTCTTATCCTCTGCTGTTGCAGTATTCTTTAGATATTTGGAAATAATTCGATATTGCACTGGTAGAGGACTAACTGAGTAACACCCAGACAAAAATAGTGCTGTTTGCTAGATTAGCACACAGAAGTGAAGGTATATGAAGGTTGGGTATCAGTCAAAAGTTGAGGAAGGGTGGGGAGTGAAATTGAAGCAACCAGCAATTAAGTCAGTGTTTGGTGCCCTGAACTGCCAGCCTCTGTGTAGTGTATTTCACTTCATCACAAGTTCTAAAGGAAACATTCTTCTGCTTTCAAAACAGGTTTTTCTACTCTAAGGAGCTTGTGGATTTTTTTCTTCTTTGCTTAATGATGCTGAGTTTTTCAACTAACTACTCAAAGTGATTTTTCTTCCATGTTCTGACTGTTCCAAGTGACCTAACTTGTGTTTACAGGGGAGGTATTTTAACTTAACCTCTCCATTTTTGTCATGTGCTACAGAAACAAGTAGATTTTCACATTTTCTTTCTGCTTTTCCTTTCAGCTCTGCTGGTATCTGTTCGTATCATGAAAGAAGTGGGTTGTGTTCCATTCGTCTCAGTGAGCCACTTCTGAAGTTAAGGCCAAGGAAGGATCTTGTGGAGGTATTTGAATGTGGCTTATGAATCTGCACATAAAGTGTGTTGAGCCTCCCCCCTCCTCTGCTCCATACAAACATTCTAGATTTCATAGTGGGATTCTTATGTTCAGTAACTTATGGATCATGGAACAGTGATGGCTTTAGTGTTATGTTAGTGTGGCTTGTGTTGCAGTATCATGGTAAACTTTAGTTTTATGTTTCCTAAGTAGGCAGCTCCAAGTAGGAGTCTAAAGTCACTTGTTTATTTTATTGACTTTATAAAGAGGAAAAAACAGCCCAAGTTTTTAACTCCTAAATTATCCTTTAATATTCAAACCAAATGTGGACTGTAGTTTTGAAAGGGCCAACAGCAGAAAATAAGGAGATATGATATATCTTAACATGACTTTGTGTTGCTTCCTGGGCCTCTGCCAGAGCTGGTGCTTTCAGCTGGCTGAACATTCAGGTTTGCCAAAGGACAGAAATGCTGTAGAGTTTCAACTTGTTCAAAAGTGGTTCTTTTTTTGAGTGTAGAGGATGATCTCTTTAAAGATGTGAGGATTATTTCTCCTTTTTGGAATGCTGCTTACTGAAGTGATATTCTCCTGTGGCGTGGGAATAATGTTAATTTGGTTTGATAGATGAAAGTATTATGTTTTTATGACCCCGACTGAATATGTGAATAATCAAAGATAAGATCAGTACCATAATCAGTGTAAAGGACTAAAAGAGCTGCAGCTTAGTTTTAAAACTGAAAATGCAATGCTTTTCAGTAACTATCTGATGGTTCCATCATTTCAGACGCTGTTGCACGAAATGATCCATGCCCTGCTCTTTGTCACTCATAACTACAAAGATCGCGAATCTCACGGACCGGAGTTCTGCAAGCACATGCGTCGCATTAATCTCTTGACTGGAGCCAATGTCACAGTAAGAATAATCCTCTTCCCCTGATTTAACAGAGCTTTCTTCCTGATCTGGTGTTTTAGTTGCCCGACGCGGTATGAGTAATCTTCTTGTTGGACACTCCACAGCTGGTACCAATACAAATTTGCATCCAGGTGCATGCCAGTTCCATAGTTATTTTGTTGGGGACGGTGGTGGGAACAGGTTGAGGAAGATGTGGTGAGTTGTTAGTCATATAATTTTCAGCTATATTCTCTGTAAGAACTTTTCTTTAAGCTTTTGTGGTAAACTAGAAACAGCTTAATGGTAGCAGGGACAGAAGAGCTCCATGTGAAGAGCATGTGTCAATAGAGGGTAACGATATTTATATCAATATTTAAAAATGATGTGTCTAATAAGGATCAGTTAATGTAACAGCTGAAAGGAGAATACAATACTGGTATTGTTTGCAATGCATTCTAAACAGTTCATCTTCTAGGTGAAATTGTAGAGAGATTTCCAAAGTTACTCTGTTGCAGTTTAAAGAAGATAACCAGGACATAGTCCTCCTACATATCCTTTTTAAAGCTTTGTTTTAATGGTGGCTAAATGTTGATCAAATTTTATTCAGATCCAGCTCTTTTAACTGCTAATATAAAAATCACATCAGTAGTGGAAAGAACTGAATGCAAATAGATTTTTTTTTAAAAAATTATAGAGCTAGTGATATCAAATTTGTAACTTCCTGAATGACTGTTTGTTTTTTGTGGTTTTTTTTTAACTTAGATCTATCACAGTTTTCATGACGAGGTTGATGTGTACCGCCAGCACTGGTGGCGATGCAATGGCCCCTGCCAAAGCAGAGCGCCTTACTTTGGGTATGTGAAGCGCTCAATGAACAGAGCACCCTCTGCACACGACTTCTGGTGGGATGAACATCAAAGGACGTGCGGGGGCACATTCACCAAAGTGAAGGAGCCAGAGAAATTCTCAGAGAAATCCAAGCAGAAAACTCAGACAGCAAAACCTCCACACTTCAAATCAACTAAAAAAGGTGATTTTATGATTTTTTTTTTCTTTTCCAGACTGATTTTTGTCCAAATGTTTTCTTGAACAAATATGGACGAAACACTACGTAAGCTTGGTTTAGGTGTTACTCTTACAGTAGCCAATTTTTTTGTGTGAAGCACCTCAAATACTAAGCCCATGATTTTTTAATGAAAAGGTCATTAACTAATTTTTAATCTGATTTTGCAGGCAAGACAGAAACACATGGTATGCAAGACCTGATGCCTTTTAGTGGGACAGGATATCGGCTCGGAGGAGGAGACGGTGTACTTTCAGAAAAAACCACCAATACCAGCAGCTCCATTGGAAAGAGTGAAGCACACGGCTCACTGCATCATTCAGCAGTGAGGACAATACCAATCCCTAAAAATGAGATAAAACGGGAAAAATTACCCGTCAGTGACATCTTTTCACCTCGTACCAATGGTGCCAGTGAGAAGATCAACTTCGGTGTAAAGCGTGAGTTTCCGAAACCCTCTGCTGCCTGTGCAGAAGATGAGGAGAATGACTGTGGGTTGCCTGCTAGGATGGCTCGTGTTTCTGAAGGAACATCAAGCCAAGGCTCACCAGCTGACAAGAGGGCTATGCCATCTTCCAACTGGTCACCAAAACAAATTTGTTTGGAGCAGACCCCAACAGCTCGGAGTGCATCTGAGAAAAAAAGCTTGGAATGTGTTAATACCCTGCAGCGATGGCCAAAAAAGGAAGACAAAAGTGCCTTTGAAATGTATTTCATCAAAAAAGGGGGTACTGATGTCACTACAGCTACGAAAACCAGAGCTGAATTTACACAGTCCTCTGCAAGTCCTAGCAATCCTGTGAGACAGGATAGAAAAGTCAGTTGTCCTGCCTGCGGGACTGAAGTTTTGGAATCTAAAATAAATGAACATCTTGATTCTTGTCTTGCATAAAACAGCAGAAAAACATAAATCAGGGTTGGAAACATTGCTTGAAAGGTAATTTGCTCAGGGTTTGCTTGGCTGTGGTTACACTCCTGTGTGCTTGTTCTGAAATGGAATTTAAAATCAAACTGACCTCCGTATCCTCACACTAGTAAGTAAAAATTGTGTGGAATGCTGCTAGGAATACTGGTAAAGACTGTTCTTGGACGTGTCATAAAAGCTTTCATGTTTTCCCATTTAAACTTCTAGCGCTATACAGGACAAATTAGTATTAAAGTGACATTACCTGGCAGTCTTTAATTTGCTTCTTCTGGAAGCCAGCCAGCTTGGTGGTGAGCAGGCCAGTCAGTTGAGTACTAAAGCCACTGTGCCACAAAAAGTTATGAGTGCCAAGCATGTGTGTTTTCTCTGTGAGCTTCCTGAAATGTTCTCTTGCACACTAAGGTATTTAACAGGTTAAACATTAAACAGTTTGATTCCTTGCAATCAGTAAAACTGATTATAAATATGTTTGCTTAAATATAAACATTGTTTTATATAAACAGTTTTTAAACAAAATTGTTCTATGTCTTGTTGCTGTAATTTTAAATGGCTGTATCAGCCTGGTTCATACATGTTTACTGTATTACTGTTGCTCTTTTAACTAACTTTAAATGCTTCATTTATTTTTTAAAATATTGACACTACAGAAGATTAATGTAAATTACTTTGTTCTTGCATACTTTAAATAAATTGTTACTGAAGTTTAAATTTCCACTAAGCCTGGCCATTTTGTGTTACTTCCCAGTGGGTTCACCTGTATATTTGTTAACAAGTCTTGTTTATTAGAGCCTTTCTGTATTAACACTTTTCCTTCTTAAATTCCCCTGTAAAACAGGTGCTGGTGAATACAGATTGCATCAACTTCTGCTTACATCATCCTGTTTTTAAAGCAGATTCACTATTACTGCACTTCTGTGAAAAATTTTCCAAATACTGATAGTAAAGCTTGCTTTGCCATGTGAATTTTCCATACTTCCTTCTCAAAGCTGCAACATCTATCAGTGTTTCCAGTGATACTTGACATTTTCAAGGACAGGACTACCAAGAAATATTTGTATTATCTTATGTTTTTAAGATGAGGATGAGAATTGCACCACAAAGGATCTCTCACACCATGAAACACTTTTGAGAGATACTTCCATTACAATTACTCTCTGCAGTTTCCTCATTTGTCTTTCCTACTGTGACAGGTGGGAGTAAAGGAGAAGGATTGTGGGGTATTGTTAAATGTGGGGATTTTTTCCTAATGTCTTCTTTTACTTCTAAAGTGTTCACCTGAACACCAAACAGAAAATGAATGAGGAATTCAGTGAATAATGTAGCCTGTGGAGGGAGGGGGTAACTTAAGCTGTAAGCAAGTCCGTCCCTCATAAACCCATGTCCTAAAATAGATCTTTGTCCAAACAATTTGAGCAATTCTGGATTTGCTATGGAGAAACAGCACCTCTGTCATATGTGTTTTCACAAGGAAGTGTTCTAATGCCGGGATCTCTTTTATCCAGAGAGGAAGGCTTTGCAGTTGCTACTTACTGCAGGCTGTAATTAATGGGTCATGGCTGCCTTCATTTTGGATACGTTACTATGAGTGCTGTTTCCGTAAAACGTTGTGCTTGAATAAATACAGTGTCCTACCCACAAGGATAACAATGACTGCCAGTATGTTTTTAAAATACACTGCTCAATTTGGGTCAAAGGTGAGAAATTTCATCTTCTCTATCAGTTGTCTTTGTCCTTGAGTGAGTTAAATACTGCCTGGAACAACACAAGCTGTCAGTGGGCCTTGAACAAACATGCTTCACTGAAGTGCAGCCTGAGTTGTCTGAATGGAAATCTGAGAAACAAGTTAATAGACTCGATTTCTGAGGCAAAGCAGCTGTGAGAGAGGGTCAAGCGTGTGTGCTTTTTGTCAACAGAAGGTTCTGCAAACCAAAGGAAAAAGCCATCTCATTTTGTGGGGACCTACTAGAATTGCTCTGAATGGTTCAGAGGGGAGTTCCAGAGGTTAAAACTACCTAAGTCGGGGTTGCTTGGCTCTTTCATTATAATAAGAGACTACTCTTCAGTTGCCTTGAAACTGGTTATCTAGAAATCTTGAAGGTTGAATGTTGGCAAGTATTTGTTACGTTATGGAAATGTTATCCAGGAAGTTTTCATAATACTTGAGTTCTGATGAAGCAGTGGGAAGAATTTTTCTCAGAACTACTAAAATATATTAGTGTCTTGCAAGAAGAGATGCAATAGAAATAGTCTGCTTTATAACGTATTTTAAAAGCAATAATGTGCATTCATCTCTCCTTCAGCATCTCCAGTAGTCCAACCACTCTGTTTTCAGCTGGCAGATCTGGGTCACATGAGAGAAGTGTATTCTCACAGCACGTTCAACCCTAATGCCTGGGCATAAGCTGATGAGGAGGCTATTTATGTCTAGGTGGAAGCAGCCCCCTCATGCAGGGCAGGCCCTGCTGCTCAGAGTGTGGCATCAGGAACCTGTTACCTGAGCTCCCTTTCTAGGAACATCTTCCAAGAGAACCACCAGAGAAATATCATTCACTTGGAACAGACTGTGCTACCTGCCTTGGGACCAGTGTGATGAAGGGCACCAGGTAATAACCTGGTTCAAAACCAAAGGCTAGAGAGGGCTTGGTCATGACTGGACAAGGAGTAAATTGTAATTCCTGAGGTGCAAAGTAGCTATTCAAACTTCCCTTGGGGCAGCAGAAGGATGTGCAACAGACTAAAGGGCTTGTGAGGGCTTTCTTCCTCATGTGTTCTTCTGGCACCCCTCAGTTCTCTTGCATTTTCCATGCATGCAGCACCTCTTCAAGTAAAGCAAGATACACTTTACTGAAGGGTAACAACAAGAAGGAATCAACAGGAAGTTTCTGAGGAAAAAGCCAGATGGATGTCTCTTCTAAGTGGTTGGAGCAATCTGAGGTGATGGTGCGATGATGTAGACTACTCTGGTTGGAGAATGTTAAGAAACTTCCATCACAGCAGTTTGCTCCACCACTGCTGGGTCTGGTCATCCTAGAACACCATGTCTGTGCCTTTTGTCACCTTAAATTGAAAGGCCACTAAAAAGTTGGAGCAGGTGTCCTCATGAGGTTAAACCTGACCTCCATCCCCCTATGAGCATGGTTGTTGCTGTCTGATGTGGTGAAGGCAGCAGTGAAACCACTGGTCTCCAGCAGCTGCTCCTTAACAGATAGCCAGCATTAGCAATTCTACAATCCAAACTGAAATACCCGAGTTCTTACTTGCATCTGCATTATGACAGCTGTCTTGAAGTCTTGGGCTTAAAGCAACTATTTTAAAAAATACGAATACAAAGATTCTGCATAAAATGATCCTCGAAGTGTGGTTTGTGGGCAGACAGGCCCTGAAAGAAACTTGCCTTTCACTATGTGTGAAAATACCTGTGTGCGATTTCATATACTCCTGTGTATGGAAAAAAAAAGCCAAGAGCCCAGGCTGTGCGGAGCTCTGGGATTCCTCACCAGGCCGTTAGGTGGCACTCCTTGCCCGTAAGGAGCTCTCACTTCTTCCTCTCCAACCTGTGCGGGACAGAACAAAGAGTGCAGCACTAGCAGGCTCCTGTTTCACCTACACCGCACTCCGGGCTGAGCACGGACCAGCAGCAACCCTGGCTGGACCACAAACAAGTTAAAGGAGGAGGAACTGTGGTGGTTGGGGGGAAGATCTGCAACTAGCTGGGGATGAGAAGTAAATTTACAACTGACTAGATTCTGTGAGTGGTTGTTTAACTTTGCTGCGAGAAAGACTTGGAAGATGAGAGAGTACTCGTTCCTTCTTCTAGTTCAAGGCTCAGGAGTAACCCCAAAGGCACCCTTTTGTGGGTTACAGATACTGCACTGCTTGCATCAATTGCAGTGACAAAGCTAATTTTCTGTCACTATTTGTGGTGTCAGAGCTGTCACAGCTCTGCAAGAGATGCAGGACAGAGTTTTAGGAAGTCAGAGGGGTTTATAAAATACAAAACTCCTGTGCCACAGCTAAGCCAGTGAGCCAGAAGGATGTAACAGGCCCAGGGAAGGGTAGTGCACTACAGGTGTGAAAGCTTAAAATGGGATGTGGCCAGGGCCTTAATTCCTCTGTTTCCTTTTAGCTTCTGCCAGGCCAGGCTGCTTTAAGACTAGATTAAACTTCTAAGCAGGTGCAGCAGCTTGGCCTGAATAGCTCACTCTGCCTCTGTTCCATCCATCCCCCATCATGCACATAATATCACCAGCTCTCACCGGTATGTCTTAGATGTGACATTTCCTAAGGTGCATAACAAAGAATGTTTGAAGGGGCAAAACCCAACAAGTCAAGTATTTGGCTTCACCATTGCTTAATTTAAAAGCAGTGATTATTTTTCTTTAACTGGTGTCAATCTCTGGGTCACAGTTTTTGTGTTTACTGCGAGTGCCTTCTCTTCAGAGATCTGTCACTGTGGCATAAAAAGTCTGGGGCAAGATGTGGGCTCCAGCTCAGTGGAGGCCTGGTACAGGATATGAGCTGTAGGAACATGGCTTAGTTGGGGGCTTTGATTCTTCTCGTGGCTTCATTAAGCAATTTACAATGGCAGGAATGGCCATAGGGCCTCTCTGCTCTTATCCCACTTTCTCCCCCCTGCTTTGCTCCCCTGCCTTTGTCTTCCCACTGACACTGGTCTCTTCCCTGGAGCATCCCAGTAACGATCTTCTTTCTTTCCCAAAAGATCCACTCGGTGGGTGTGCTGCCGCTGATCTGTAAGCAGTTTCTGACGCACCGGGAAGGTGTGGGCTGTGTTTGGAGGCAGGCACACAGCCGAAGAGCCGTGCAAGCGACTCGCTCGGAGGGTGCCCTCCTGCAGATGCCCTGCAGCCGGTGCAGGGTGGGACCCGGCCCGTCTGCCGCACAACCTGCAAGAAAAGCTCCCGGCTGTGTCACAGGACACAGGACACACCGCCGGGCACGGGCTGCTCCGGGCAGCACGGCTCTGCAAGGACACGGCCCAGATCTGGGCTGCTCTGGCAGCAGATTGCAAACAGAAACACATCCAAAATGAAGAGTCATCCTGAGGGTAAGTCAGCACCCCAGGGGCTTCAGAGAGGATGGCACCTCTACCAGGCGAGTATGGATAACTGCAAGGAAGGGACCTCAGTCTTACATCTGTGTTCTCCAGGATATGCTGCTACGAATCCTTTGGGCTGTTCCTTTGATTTACATTTAGCAGTACCTACATGGGAAATTTAATTTAAAGAAGAAATTTTATTTCAGCAAGGGTTGCTGAAAACGGGAACATGTTTCCTGCAGGGCTTTTGAGTCTCAGTCCTTAAACATACTCAAATCCCAACTGGACATGGTCTTAGGCAGCCAGATCTGGGTGACAGTTTAAGGCCAGGGGAACTGGACCAGACCACTTCCAGGAGCCCCTTCCCACCTAAAGAACCCTGGGTTTCTGCCTAACAACCCCAGGAGCACTTCAGGTCAAACTGAAATTACAGCTGAAGGCAATTAAGGTCCACCTGCTTGCCCCTACCCTGGCACAGCCCAGAGGTGCTCACACCATCTCTAACCATCAGCGGATTTCCAGCTGTGTGTTTCTTCCTCTCACTGCAAGGTTTGGCATGGGCAGCTCTCATTCCTGCCACCACCCAGACCACAGGGATGAGGGATAAGTCTCCTGTCACATGCATCAGAGACTGGGGGACTTCAGGCAGGAGCTGGGCATGTGCCATGACACAAGGACAGGTACAAGGAAGCTCTGCCCTCCCAAGCCTAATTGCTGAATCCTTGCCAAGTCACACTGGGGGAGAAGATTATCAGCCTTGCAGACAGCATGAACTAAAATTCAGACTTAATTAACTTTGAATGTACCTAGAAGAGATTTACAATGCCAGAAAAGCATCCCATGAGAGGAAACAGGAGGTGTTTCAGACACTGCAAAACCTTAAGTCTATTCAAGCTATCAGGCAGCATTTCCCAGGCAATTTGGCAGAGTTAAGACAACTCTGCCAAGAGGTCTCACTGCTAATACTTGGGCTTATGCTTGGGCCATGAAATGCAATGTTGCTGAAGCAGACACACATCCCAAGTGGCAAGCAATGCCATGACTTTGGAGCTGTTTGCAAGGAGTTATGGACACAAGCATTAAACACAAGCATCCCCTGAAGGAATGAGGAGCCCTCATTTGGAGGAAAACACTGAAAACTTCTTGTCTTAATGCCACCTTCCTTTTAATCCCTGTAGAGGTCCCACTCAGTCCATGCACACCCTGCAGCAGTTATGGAGGGAAACACTGCCTTAACTTCTTCAGGAAGAGGATAGAGATGGGAGGTTTCTGGTATTGGGCAAGCACCCCCACTCAGCTCTGAGTTGCTACAGGATGGGTTGATCCCAGCCCTCAGTGTGTTTTCACCTGGCTGTGGCTGTGGATTTGTGTTGAAGTGACACCATTTTTAGGAGACTGACAAGTAGATGTCCTATCCATGAAACCTGCAACAGTTTCAGTCTCCTTCTCTCTACCCCTCTTCAACAGAAAGACTCCCCAATTGGGCCTGGTGTGAAGCTGCTGCTGGGGGGTTGTTGCATGGTTAAGATACCCTGAATGCAGTGCAGGGGAAGGGTACATGCCACGAACTGCCATGGCTCAGCTGTGTCGGGTATGACCTCACCACCTCTGCAAAGGAGGAGCCCCCTCAGCGATTCAGGGTTAGTTGGCCTCCCAGAGATGGCAGCAGCTTGGCACAGGCAGCAGCACCAGCCAGAGACTCTGCTGCCAGCCATGGCTTGGTAGGCACTGCTCTCAGGCACTTTGTACAGCCCCCAGCTAGGAGCTTGGCTAGCACCTGAGCACCTGGAAAGGCAGCCACCAGGCCGTGACCAGCTGTAATCTCACAATAAAACCCCCAAATGTTTTCTTCAGCCACGTATGTTACAATTTAATCCGATCCCCACTCAAGGGCTGCAGCAGAAGAGAAGGGCCTGGGGCTCAGTTGGCAGCAGGTGGGACAGTGCCTGGGGAGCTGTGGAAGGATGCAAAAGCAGGGGGGCAGCAAGGGGCTGGAGAGGCCCCCACGCACAGGTGGGAGCAGAAATAGTAAGGGCAGGTTGGAAGTAGGGTGGTTGCTCTCCAGGCACTTGCACATAAGGAAATTTGAGTGAATTTTCAAACCTGCTGTAAGCACTGGAGGTGTGACCACTGTGCTTCTACTTCCCCTGCTCCTCCATCCCTGCCCCAGTGGGTTTTTGTGCTACACAGCATCCTCCCTCTTCAAGAGAGCGGTGTGTCTCTGTCACCTCTGAGACACCAAGAACATGTTTTTCTGCTTTGAGAGGAAGCCTTGTTCTGGCTGTGACACAGCAGGACCCCCCACTCTCTCTTCCAGCCAGCCCCATGAGCAGGAGCCTGAACCACTCCTGCATCCTGCTCCTGGTGTCCCAGTCAGAGCCTGGCCGCAGGTGGACCCCGCTCCCCACCTGCCCTCTGGGATTTGCATAAGCCTTGGCTTTATCGGAAAGTACGTGCCCTGCCTCCTCATCTCATTGCATAATGGTGCAGGGCTGTGAAGCTGCAGGAGCTCCCAGCTAGATACAGCCATTTCCTAATGCCCTCTTTTAAATAAAGGGGGTTTTAACAAAAAACAAACCCACAAACATCTAAAATGTTCGTATAGTGCAGGTGGGAAAAAATGAAAGTCAAAGAAGTTTAGAAATTGCTACCTACACTCCTTCAGGAGTTCTTCTAGATACAAAAAATACTTAGGATTGAAGAGTTAACTTTCTGCAGTTTCTGCTTGTTCATTAAAACATGACTGTGTAGAACACGTGCCCAGCACCACATTACTCACTATTATGTCACAGCTGGGGAAGGGGAAGTGAAGGGAAAATAAATATGCCTAATGTGACAGCTCAAACTTTGCTCTTTGCTATCAGGAACACCATCAACTGGACTCTAATCTCAGAAAACAGATTGTTATTACCCATGGCCCTTTGGCAAACATTAGTGGTGTCCACAATCACATTTTCCCTAAAGAAATAATTCTCCTTGATGTACACAGATGCTCCCAAGTGCTTCTATAAAAAGTTTTGAAGTATCTTTCAGCTCTGGAAACTCATGATACAGCACTCACCAGGATTGTACTTTACAGATTTAGGGGTGGTGGCATTTAGTTTGTTTCCATAGTGTTTGGTTGGGGGTTTTTTGACACATTCACTCCTATCTTACTGCATGAAAAAGATTCTCGGGATTCCAACAGCAATTAATTCAGCTCCAAAATTCTAGTTTCATTCTGTTCCTTAGAGCTGCCACCATGTCTTCTGCTACAATGCAGTCTTTTAAAAAAGATTTATAAAGCTTGCTTACATGCAGTAACATAAGCAAGACATATTTATAAAATGTGTGAATTGTGACTTGCCTTCAGATACTTTTGATAGTTTTTTTCTTGGCTTTTTGGTTGACCCCTGCTTTCTTTAGGTAGTAAAATACCAGCTCACAACCCAATATAATATTTAGGCAGTAGGCTTTTCATTTGTGAGCAGGAGTCAAATCTCTACATTTTAGTTATGCTGGCTTCATCTTTTATTTAAAAACAAAAATAAAATAGAACCACATCAGCCCTTGAAACAAACCCAGGAGAGGAACTGGTTCCACCCTGACAAACCACACTGACACAGACAGACAGACCCATTTCCTGCACTGGATATTCAGAATATTCAGAGGTGAAATTTTACTTCCAGTCTCCAACCGTATTTTAAAGAAATGATGGTTTTTAGTTCAGACACTGCCCTGAAGCAGTGTGCCTTGTATCACAGTTTGCCTGTGTGTGATCCCAGCAAGTTGCTAGCCCATCTCTGTGTTTTACATCCCTCCCACTCTGTTGTGAGGCATGCCCTGCAAACTTTTAGCCATGTGAGAAGGATGGTACTGGGCTTAGAGGCTAAATAAGCCAGTCACCTCTTCGAGCATTTATCGACACGTTATATACAAAGGTACTTACAGAAAATTCTCCAGAAGACCCCACAAACTCTTCCCAATAGAAGTTTAATCCCAAGATGCATATTTAATAGGGGAAAAGTCCAACAACTTACTATTGGAATACAGACAAAGAAACCAACTCCTAGTTCAAGTAAAGTTACAAACATCTCATCTTCAGAGACAAAAATATGTTTGTTTGCAACAAACATCCTTGAAGAAAAGGATGGATGGGATGCATCAACAACTGCTCTTTTCTGACACAAACACATTGTGCATTCTTTTTCCCCACACTTCATGTTCCTCCCAAAGCACACATCTATGGCATATTTTTAATTGGCATGTCCCACATTCCTCATACCCACCCAACATGTTTTATCTTGGTCTCATGTGCCAGTCTCTTCCCATCCTACTTTACCTATGTAACTCATTACTTCCTCCCTGTCCTGCTAAGGACATGAGTCTATCCCCAGCAGGCTGGCAATTTACATCTCATCTCTCCCTTCCACTTTTATAACCAACTCATTTGGGAGCTGTGAGTTTGGGGTTTCTTTTGTATTTCAGGAAAGGGATACATGTTCTGTATATTCACTCAACTTCAAAGTCATCAGGAAAAGCTTGATGAAACTCAGTTAAGTGGTAGTAAAAGTCACCAGAGCAAATTCTCTGGAACTGGTTTTGACTGGTAGGAGGACCTTGAAACCTGCTTCTGTCAGACAGGATCAAGCAATTCTGATGCAGCAGATGTTCCAGAGTGAACACAGCTCCTGAACAAGCAGATTTTGGTATATGTGCTCTAATTATTTACATTCAAGCTTTACATGTGAAAAAAGAAAGAAAAGCTGACAATGGGAGACTCAGAGATCCATACTTCTACCCCCATTCCCTCCAAAAAACAGGTGAGATACAAATCCAGCTGAGACCCACGAAAGTCTTTGCTGCTCAATACTCATAAATTCCCACTAGGTATTTGCAAGAGCATGCAGCTACCTGCATGCCTGCAGGCAAGGTGCAAATGTGAGACTCCTGGAGTTTTGAGACTTTGAGTTTGCCACGGTCACAGACATTCTCCCCTCTTCTTCAAAGCATTCAACATGCACAGAAATGGTACTTTTCAGTCTGGCTGCACTTACCAATATGATGGAGATGTGATCTCTCCACTCCTGACCTCAAAGCGGCCAGCACAGCCAGATGTTTTACACATGATACAGGCTGTCAGCTCGCAGAGCTGCAAGTGTGTCTTCTGAGAAACACCCAAGAGAAACACTTCATTGTCCCTGGTGCAGTGTTTGATTTTACTATGCAAAACAATCCCCCTGCATATTGTGCTTGACAATGTGATAATTAAAAAAAAAAACAAAACAAAACCCAAACCAGGTCTACACAGGATGGTTGCAAGAAAGGCTTCTTCCTTGTTCAATGTAAAACAAGGATGGGGAAGAGGTACTTTGAAGAGAACTTGTAAGAAGTTACACAGCACTGAACACAGAAAAAGCTTCAAAGCACTTTGCCATCATCTCAGTGCTGCTACACTTGGGTTTCAACCTAAAAAAATCATTGAGAACCATTACCTTTGTGCAGAAATGAGCACAACTGGCACCCAAGCACCAAGAAAGGTGCACTAATGCTGGAGACTCATCTGAAAGTCCAGGTAACTCTTCCTGAACTAGCAGAAGACAAACAAGCACATGCAGGGGGCTTCACAAGAGCTAGAGCAAAGTCAGAAGCACAGACAGCCAGATGTTTCCTTGATTACCACACGGTCATTACAAAGCCCATCAAAAGAGGAGAAATATTGTGTGGTATCTCATACAGGTTTGAACCTGCAGACTCTACCATTCTTCTGTCATCCCTCAGGGGTACATAATTCATTGGGAGCCATATAAAACTGAGGAGATCCCATTAAACCTTACAAATCCTGTTTGAATGTGACTTTCATTTTGTATCCAATATACCTGTCAAAAGTAGTGAAAAAACCAGAACTGGCTCTACATCATTATCACTTTTCAGAAAGCCTAAAAATGGTCCTGTTTTTGAAGGAGGAAATCATCAGGAAAATGGTCACCACACCCAGGTAACTGTAGGCAGTCTAAAGAAAAAAAAGTCCCAGATCCTTCTGCAGAGCAGAAACAGCTCTGACTAAAAAAAACCAAAAACCAAAAAACCACCTCAACAAAAAAATAACAAATACAAACAAAAATCCCAACCAAACACCCACAACAAAACAACCAAAATGCCACACACCCCCTGTATCAGGGAGCATTTATAAGTTAGTTGCTACAGAGCAGTTTTAAAAATTACAAAGATTACAAATAACCACATAGTTTTCAAGAACCTTTATACATCATCTTTTTTAATTAGATTAGCTTTACAAGCAACTTGAGAGCTCTTTCATAATGAACACTGCTTTTGAAATTACACAACTTTATAGGCAACCTGTAAATGAATCCTGAATTTCTTTGCCTGCTATAGATAAAGGTCTCATATTTCACAGCCAGCTAACATCATGAATAAAAATAGCATTATGAAGCTTTATTTTTAACCAGGACTAGACACATACAGATCATAAGACAGTTTAAAAAATAGTTTTAAAACAAGGACCTGCTTGGTGATGCTCAAGACTGAATATTCAACCGACATGAAATGAACAGTTTCTGAAGGACATGGAAGAAATGGCTGACCTGATTTGTTGACCCTGTTGTAATGACTTACATGGAGTGAAAAATTAAGCACTTTTTAAACCTGTCTGGCAAGCACAAACCTACAGTGTGATTAGAATTTGATACGCTGTTTAACTACAGCAGTTTGAATTACAGAGGGACTGAAATGAGTTTAAAGGCTTATGTTTACATTTCTAAAACAAAACCAAACTCCTGTTAAAGTAGTACTAATGAAGGTGAAGTAGAAGAGGTGACTTTTTTGCTTGTTTCATTGGTAGCCTAAATGCACTGCAGACCAGACAGTAATGAAGATTTGCACTCCTTGGCCAGGTTGGCAGAGGCACTTACAGTAAAGGTATCCTGTCTGTTTTACTGGGAAGAAAAGAGGAAAGAGGAAGAGAACTGTACAGGGCAAGAACTTACTAAAAAAGGGAAAAGTGAAATCAAAACAAAACTGGGATTTTTGTTGGTTCTCCTAAATGATATACCAATACTGATTTTTTCCCCCTTCTGTCAGTTTGTTACTAAACAATTAGCTTTTTCATGTTTTACATGAACAATAGTAATGTTTTTAATAAAAAATTACTGAGCTTTCCATAGAAAAGGTCTCTAATTGAATACAAACTATACAGATGCTAAAATTGTCACAAGTTGTAATATATACAGAAATATTTCTGTACACTCACATTGTTTTGGCTAGGTAAGGAAATAAGGGACAGATAGAAAACTGCAGTGGTAAGGTGAACAACCCCTAAACTCCTGTAAATATGAATGCTGTCTTTGATAGGTTTGCTTTCATTTTCTCAAGCTTTTAAAGCTCAGGAAAAAAAAAGGAAAGAAGAAGAAGAAGAAAAAAAATCCGTGTCCAAAACATCCATTTCTTAAAAATAAGAATATCAAAGTTTCTGCACATTTCACTTTTATTCTGTGATGTCCCATCTCCTTGATAAAATAAAAACAATGTAGAAGAAAGCAAATATCTTCTTACTGAATATATACCTCAGTATTGATCAAAGGGCAGTGCCTTTTTGGGGAAATCCTTCAACAACAGTGAAAATTTAAAGATGTATTATTGCACAAGGAGCCTACAGAGTGATGCACTTCAGCTTCAGTGTGCTGACCACCTCCTTGATACTATATAATAGATCAAGGTGTCAACTTACAGACTGCATGGGACACCAACATTTGAAAAGGAAATTTAAAAAAGTGAATTTTAGATATTCTATTAACTTATATACACAAAGGAAAGAGGGGTGGCAAGTATTTTTTAGAAAAGGGAGAAAGCTCAAAAATTTCTGTCAAGTAAGTAAGGAGGTTCTGGGTACCTCTAATAGCCTAGGAAAGCCCTTGTATATTCTTGTAACTTGATGGTATTTACCAGGTCCCCAAAGCCAATGACAGCAACCGATAGTGTCAAGTTCACTTAGTGCCAGTCACTTAAAAAATAAAAAAACAACCAAACATCCCCCCTCCAAAATAAAAAAACGAAACCAAAGGAAAAGAGACAGAAACTTCCCCTCTGTGGATTCAACATACAAAACCACAAACTGAATGTTACTAATAGCGAGATACTGATTTGCTTCTGTTAATAAGGTTCAAGAGAACATAGTCAAAAAAAAAAAACAAAAACCAATACAGCAGCAATCTTTAAAAGTTAAGATTAGTGTGAGATATGATATAAAACAATCAGATTTTTAGCTGGTAATTAAAGTGCTCCTTTTCTGACTTAAGGTGTAAAGAAAATTAAAGTGATTATCAGTTACTGGCAACCCTTACATTAAATTAGGTCTTTCATGGCAGAGGAGAACAGTATGAACAGTTTTACAAAAATAGATCCATGTTATATTGGAGAATACTGTAATTTTTTCCTTTTTTTTCAGTTTTTCTTTTTTTTTTAAGACTCAATTTTGATAAACTGTACCTGGTCATACAAAAATTACCCAAAATTCAAACTTTTACCATATAAAAAAAGGGAGAGATGAAATGGATTCAGCTGGATGACAGGTCTGGCAAAATATAAGGATGGACAAATTCTATGTAGGGCACTTGTTTATGTCCAGATGCATAATGGTGTTTCTTACTGATTGCTTATCTTCTTCACATAAGCAGTCACAGGCCTGGAGTCACAATCACATAGTACAATGCTTCAGCAGTCAAAGAACCTTCTTTTTGATGCAACATTGAAACACTGTTTGCTTCCGTATTAAGATGTTGGTTTGTTGTTGATTTTCTTTTATCTTGTTATTCACATTCAAAAGTTAATAGATAGCATCAAGATTTATCAGGGAGAATAGCAAGGGGAGTTGCTAAATCAAAGGCTTATAAAACGTCTTTCCCAACTGAGTCAGAAGGTTTATTAAGTTCAACCCTCACACCTTTTTCACCTGCAGAAATATGAAAAGGAAAATGGTATTTTTAAGCATTTATCAAAGTGCAGTCCAACAGGCTACATCACTTTCCAGAATAAAGTTTTACTATCAAAGTACAATATCCCATAAGCAAGAAAAACTCACACATATTCTGTATGGCTTTAGTTAGAGTGACATTTATCCAAAAAATCAATAGTTTTCTGTTTTATGACATTTTATTCTACAACTTCATGTATTATTGTCAGCAGAAAATAAATTGCATCTTGCACAATTCTTTCTGCAGGTACAGAGCAAAGAATGCAATTTTAATGGCAAATGAAAACTGAAACCACAACAATCTGATAATATAAACCTATTAAGAGCAAACTGATACTGAGGGAGGAGGAATTTCTTCACAGAAAGAGTGATTAAACATTGGAATGAGCTGCAAAGGGAGGTGGTGGAGTCACCATCTCTGGCAGCACCACCACCTCACTGCCATGGTCTAGTTGACAGGGTAGGGTTTGGTCATAGGTTGGGCTCGAGGATCTCAGAGGTCTTTTCCTCTGAGAGATACTTCCATTACAATTATTTGGAATTATTTATTACTTTTCCAACCTGATTCTGTGATTCTGTGAAATTTAAACAACACAGCCTTCCTTCCTTAAGTGCCTGCAGTTTAGGGGGACCCTGGAGAGGGAGGGGGGCAGAGGGGGGAGCACCTTCCCTTCAGGCTTGAGCCCCCCCAACCATTTCCCTGCACTCTTTCTGAAAGGGCAGCAGCTGAAGCTGTGCAGAGGCAACAAAACAGCTCTGATCCAGCAAGGCCGATTCCAGGAGCTGCAGAGTTGCACACTTGTGACGTGAAGGCCGGCTTAGAGACAGACAGGCCTCCTGTGGAGACCAGGCAGGCGCTATCCACCAGTCCTGACTGCGTGGGAAGTCACCCTGCCTTGCCAGGCACGTGCCACCAAGCAGTGGGACAGCCTGCCTGGCCGGAGATGAGGGGGCTCCCTTTGAAAGCCAAGCAGGAGCTGCACTGCTCTTGTCACTCCTCCAAAGTGCACCATACCCAGAGCACCAGGAGGGACTGAACTGAGCTGTGCACAGTTCTGGGGCTGCTCAGCAGCTCCAGCCACCTAAGAGCAGTGAATGGAAATGACTGGCACACATCTTCAACATCATTGGTTTCAGAGCTCTTGACAAAACCGTGTTCACGCATGTGCACACTTGAAGTACACCTGATTTGGGTTTATTTTTAAACTGCTGTAACAAACACAAAATTGCGATAGCAATCACAAGCATGACAGAAGTCCTAGGCCATTTCTCCTTATAAAGCTAATTTGAACAGGAAAATTAGATCTACTTCCTCTTGGGGGAAAAGCCAGAGAAGGAAAACAGATGCTAGATAGGTGAAATTGGAAACGAAGGAAGTAAGTCCATTCTTTGACTACAGATTTTAATTTCAGGCTTCTGCTTTTCCAATATAAAAATTTTAGTCAAGTAAAGTTGTATTCACTTGTTGAATTCCTACTTTCAATCAAAACAATTTCCATAGCTCTTAGTTCTGCACTGCCTTACAGTCTCTGGTGTATTTATCCTCCACATATACTAGAGAGACAAGAGTGGAAGAAGCTGTATCCCTTATGTAAAAATACTGAGCAGCCTCAGGTCTCAGAGGAAGCATGAGCAGGACAGGCATTGACCTGGATTTCACATATCACTGCCCAGGAGTTCAATCCCTGAGTCACTCTCCCTGTAAAACCTGACTCTTGAATTACACCACTTTCTCTCTCTTTTTGTGCAGAGCGTGGGCTAAGGAGACAGGGCTAGACTTAGCTACTCTTCCACAAAGAAATAATGATAAGAAGAAGAGCTTACCTGTTAGATATTTTACTTTAGCTCGTGCTCTTTCATCTGCATCAAAATACCACACTGTTATTGCGTACCTAAGGAAATAGAAGAAAAAAACTCCTGAACTATGAAGGAAAATACCAGTGAAGCACTTGACATGAAACACAATCTAATTTAGATGATACTTGTGCAGTCTGACAGAAGAAAGTTTTCATAAAGCAAGCAGTTGGTTTGGGTTTTTTCCCTCCTAGTAGGTATTAACTGAAAAGTCATGGAAAGGGTGACACTGATGCTCTATGTTTACACTCTTTTTCCTAATGAGTTGTTACTACGGTTCTTGTCCAGAATAAAGTCTCTGCCCACATCACCTTGCCCTGTGATCTTATCTTTTTACTAGGTCAAGTTCATCACTGAGTCACACTGCAGGATCATGTTTTTGGGACATTTGCCACAAGGGACAACTAACTACCCCTTCTTATGTGGGTCCTCTGGTTTTCCACTGCCTGTAGAGGATTTAAATATAAAATGCCAGCTATTGAGAAAAGACTTTAAGGAGCTTTAGTAAATGGCATTTTACCCTCTGACTCTTCTGGGAGCAGAAAGGGGGAGGGGAAAGCAGTACAGCTTCTGGAAAAGCTGCAAGAGGATGTGCTGAAGGCAGTTTCAAGTTACTTCTTGCAAAAGTAGTTGTGTTATCTCACAGCTCCAGTCAATGTTCAGTGCTCTGGCCATCCAAACATGTTAGAACATGGGCAACAGAAGTCTGGATCAATGACTCAAATGATTTACCTATTACCACGGTGTGGAAATGTCATTTATCAGGTGGAGACACTGAATGTGGGTACCTTTAGCATGAACCACTGCCCTGCACTGAGGGACAAAAGAGAGATCAAGTTCCCCCTGTGCTTCAGACTGGGAGCAACTCCTCTAATACTCCAAAAACATATTTGTGTATCAATGGTTGCTTCTGTTCCACAACCCTCACCCAATTCCCAAATTAGAATATGACAGCTAAGTTTGAAAATTACTATTTTCTGACAGCTCCCTCCCAACAAGAGGGGACATTAAACTGAAGCACCCAGTCAGTCATCCAGTAACACAGTAGGGTGCTAAGGACAAGGGGAAGGGAGAAGAGTTTAAAGCCACTGCAGAGAAATAATGAAGACAGCACCCTTTGGCTCAGTTGGGGTCTGCTTATGGCTCTGTGTGCTCCCACGCAGTTCTGCCAAGCACACACCCAGAAACTTCCCACCAACCCACTCGGGAGGTTTTCCCCAAAATAAGAGATCAGGCATCATTACAAACTCAGCAACACAAGGAAACCTTATCAGCCATTAGCAGAAACTACCCTCCTTTTTGTCAGGTCATAATTCCTAGTGTCACTAATTTCTCATCTCTTGCTAAGACAGGCATCAGGCAGTAGAGTCCATCACTCCTACCTTGTAGCAAATGCTGGCTGTACTTCATGAGGGTTGCGGCGATCAGACCAGAAGAATAGCAGTCTATCAAATTTGGGTTCAATGTCAGCAAATTGGGCTTTACCTTCTGGAAATATCCGAAGGATGCCTCCGCTTACCTACAAATGAAATATTTTCAAGCAATGCTTGAGAATGATGTCTCATCGTATTTAAAAGTATTGAATATCACATTTGAAAATATTTCAGACACTTGGAACTGAAACAAAAGCCTTTATCAGGTGCTACAGAAATTATGGATCTATAGCTTTTCTGTAAATACATTTCATTTAATGTTTAACACATTTTTCACTGAGTGATTTCAAAATGCTTGCAAATATTAAATGTGCATCCAAGTTTAAGTAAAAGCTATGATGGGGGGGAGGGGGGTTTGATGCATTACCTATCAGTAAGAAAAAAATGGACAAGACTGACTGATATTACACAGGTGGCTAAAAACACCCCAGTATAGGCAGGAGAAACATTTCACTTCTGAGTTTCACCTTTCCTATTAAAGAGATTATTACATTTAACTGAGGCACAAGTTCACAAGTAATTAAATAAGGAAAGGGTAGGAAACTTCAAACTAAAGCTTGACTCCATACTACTCAGGGTCAAGTCAGATCTCTTCCAGGTTTTGAAAACAGTTGAACCTACTGATTTATGTGTAGAAATAAGAACAAGTAGCTGGGGTTAATTATATTTAAGTCACATTAACTTCTTCCTGCTGATGGTGTTGATGTTGTTAAATCTAACTATAGATGGCCACCATAGACCTTCATGTCCTAACAGACATAACACTGCAAGTACTAACAAGGCAAATCAATATAAATGGCAGGGGCATCTGTGATCTAAATCAGCAAACAAGCGACAATTCAGATCTATTTCTTCTCCTAAAGAAAGTTTGAGCTTCTTTTTTCAATGAGAAATATACTTGGTAGTATATTAATTTGTAATTTAAAACCGATTTTGCAGGAAATTATTGTCTTTGCTCATAAATTAAATATCCAGATAGTAAATTATTGTGAAAATGTAATTTCCTTGACTTCTACACTCTGGTATATATTCACTTTTTTTTTCCAAGAGAGAAACCATAAATCAACTAAAAATGCCCCAAAGTTGCATTTTAAGATGTTCAGTACAAACAGTATGCTTATATGCAAAGATGCTATCATGGTAAAAAAGCGTATTTTCTAATTGTAGGATTCATTTTGAATCCTACAACGTGTCAAAGAGCACATCAGAAACAAAAAGCTTGAAGTGCATCCATTTGACTCAGCTTTCTGATCTACCAGTTTTATGTAACTATGTTATGAGAGAAAAAAAAGAAAAATAACATCTCTCATCTGCAATCTGTGTTATCCATATCTGGTGTGCACAATGCACAGAATCTGACTGCTCCTATGTGCTCTATCACAGGCTACTCCCCAAGCACGATGAAGCATCAGTAGTTTTATCCTTCTTTATTCCCCATACACTATGAGAATAAACTTCTTCATCATTAATGGCAGAGAAATCAGAGAATTAGCAAAGCTGTCTTTGCATTGCTCTTTCATTTCTTTCATGGTCTCAATACTGCCACACATAGCTACATCTATTCTTCAAATCTACCTAGTCCCTTTGAATCACAAGGAAAATCCTTATTAAAAATTCGCTTTATCATAGCCACTAGTAGTAAATTCTTAGATCACTTGAACTGGGGTATAAATCCGTTCTATACCATGTATCAACAATGATACAAGACTTGTGCTGTTTTGAACCATACTGATGTAGCAATGACTGTAACACTTGGCTTATTTGAAAATGCTCCCAAGCTGCAGCATCTTTCTTTTTATAAGCATACTCAAATAAGCAATCTAGTTACACAAATAGTAAACTCAAGATTTAGCAGGAATATAAGAAAAAATTAAGAACATATGAAATTGCCTTTAATTTCTCTTTGTGTATAGGGGTGTATTCATCACTTTCCTTCAATCTTACTGTCAAGAAGGTCCTGCTGGCATCATTCAAAACCTTGAAAATAAATGCTTCATCTCTATCTGTTCTCACTAACAACAGAATTGGGAAGGCAAAGGATACCCACAGTTAATATAATGTAAAAACTCAACTAAGGCACAGAAATAAGGACATAAACAAAAACCTGCAGCAGCAAAGGTGCAGTAACAAGTGTGTATATATATCTATATATATCTTTACATATGTATATATATCTGTATGTATGTGAAAAACATGTTAGAAAGAAATTATTGCATACCTTGGCATCCCAGTCTTTATTAAGATAATATATACATGTAACACATCTTCCATCTCCATTTGGATTATCAACATGGCGCACGTATCCTGTTCCATTGCCTGGATAACAAGCCACCATAGCCTGGAGTCAAAGAATCAAATAAAATAATTACTTTTATCTCTGTGTGTGGGAAAAGTCGACATTTTCTCTATATTAATTCTTAAATAATAAATACATAAGCAACAGAAAAATTAAACCAGAAATAATGTGCAAAGAATGTTTTTAGCTGTGCTTTCTTTCTAGTTAAAAACTGGTTTAGAACACAAACAGATGTCGGCAACAAAGGCATGAAAGACACTGGGAGGAACACTTAATTAAAGCATGGAAGGTGGGGCTACTCTCATGTTGTGACTAATCATTCAGACTTCCCTCCTCTGAACGACACAGAAGAGAGGAAGAATGCCTTGTGTGTAATTTAATAGCTTCTCCTTGCGATAAGAAATCTTCCAGACTCAAGTTCAGACAGCTATCTTTTAATCTTTTTTTCTTTTTTTTCCCCGGTGTTTCTAATGCAAAGAATTCCCTTTCAAAAAATGTCACACTTTCTTTTTAGGAGACTTTTAGACAAAACCAGTAGCCCACGTTACTCGATCATTCCAAGTGCATTCTTGGGCTTGTGTTTTGCCCTGTAGATAGGAGGTCTTTGAACCTTTGTTGAAACAAACCTACATGTACAACAAAAACATCCTTTTTAGTCAAGAAGTGAGAAATGGAAAACAGACACCAAGCAGTAATCTGCAATAACCTTCTGACATCAAACGACTCCCAGTGCAGCAGTGTATTAAACTTCCCATGCTGCACTTTGCTCAGCTGGCTTGAAGGACCCCTGGAAGGCGATTTCTGAGTCTTCAGACATGCGGATGTGCATGTGAAACAAACTGGCCCTTGCTCCCACATGGCCTGATCAGCTTGATTAGCTAGCAGAGCACATGGCTGGTTTGTGGCACAGCACATCCCTGTACCTTTATGCCTTTGCTCGAAAATAACAATTAGTTCAGTTTTTTGAAAGAGATCAGAACAAAGTTTTCCATGTCAAGCCACCCACTGCCACCACAGCACTCAGATGTCTGCAGTGACAATAACCTACAAGAAATCCTAGCATGAAAAAAAAAAACCCAGCCAAAAACCAAACAAAAAGGTGAGTTTCTACCAACAAAGCAACATACTGCTAATCTCAGCGACTGTCTGCTACATGAAAAAATGTAAGAACTTTTATAAACAAACATTCCTGTATAGATTTAGCCTGGTTAAGTTAGAATTCTAAGTCAGACCTCTGCATTGCAAACTCTTTCACCTCCCATGTAATACATAAAAAATATTTTCCCAATAAAGCAATTTTTTTGCTTTTTACTGTTTCTTTTAACATCTTCCCCCCACCCCGGCCCCCCACTCTCCTTTTTTTTAATATGCTGTAAATAAAGCTTTCCAGAGTTTGCATTACTTGCAAGTGGTTGAGGAATACATTCAGTGCAGGTACCTGGGTAAACCATGCTTTGTGAGAACTGAGAAATAGTTTAAATTACTTGCGGTTCAATCAGTGAAACATTTGCATATCACGTGTAATCAGAATGGATTTTGCTGTAGCAGCAACCATTTAAAAATCTTTATTTCCATATATACTTTACTTATGGAAACAGCAGGTTTTAGTAGCTCTGTCTACGTAGAAATCAGAACAAAGTATTTGCCAAGCTGTAACACCTGACTATAAAGAATCCTAGTATTAAGTCCAACTTCATTTACATCAGTTGGAAATGACTACACTTCATGAAAGGTACTCAAAAATACAAAATATTCAAATATTTCAAATATGAAAAAAATTCAAATAATACTTCTAATTTTGATTAGGCACTTCAGCTTCTCAACCTCTTTACTGCAATCATAATGTATTTATCATTACAGACCTAATGCTATGAAAAAATTACACATATCAAGAATGTGATCTAATACTTGGCAAAGTCATGACTTATCAGTTTTGCTGCAGGAAGATAAAACCCACAGAAATCAAAACAGTGATGTAAACATACCAAATAATGTAATAAGAGTCTGTAATTTCCTTTCTTAGGGAGAAAAAAAAAAAAAAAAAAGGAAGAAAACAAAACCAAAGCTGGGCTGGAAGAGGAAGATATTTGGTTTCCACTGAAAGCCAACACTCTTGACAAAAAAGTCCCATGAACCGCATAAATCCTACCAAGCTCTCATGGAATATGAACAGTGCTGAAAGCAGATCTAGGTCCAATCCTATGACAGTATTCCTAATAGCAGGAATATTTTAATTTAAGAGGCTTTGCTGAGGCATACCATGCAAATTAAACTCTGACACTAACTGTTGCTCACTATCTGTGTGAAAACAGCTACTAAACTCACTCAGAACGAGGACTTTGAGATCAAGCAGCTAGAGCAATGTCAATTCTCACTTTAATCATGAGGATTTAGACTCCAAGGCAACAAAGCAATATTTCACACCACACTGCTGAAGAAAAAGAGGACCAGCAGCACTTTTTGGAAAGGCTGGGGAAACACCAGTTGTCACCAGCTTCACATAAAGAGCAGCCATATTCGTTTCATACAAGCATTTGAGTAAAAAATATTTTCAATGTTTAAAAAGACATCTTGTTTTTGACTTTAGAGTCTGAAACTTCTCCTATCATCAACTCCAGGTGACAAGAAACAGTTTTGCTGCGATATGTGTTTGTTATAACAGTGAGAATGACTCAGCCTTTAGCAGCAACTCAGCTGCTGTAGCATAATATACATTGCTTTTGCCAGTTAGCATGACAATTCCATGTCCCCAATTAACCTGTGATAAGAAAAGGTACAAACTGTAACAATTTATCAGACATGGGAAATATACCGCTTTGTGCAACAGTATGAAGTGAGTTCATGCCAAACTGCCATGTAGTGCAAGACTACCCACATGGAAAGGGCCAAAAAGTGATCCACATAAATAATGAAGCTACAATGCTTTTGTTGCTGTTTAAACATTTTACAGCATAAACAAGCAAGCCAAGACATGTATATCAAGAAAACAGAAAAACTTGTGTCTGTGGCTTTTTTTCCCCAAACACTGTTAATGGCAGTCAGTATAGCCAGGCATTTGAGACCTGAGAGTCCAAGATTCCTTAACATTTTGGGCTATGAACAATAAAGCTGCTAGCTTTCCAAAACAAAGAGCGACCTGTCTCATCAGTTGCTCCATAAAAGCAATCAGTTAATTAAACTCAAGGTATTACTTGCATTTTCTTAACAGAAAAGGAGCCTCCTCTTTTGTGCTTCTCAGGCATTACAATTTTTAAGCATTCAATAAACTTACTTTCTGCAAAAAATGTATTTAAGTCACACAATGGATTTGTTCACTCACAGGATTCCTGTGCCAACACTTTTACTATTAACCTTCTTTAACCCAAGAGCATTCTGTTTTAGGTTGAGCACTCGTGTCTAGCACATGAGCGCTGTCCTAAGATACCCCCTGGAATTCATGAGTAATCAAGAAAGCATGAAAGAGCCCTCCCCACTCTGGTATCTGTCCAGCTTATGTCTATCAAATCTGAAGTACACGTGCTAAAGCTGCTGCTGATCACTCATTCACATACAGGCGTTCTATTTGCAAATGTTTTAACTCCAGAAAATAAGGCCATCAGCTCAAATAAGCAACATTAAGTTGTTAACAGAAAAACTAATTAAAACCACAGATTTTTTGCTAAGAATAAGCACCCTTAGTGTGCCAGGCATTACTCTAATTAACAATAAAAGGCATGGAGGTAACATCAGAGGGAATAAACCATAGTCCATACAGGTTTTTTTTCACTATGTAAAGACATACCAGCTAAGACTCAGCCCTGGGAGGCACAGCACAACAGTGCAGCTGAAAACAAGATTTCTTTTGGGACTAGTCTCAGCCTCCTTTCACACGAAGTATGACAGTCTCTACCATCTATAAAGAAGGAAGACTTGCAGGTAAACAAACTGAAGCTTTTTCTTCTATCCTCTCCATTCCTTGCACTGCTGGGTGCCTGTAAGCTTAGGTATTGTTCCCTAAAAAAAGGAAGCATTAAAGCAAACTCTTAGGAAAGAGAGGAGAATACCAGTAACATGAGAACATAAAATTCCATAAGGGGGAAAACCACCCCAAAACCATAAACATATAATGGAGAAGATGTGTGTCCTATTAATTTAATAAACAAATATATTAATATTTAAACTTTATTGTTTAGCTCAGATTAAAGCTGCATCAGTCAAGGAGATGTCACTATTGCTGTTTGCTTAAGGAACTGCAAATCTCAGTGAGCAAAACAAGATGTCTAAATGCAAGACCGATGACTTCCTACCAAAATTTATCAGATGTGCTCACAAAGACTTCATTGGAAATCCTTGGCATAGGACACCTGACAGATTATTCAAAGAAAGAAAAAACCTCACACACCACTGCAATACAGAACCAAAGAAAAATAAAATAAAAATTAACAATGACCCATCCCTGTCTGGTCTGTGGTGTATTTCTATTTCAGAAATTTATTCATCCCTGACACACAAGAGTCCTGAGGAAATACATTTCAATTTAAGCACACATCAGACTATGATTTTTCACAAGTTGAACAAAGTAACAGTCAGATCAAAGGAGAAAAAGACTGGTTTAGTATCACCTTGTGTGAGCCGGATCAAGATTACTGACTTAAACATGCTAGAATGGTACAACCTGGTCTGGATTCATAACTCTTCTGCAAATCCTTTACAAGCACAGACAGACATTTGCAACAGAAAGAAAATGTCAACACGGAGAAACTCCTGTCAGTCTTAACCAAAACAGAGCAATCTAAAAAAGGGTAAAATAAATCTAAGACACAGCTAATCGAAGTTTTTCCATACTAACTTCCATCTCAGTAAAATTTCTTGCTGCTATCCTCCATGGTTTAGTAAGCAAGGCTAGAGAAACAAGTTTTCACACATGTCAACATTGTGCAAATTGAAAAGCTGGAGAGAAATATCCTGCTGCAAAGTTTTCTCATTAAAAATTCCTGCCTTGCAGTCATCATCAACTGGAGAACATGTAAGGGGAAAGTAAACTGCTACTTAGCAGCTTAAAAATTAATCAAGGCATTATACACCCTCAAGAGAAGAGAGGAATCTGGAAGTTAGAAACTAAAATAAAGAAAAAACTGACATGTTGCAGCAGCTTTGAATCACTGATCTTTAAGCCCTTTCTCCTAATATTAAACTACCAGTACAGCCATTCTATTTGTCCATTAGCAAAGGAGTTAGGAACCATTATTTTCTGTTGTATTTTTCTCTGCAGATATGGTAAACACCCAGCTGCAGAGTGAAGGGAAAAAACCCCAAATACCAAAACACAAACCAATAATTCCCCACCACCCAAACTAATAAACCCTAACGATGGCATACACCAGCTATTTGTGCCATCTTCTTGCAAGCACAGAGTAAGCTGCTCTTTCAGGAAAAAAACCCAGCAATTGAATGCAAGAATGACAAATACAGGTCACCCTCTCTTGCATCTTGCAAAGTTTTAACAGCTAAGTTGGAAAGCTTGGCAAAGTGAAGGCAAACTGAACTAAGAACAGAGATGAAAAATGAGCTTAGATAGGAAGCGAGAGAGGAAAAACTGAGAGTTGACATAGCTGCTTACACTATTAATAGAATCAGCACACAGCTATGTACACGGATTACATCTTCCATGACCTTCTAGGGAGTTCAGTAACCCGACCTACCTCCCTCCTTCCCAGGCTTTTCAATGCAATGGCCAATACAAGATTTCTACTTGCTTTGGGTAGACCCACATAAGCATACAAAATCAAGCAACATACCATGCCATACCACCACAAGTTTGGCACAACATATTAATACCTTTATACATTGCTTATTTCTAACTTGTCAATCAGATGCTGATTTCTCAAACCAAATTGCAGAAAAAGCTTTACCAAGCCAGCACTTCAATGCCTCTTCAAGTCATGGCTTTACTCCTGTCTTCATTTTTACATGACATTTACCTGCTCACAACATTCACTTAAAACATCCTAAGAAACTGACACAAGCCAGAAGGCAGCAATTTTCATGCTGGTTCAGCAGCCACATTCAGCTGAGCTCTCTAGGGCCAGAAGAGCCACATGAAGTTTGGATCCAAACAGCTTGAATGCAACCATGGTGCCACTCAGCAAAATCCAGCTCAGGTATTTTTCACTGTAACAACATAAACTTTGGTACTCACCCTTTACCATTCAACACTAATTGTGCTCAACACAGGACCACACAAAGTTCAATTGCATATCATTCCCTTAACCCATGCATGCCCATAGGCTCCAAGAAACACTCTTCAGCTGTTGAATTGCTGAAGAAATGTGCATACAAGTCTAGATGATTCATTAGTTCTTACACACGGCACAGGAAAAAACACAGAACTGCAGTTGTCTAAGTCTGGTATTTAGGAAATGACTGTGCTCATGGTATGTGCTTACACTTTGATGAATACATCTAACAAAATATAAAATAGGATAGGAAAGCTCTTATGAAACTATCACGCAAGAGGCATTAACCAGGGGAAGATTGGTATTGATTCTCAACACGGGGACAGAAGAAGGCACATTCCCTGCATGGAGGCTTTGACTGAGACTTGGAGAACACATCTCCAAAGGTGAATCCATGAGCAACTGAAACCAGTGCTACAGACAGACATAACAGGAAGCTCTAAAACGCACTTCCCAGCTGAAGTTCTGCAGCTCTCACCGCTACTAAACTGAGATAAAAGTGCTTAAACATTAATGAGCTTTTCTTCTCTCCTGCACCTGAGCTCATAAAGCTTCAAGTCTCAAATCTCCAAAGGCCGAGCGAGGGCTGAGTCAACTTAAAAAAGGCAAGGAAAAAGAAAGATTGTATCAACAGTTAACACAGTGGCATTTTCCAGGCTGCTAGCCAGGTTAGGTGGGATGTGCCTGTTCTCAAAATTGTGCCAGTTTAACCAAAAGGTGCTGTTTTAAAACTGAGTCAGTGAAGGCACTGCAAATACACCTGCAGTCCTTCAATCTTATGAAGGCCCAGTTTCCATTAACTTAATGTAACTGCTTATCAGAAAAATAAAACTGAGTTCAAATCTGAAAATGTACACAGAGAGCTGAGCACTGGCTTAAATACAGTAATAAAAAAGTGAAGTTTATCTAACATATCTCTGAATACAGACAATGTCTTTGAGACTAAACCACCTCCATTAACTAAAAGAAAAAAAGAAGAAAGAAAGAAGAAAAAAGAATTTATACAAGCACATCCAAGATATGTCAGTGCTTCAAAGCAGTAACAGCTCCCTCCCGTAAGATTCAACATGACACATTCTGATAGTTTTTATATCAAAGTCTATTGGAAACGTTAAAAAAAAAAGGCCAACAACACAGAAGAAATAAGCAAAAAAAAAATCCCCCAGATATACTTAATTGAGGCTTCCCAAAGAAATTAGATGAAAAGCAGTGTCGCCAGAAGCAGAAAGTTCTCTCTTAAAAGCCTAGGAGCAAACACAACACTTGACTTTTCAGCTCAGAAGGGTCTAAACCATACTTTGATTTGTGACAGCCTAAATCTGCCTACAGTATGATTAAATAAGTTGACCAATACACTTCAGATTCAAACAACTGTTGAATACTGTTAAATAAGTTTGTAGAATTGGCAGGTCTCCATGGCTAACTCCCTGTTCCCTTCAAGAGAAGCAGACTCATGACTCACTGTTTTGGCGCTGTACAAAAATTTGACAGAGAAGTAAGTCAGTCAACACAAATTTTAAGAGTCTGTTTTTAATTTAACACCATAATTGCTTTGTAATGAGTAACACCATTTAGAAAATAAGTACTTTGAAACGTTTTTCCTCAAGATGGGGCAGAGCTTTCTGCTCTCACATGAGACTTCTCAACTTCCTAGTTTCATCACTGCCCATTCAAAAAGGGCACAGAGCAGCAACATCTTTAAGAACTAAAAATAACACAACATTAAAGCAAATTACAACAGTGCACTAAAATAGTATGAAGTTAAGTCTCATTCAGCTACATCACTTAAAATATATTCTGACAGCACCTCGTGCACATCAGATTTCCAGAGCCAACCACATGACATCAGCAAGCACACTGATGCACAACACATAAAGCATGGTTACCTATTTTTAGATTATTACATATTATCAATGAATTTGTTCAGTTGTGTGAGACCTACTGGGTAAACTTTCAACAAGCTGGACTCAACCTTAACGGGCCTTTTTCAACCTTAATGATGCTGTGATACACTACCTTAAAAATAAAGCATGCACATTAGCCCACATGTCAAAGCTGGGGACCTCTTAGCACCAGGAGATGCTGGGAAGGAAGAAACACTAAGGATTAAGGGTGGGCAAGAGGTGGTTGTTTTTTGTTTGTCTATTGAAACAAAATTTGACTGTATTATCTGTGAAAACAAATGGCTGAGAAATTTGCCATTTAAAGAATATCATTCATCACCTCTGCCATTCTCTCCACAAAACTATACATACTGAGAAGCCTGGAATTTCTTTTCTATAGAAGACAAACCACACACAACCATTTTGCTAACTGCTAGGAGAGAGATTCACTTCTTACTTAAAACTGCAATTTTGTTTCTGTTTTAGGGAACAAAACAGCCACATAAGTGAAATTTAGCTTGCAGGAAAGGTATCTTTACAAAAATTTGAAAGTTGCACAACTGCATGGAAACAGGATTGTTTGTTTAGTACTGTGGTTAGCCAGATACTTGGAAGTACTTGTGCATGGTGAGTTCCTTAAGTTTAGCAGATGTTCATGTAGATGCAGTAAAGCATCCAAGACCAGGCCTCAGGTACCACCTCTAGATTTTAACCACAGTAAGATTTACTGTCATAAACAGTATGCTGAGGAAAATTATTTTAAAACAGTTTTTAAGGCTATTTTCAAGGGGGCATATGTGATTCAGCATGCCCACAGAATTCCAAACTTCACACCACATACTATAGCATTCATTCCTAGTATTACAGTCCAGACAATTCTTTGAAATTATTTATATATTACAGTAAAATAAATAACTATGCACTGAAATGCTAATAGACATTTATTTATGGACACTGATTTAATTTATATTAGCACAGCACAGAAGTCTGACTAAGGTTTAAAGCCAAATAGCAACAAACAGCCTGTAATATGCTTTCAAGCCACCTACAATTTAAATGCAAGAAATGCTGACTCTGCCCATGCCACTTTTTATGGGCTTCACACATAGGCTTGGATGGAGGCAGTTTTTCTTTACAATCTCACCACAGTCCTGTAATAGGACCTCTTTCCCAGCTGGCATAAACTACACTTAGGGGTTTTGTTGTTTTAACCAGATTACCCAGTGTATCCAGTTCAAATGCACGCAGGCATTATACAAATCTACTGGTATTCCAGCTGTCTCAGTTTCCACCAGTCCTTGGGCAAAGCCTTGAGGAACAGCTGAGGCCATGCAGCACTGCAGGCTGATCATAAACACCGGGAGCAGGACTGCTGACGTTGGCATGCCAAGTCAGAAAAGTGATTCCCAAAGCCACTCCTACTCTGAATGTCCCAGCAGAGCCAGCCATGTCATTTCAGGTTAAGGAGGCATCCGGCTGCAATGAGAAGGCTGCTCTGGCTCAGTGGAACTCCTGGAGGAGGGTGGCTCAGGAATGCAGTGTATTTGCTCTAGGAGCATGTGGCCTTGTGAGCAGGAGAAAGATCTGAATGTACCCAACACTGACTCCAGGGAGGAAAAAAAACACCTGAGGAAACTGCCTATGCTCCTCTGGCTAATACAAAAGCCCCATGCCAATCCAGCTGATCATACAGCGAGTTTATGTTCATTGCAGCAACAAGACCATTTCTAGGTTAGGACCTCCTGCAGAGCTCCTTGGTGCTACTTCAACAGGCTTTTTCCCTGTCAATCACAACCACTGGCCCAGGAGACCAGTGTGATGGAAAAACACGTTACACTCATGCCTTGGGAAAAACAGAACTTGCTGCATTACCAACTATAAATTGGTTAAAATGGACCTATCTGGTTTGTCCCAAATCTGTTTATACTTGGCATTAGGAAACTGCTATGAAGAAAACCAATACAATCAAAAAAGTGATCTCTTTTCATCTTTACCACTATTTCAATAACAAAAATAGTATTTTTATATATATCAAGTTATTCACCCTTCCTAAAAGGCAACTAGGCTTTTCAACAGATCAGTGTTTTCCTGTGAAAAACAGCTAAAAAGCCTGTCAATTGACAAGGCTCCTGTCAATTGACATGGTTATGACTGTCTATAACTCAACAAATATTGTGGTTAGAAGTCACATGATAACATCAAACTCCAAATTTCCCACGCTAAAAATCAGAAGGTGATGGAATCCAAACTCCACACAAAGTGATGATGCAAGCAGAAAAGCCATGGTGTACAACACCTGACAGGAACAAGAAAGCTTCTCTTAAACAAGTTGTCACAGAGACTTTTTCTCCCTCTTCAAAGGCATTCAGAAGAGCACAGAACCAGGACCACTCCCCTCAAATGCCCACACAACACCAATCTCAACACCAGCTGTGTAAGCATGCAGTCAGCACTTACATACTCTTAAACCTTCTTAAAAGCACTGTATTTAAGAGAAGAAAGTAAGTAAGAAAGAGAAGCACACTATTCCATACCCTGCCTAGAAATAATGGATTTCAAGACAGGATACACACACCTCCTTTTTCCTGTTTCTGCAGAAAGGTTTATCTGCATGTCCCTAAAAATCCAATCAGCAGAAACTTTCCTGGTAAACCAAAGGACAACTAGGGCTTTGCAGTCCACAGTACTCACTAGGGAGAGATTGCAGGGATTAGCAGTAGTATCCCAGATCAGAGGTGTCACGTCTGATCAAGAGGACTGTTCCACATCACACCTTTATACAACCTACATGCAAGATCTGAAGATCTTAAATAAAGCTTGTTCCCAGATCAATGTTGTACCAATTAAAGAAATAAAGAAAAAAAAAAAGAGGCAACAGCATAAAGGATGAATGGATGACCAAGTGTTTGCCTCAGTGCACAAATACCCTGAAACAACTCATACCCAAGGGTATGAACTCATCATCAACTCAAGCAACAGCAGTGGAAATTACTGAAGGAGAGACAGTGTACAGTGAAGTGAAAGGAGGACGAAGAAAGCAGACACCACAAAGAATAGCAACATTGACAAAAGTCTGCATTATTGGAAGGGGGAAAATAATACCGAGTATCACAAGAACCAAGGAACAAATGGAACAGCAGCCAATTCTAAAAATTATAGATTCCAGATTTCTATACAGTCAACTTACTCTTCAAGTCAGGAAACAACGATTTCAGATTTCAGGACTGGCAGAAATAGTCTTTCAGGCAGAGACCATATTGAAAATAAACAACAGATCTCTTAAAACAGATATCTAGTATTGCGCACAAACACTGGATAGCAGCTTCTAAATAGGAGACTGCACTTCAAGAAATTATCTGTGGGCAGCCAACTGATTTACTAATTTCTACTATGTGTAGTAGATGGCCCTGTATCTTTATACTAAAGACACTACAGGTCCCAAAACTCTTTCTGTATCCTCTCTAAGTCACACCTGTTTGGAGATGGGCAACCAAGAGGAAAGCTGATTTTGAAGCCAGAGGAAGGCTGTAGTGAAGAACAGAGAGGAAGGGGAGGAGTGGGCAAGGACCTGTGGACAGTGGATACACTTGCCAACCATGCACTGCAGTAACAAAGGGACCAAAGTCCCACAGCACGGGTTTGGATTACAACTGCCCTGCTACGAACCCCATGAAACCAAGCTGCAAGCACTAACGAGTGAGGTACCTCAGCAGGCCTCAGCTGTAATTGCTTCTGGGTGTCTTCTGGCCCCTTAGTGAACCACACCAAAAAACACCTTGGACATCAGAGGTTACTCTCAGCACACGGATTTGCAACCAAAGATAAGAAAAAAGCCGCCGCTCCATGCACGGCACAGCACTGTGCTCATACCCACCCACTGCGTGCAGAAGGCCGCTCACATCATCTGTACTCCAGGTAAAATGGTCACATGAAGTGGCCTTGCAAAAAGCTACCTCTACCTCTCTGAATGGCAGCTCTGCCCTCAAGCCCATCTAGCAACTTATTCCCCCACTTCGTACACACAAAAATCAGTAAAAATACCAATATATTTTATTCCCAGGATCAATACAAGCAATGCTATACAGCTACCTCAAAGACAACCAAGAGTTACTCCAAGAATTTACTTCCTCTGTAAAGACGACCCTTAATTAAGGGTTCCCAAACCAAGATAACCCTTCCATAAAAATGAAGGCTAGATGATGAAAAAAAATGTAACAGATTTTTCAAAGGAAAAAAAAATCTCCAAGGGACTCCATCTTCCCATCACTGGCAAATTCTGTTCCCCACTGAGACCCTGAAGAATTCCATCACTCCCTCCAGAAAGCTGTTCCCAAAGGGAGAGGGGGAAGGAGGAAGGGGGGAGGGTGGGGGTGCATTGGAATTTTTGTTCTTCAAAGGCAAGTTCTCTCTGGGGTTTTAATATGGAGCTATTATAAGTTGAATTGCAGAACTTGAAGTCTGAATGGTGAGGAAGCATCATTTATTACTAGCTTTGTCTTTCAGTGGGTGTGTTCCTTCAAAGTAGCAGGATATGAATGTAGAAAAAGACACAGTAAAAACTAGAAATCTGCAAAATTCAAGTTGCTATATGAAATGAATAGACTGAACATAAAGCTAGCTGATTAGTATCTTCATCTACATTTCATGTCCTGCAGTGGAATATTATTCTCCATTTTTACAAGGTCCATTATACAGCTATAGGACTTAACAGGTAAAAATAATGTATGTTTATCTTATTACCTCTTACAATATAATTTTGGCATAGCCTTGGCTCATGAGAGAGACAACTCCCATTTTCTATTTTCACTAAGGAAAATGACAAAGTCAGGACTCTAGTATAGGAACTCCTGTGTTGTTCTTGAGTCTGTGCCAGGTGTTAGGAGGCCTTCAAGAGTCATTACATGTCATTTTGTCCAAGCCATAGTGGAGATTTAATACAAATTTACTCAACCCATTAATTTTAATGCAAACATTAGACATTTTTAAATATAAAGCACTTTAACCATGGATCTTACTTCCAAGGCATTTCAAAATAATGGAACAGGCAAAGGAAAGACCAATAAAATAGTAAATTCCAGTTGCAATTTCAGTACAGCAAACTAATCCCCTTTTAGTGAAAAACAAGGTGTTACCAGCAGGATTCCCACAAAACCTGTACTATTCTTGTGTGACCTGGGAAAAGAGGGGGAAGGAGCAGTGTGATCATGTTTGCCTGAAATACCTAAATATGCTGCAGCCCATCCTAGCCCTGGCTGCAGAAAGGCACACAGAAGGGTGTAAAATGATACCAACTGCCTGGACAACAAAAAGGGAGGTGAAATTCAGGAAAGAGTAAGTGCAAAGAAATACCCCTTGGGGGAGGAAAAAAAGCTTCCTTATATATTCCTTATATGTCTTCTAAACTGGATAACATCACTTTAGGAAAGAAAAAATTACTAAATACAGGCTGTTCTCCCAAGAACTTCATCTCAGCACAGAAGAGGAGGCAACTACAGTGTCATAAATCACCAAACAAGGAAAGGCAACACAGAATACATCACCCTGCCAGCACACATAATCAGGATATATTTGTGTATTAGATACTGTGCTTCTGCTTGCCTTACCTTGATTAGCAGAATCAGGAAAGCTGCACAGAAGTACAGAAGGAATAACTAGAATCATGGAACAGTACCCTTTGGATAAACACTATAAAGATCACAATTCTTCAGTTAGGAGGGAAAGCTTGACAGTTGAAAAAATGCATGCAAGCAAATGCCACACTTTTTAAAAGAATATGACAAGTAAAGCTACTGGGAAGTGAGTTTTCACAATACAGTCTAGGAGACACTGAAATCACCATCAGTGGGTTTTAAACAAAAGGAAGTTCCTTTTCCATCTAATCAAACTGCAGGACTCGCTGTTACAGGATGTTGCAGAGGCCAAAAGTACAAATGGCTTTTAAAACAAGATTACATAAATTAATGGCAAATGTATCCATCTATCTGCACGTATTACAAGCAGTTGTCTAGATACAACCTCTGGCTCAGAGCTACCGGATTGCCAGAGGTAGATGGTATATGAGAACATAATTTTATATACACTCTGAAGCTTTATAACCACAACAATTATTGATTATTTACAACAAAACATAACAGTATAAACACAGATGACAAATTCTTGTGTGAAAGAGACATTTGATAAGGAAGAACTCCCACTGAGCAAACATGAGAAGGCAGCCTGTTAGAACCTAAACCAAATTAGCCAGACCGCAAAACGTGTAAGCTTCAAGCAGAGTGGGTCTTCAGCATGTGAACAGTAAGAACAAATGGTTTTAAATTTTAGGGTTTTTTATAGTAAGACTGGACACTCCTCAAAAACCCTTAGCTTTAACCTACAGTTCATGGCCTAGCATCTAGTTCCTACAGAAGGCCACTTCAGATGAACACAACTCCATCTGGCTTCAATTTCCCACTAGATATATGGTATGGATGGCCAAGCTGACATCTCCTGAGAGGCACATGGCTCTTATCTCCCTAACACAGTCCTTGCAGAAGACAGGCCATTGACGGGGTGCCTGCAACTGCTGTACCTGGCACAGAGAAGCAACCGAGGCAAGCCTCGTCCTCTGCACCCCTGCTGGGGCAGCCAGCCTCTCTCAGCACCTGCTCCTTCTCCCTTCTCCTCTTCCTCAACACACAAGGAACACACCACTGCAGAACAAGGTCCTCAGGGGAGCACAGGCAGGATGGAAGAGGGCAGGAGCAGCAAGTTTGTGTGGGGAATACAGATGACAGAAAATTACTAGAAGGTAGATGGAAGAGGTAAGGACTTGTAACTTGAGAGCTGCAGGTTGTTGATTTATTCAACAGCCTGGCAAAATACGTAAGCCTGACTCTTGCCAGTTCAAATGTTCCCTCCTCACACTCACCTTTTTTAATATGGAGTGGGTGGCATTTTTCATAAGTAAAATAAAACTGAAATGTACCAAAAATATTGGCCAGATGTTTGTTACAAATATACTACATAAATAAAAATATGGGAAATATTTAAGTAAAGCACTTTTTGTTAGTTTGTGGCTTTGAAACAGCATATTTAATTTTTCTGTCTGTCCTCCAATAAAAGGATAACTATACCTGCTGCACTATGCCCTGTCAGTACAGAAGTGGCCCCAAAATCATATATAACTTTAAAATAATTTTGAAGATAAAGTATGAATCCCCTATAACTAATTGATTTTAATTTCTTAAATTAGTCTTGTGAAATATACACATGCTTTGTATCAGCAAGCTATGCTAGGAAAGGACTGCTATGAGCATACACACATATGAATGGAAAAACATGCTACTTGGGAGAAAACAGGAAAGAGGCAGCAGTGCAGACTTAGTAAAAGTGACCACCTGGATGACCAAAAGAGATCCAAGGCAGGAATATTTCAAACAGTTACATTACTGGCATATTTATACCACAATGATCCTTTAGGGAGCAAATGACCACTAGTAGAAAGATAGACTCCAGGTAACTTCATTCAGTCATGTAATAAGCAGGACTTAATACTGACAGTGCCATTGCTGGAAAAAATATTTTAATAGGTTGCAAAAATTGGCTTGTTTTGTATCTCCTCCATTTCAAACTGCAGTATTTCTTTTCCATGGAAGGGTTGAGGTTGGCAGGCACCTCTGGAGATCATGTGGTCCAGCCCACTGCTCAGAGGTGGGTCACGCAGAGCAGGCTGGGTGACTAGTAATCAGGTTTTGAGTATCTCCAAGGATGGAGACTTCACAACCTCTGTAGCAACCTGCTTCTTGCTTTGATCACAGCGGAAAAAGCGTTTCTTACATTTCAGTGGAATTTCTTGTATCCCCTGCCTCGCCACTGAGCACTGCTGCCAAGAGTCTGGCTCCCTCTGCTTCACTCCTCCCATCAAGTACCTGTACACACTGGTATGATCCCGTCACACCTTTTCCTCTGCTGCATAAACAGCCCCAGCTCTCTCGGCCTCCCCCTGTATGACCTGAAAGAGCAAACCCACCACTATGAACAGTGCTGCTGCCTGGCTGATGTGCTGTCAGAGAGGGGCGACAGCACCCACAAATAAGGTTAAGACAAAGAGAGGTACGATTAAGCCAGCATCTATTTCACTGGGCATCATCCAGTATGCCAACTGAAAAGGAGTCAGTTTAAGATGCCCTTATCAACTGGCCACAGTTTCCTTTCTCACAGCAGTAAGGCTGCATGCCAGCTGCCTGAACAACAATGCAGCAACCACTGAAACTGGAAGGGCTCAATGCCTTCAGCAGAGAACAGACCACACACTGTTCGAATACAGCAGAAGCTGTTGAGGGATCTTGGCATCCACGGCAAGGTTTAGCTGCTTGAACAGATGCTTGAACAGGACAGAGAGCAGCAACAAGAGAGATACATTATTAACCAACTATAAACTGCTTTGGAAACGATACACATGTTGCATCCCTGCATTTTTTCACAGCACACACAATTTAAAACATAAGAGGATTTCCGCCTCAAAGTTGTGACAAGTTTTTAATCTATAGCAATTTAAATTCCGCATTATCACAACAATCATGCTAAAACTACCATTGAAACATTTTTGTTTCATTTGACCAGTAACTTCAAGACTGTTATAACTATATAGCTGCTGCTTTCTGACCTACTCAAGCAGGAAGATAACAGACCCTACCTAGCACACCAGAAGGGCAGCAAACCACAGCAACACTATGCCCAGCAGAGAATCCCACAGCCTCTGCCACCTCACCAAGTATTTCAAGCTATCAACGGAACAAATTGATGTGAATTGATAATACAAGCTCTTCCTGGAAACAGATTTAAAATATCATCATAAAAAAGACAAATCAAACAAAACCCAGGAAAAAAGCAAACCAAGTAAATACATATAAGCCCCTAAAGTCTTCAGCCTTTATTTCATTTTATAACTTTACAATCAGTGCAACAATTCATTCACCCTGCTAGGACTAAAAGAAAAAACAGCTTTCTCAACTCCCTCAGTGCATTCACCTTTGTATCATTTTCAACATGTTTGTTTCTGCTCAATAAAAGGCAAGGCAGTCTCAGGCTCTGCTCTCACCGCAGCACACTGGGGTGACATAGCAGCATCTCCTCGAAGTTGTACGTAATTTCTACAGTCAAACTATGTGCTCTAAGCTGGTCTGAGCCTACATGAGTGTGTAAAATTAATCCTTGGGTATTAAATAACTTTTTTCTTTAGGCCCCAGTAGTTACCCTACAGGTACGGCCTTCATCTCTTTGTCAGAGCACTAGGCACACAACGTATCAATAACCACTGTACCTCCACACACAACCTCAGCACAGACGTGCAGGCACGCACATTTCTACCCAATTCTTATTTATAACACCATATGCTAACAAAAATACACTCAAGCAGTTTTAAGTTAAATACCAAAGAACAAGAAAGTCTTCAAGTGTAAGCAGCTGTTACGTGCATAAAGGCATTACTCTATTTTTGACAGACACTGCCCTGGAACAGCGAGTGGATTTTGACCTGATGCTTACAACTGCCACTTACCAGCTAATTCTGGCACAAGCCTGCACTGGAAATATGCCTGACCACCCATCATTAACCAACAACATTCAGAAACTCAAAGACATTTACAAGGATTTAATCAGCACCAAATGACTTTCCCAAAAGGACTCAAAGCCTAGAATTAGTCCTACTTCTGAAGGGTCTAAGTAGTAAACCACAAAGGCAGAAGACAAAAAGGGTATCATAAATAATGATTATTTCACTCAGTAGTTACTGCAAAGTCCAACAGCTATACTGTTCTAGTCACTAAAAATACTGCTTTCAAAATACTCTTTTCTTAGTGCAGTGTAAAAAACATGCCAATGAATAAAGTACTCGAATAGATATAATCTGAGTATGCTGATTTCCAAAAAACACTCTTACAGTCCTTGGATTGTCTGCAGTCACTCCCCCACTGAAAAGTAACAAAATACAGCAGCACAAGAGGAGGGAGCCCCATGAGCGTCCTACTGAAGAATTCGCTAACCAACCCACTCACAACAGTCCCAAAATTAATTTTTGAACTGAAAAAAGTGCTGTCTTTGTACAAGAACTCTCTAAGGAGCCTAAAGAGAAATGGTTTAGTCTCCGGATGGGCAAGGAGAAATTTCTGCTTTATATAGAGTATCCGTTTCCCTTTTATAACAAGTTTCCTTTCTGCTGCAGGAGAAAGCCTTCATTTAAATTCCAAGTAGGCTATGTACATACCTAGAGGTACAAACATACTTACTAGCACCCAGTACAGAACAACACAGCAGCAACTAGAAAGACAGCATCCTGCAAAATTCCAATAGCAATCTAGCCTGTTCCAGCCAAGAGCCATCAGATATTAACCAAGACAGGCTAAACACAACTGAATTACAAATATAATGAACATGGTAAATACCACAGAACAGAATAATATGCTGCCGATTTCTTCTCCAGGAAATAGCTAGCAGCCTATTCAGAAATTAAGCACCATCTGGAATAAAAGGAAAACATCTCTCAACCAACCAGTCAAGGTTACTGATACAACTAACCCAGGGATCTGAGAACTGCTGTTCAGACAGTCCTATGACTTGGCAGGACATCACTTGCAAAGAATTTCAGTCCAAGAGGCCACAGGGAAGGGAAGACAGCTCGTCCTCTCAAGCTGTACAGCTATGATGAGAAGCATCCTACTTGATTCTTAGGCACTATTAAATGAGCCCATTCTGTCCAGAAGAGACAGCATAGAACATCAAAATAGCAATATGGTAAAAAAATCACTGATATCACTGACAGGAAAAAATTAATTATCCACAGTGTACTGAAATCACTGATGTGCACAAACTACAATGTTACAGGTTCTTTATCTCCAGAACAGTAACAACTAAAAAAACATGAACTCCAGTTACAGTCAAAAAAGGCTTGGAAAAGCAAGCGACAAACCAACCCAGAGCTTCATACAGCTATCCTAATGCACCAGGCAACAGAGAGGAAATGAGCAGGACATGGAATGTGAAATAGTACTGAAACTGCCCATATCAGACAGAGCCCCTGAAGAAGAACAAGTGTTGGAGCTGGCACAAGGGGATGGGGCAGACCAGGGACCTTCCTTACCAGCAGCAAACAGTAACAAGCTGCAGCACACTGTTCTTGGCAGAGGATGCCAGGCCAGCTCTGTCTTGAAACAGGGAAGTCAAGAATGTCTTTGATGCTAATAAAACTCTAAAATAATGGATAGGAACAGCCAATAAGTGTAAGAGTAGGTTGGTTTTGAAACTGGGAGTGTGGGAGAAATCAGTTTTCATCTGGAGAAAATATATGTTTCCACTGTACATGTTACATGGGATCACCTGGTGGGTAGACGAACAAAGTTTCTATATAAAATTGTCACAATAAAGATTCTCAAAGGACATAAGAATGCATCACTGATGGCAAGAACCGAATCTTACACCAAACACAAAAGAACAAAAAAAGAGAAAAGTTAAGAAAGAAAAAAAATACATACCTAGCAAAGATTTCTTAAACTGTGTTTGAATTTTCAAGGGCAATTTTTGGGAGAATCAGACTCCAAGTGCTAAACTAAGGCTGTAGTTTGGCAAACACTTTAAACTGGCATAAATTTGCACTGCTGCTGAAAGAAAGTCTCACCATCTGCCAGTCCCCTGTGCCAGCACAAACATCCGAACACTGAACCAGGAGCACTTCTTTTGCCAGTTTATTTTTCAGATGGATCGGTTCCCCAAACCAGTTCACAGGATGGCCATGTAAATACTTGTGCTGGCAAAGAAGAGTGACTACTTCTCCAGCACTACCAGCCCAAAGTGTTCACTGAACTACAGCCTAACACACAGGGGTGTGGAGAAGGTCTAGCAGTCACAGGTGGTGCTCCCCACCCTCAGACACACTGTATTCATACCACACTTCAAAGTTACAATCATCACACAGCTGCCCCTCAGAAACCAGCATATCCTTGTAATTTTCTCTAGTAGGAGAACCTGCCAGAATCTCAGCAATGTTAAAGTTGGCTGTAAACAAGATTCTTTTCTGGATGCTGCTGTGCTTCTCAATCAAAAGATCGTTTGCAGGAGAAATCCCAGCCAGTCATCTGATCATCTGCTCCACCTGGGACCCAAAAGGCTTGTACATGAGGAACAACAAATGAAAACTCTAGTTATCACATGTCAGGGCTCTACTCCAAAAGGGATGTAAGAACTGTGTGTGGGCTGCTGCGGATCCATGAATCACCACACAATCCTTCGCTGACCAGCACACTCCAAGAAAACAACATCACCAACAGAAACACTGCTGTCAGAGGAAGAACCAACAGATAAAGACAAGCATTGGTCATACTCTGTATCAAGGTCAAGCAACACAAGTGAGTACTGAGAGACTGAGAGAGACCTAACCACACTTTCCCCCAAGTCAGTGGCAAATTCAAACCCGTACATGAGGTCATTCACTAGGAACTAGTTAGACGAGTAAGTTTTCTACCAAGAAATAAATTCAAGTTGTGATAGCGAAACAACCTCCAGAATGATACAGAAGGATCAATGTAATCACACATGCCACAAGCAAATTGAAGGGAAGCCTCCCACTTTATAGACATTCCAAATCCTAGATCTCCAGCCACAGCTCTTGGGTTCTTCAGTCAGGGCAGGACTTACCTGAGCTGCATACTTGCCCCTGTGCTAGATTTCCTTTCTTCTACCAGAGGAATCATCATCACTTTCCAGTACCTACTTGGTTGCCAAGTTCTTATTCCCTACCTCTTATTTTTCATTTGTTTACTTATTGCCACACATGCTCACAGTTATATTTTGCAAAATAAGATATAGAGGAAAGAACACCCATAAATCTTACTTTTCCTTGGTAGGATTAATCCAACATGTTTGTAGAAAAGTTGCAACATAAATAAGTGGCAAGAGCAGAGAGCCTCTTCTGTCCAGTTTATAAAAAAGCTAACAGCACAGTATGAGAAATCCACTTACTCTTGGAGAATTATTTTCTGAAGAAGCATTACTAACTTTGAAAGAATCTGATTTCATAGGGCACAGTCAGACTAGTCTGAATCCAGATCACTCTAGGTCTTCAGAAAACTCCAGGATCTCCAGAGTAAGAGATAAGCAATTGCCAGAAAAAGCAGAAAAGCAAGTTTGCACAACGTGTAAGAAATAAAGTCATTTTTTAATCTACAGGTGGCTGAGAAGCAGTGGGTGCCACTGGCCTACTAGTAGAGAGAGGAGAGCATTAAAATGCACCAATTTGAACAGGATTGGTCTTTTGAAAGGTTTCTAGGAGTGGGAATGAAGAACTGAAGGGATGTAACATGGCCTGTCAAACTGTCTGTTTAACGTCTTTCCAGTAAAAGGCGGGGGTAGGGTTTAGGAGATGGTTGGCACTGGGTGCAACGGCAAGCAAAAACAGGGATAGCTGATAGATCAGATGTCTGGTTATATGGTGATTATTAGAAACCCAGTCCACAACTGGGAAGTTGCAGTATTACTCCAGGACCAGCTTCAGATCAGCAAATTCCACAATATGGGAAAGAAAAAACTAGCAAAAAAATCATAAACCTGCCTCCACCCTTAACCCCTTCTTCATGCTCCATATGGGGAAGGAAGAAAAACCTTCTCACCTGGGTGAGATTCAGGATGATTTCTTTTCCTGATTTTGATGAACAGGTTTTTACCTCCACTAGGTATGTAAGAAAAGAACAGGCAGGAAACAGAAATACACGTATATACAAATGTAGCAACTGATAAGACAAAGGAAGAAAAAAGAGAATTTATGAAAAAATGAAAGACAATAAAACTAGGAAATAACAGGAAGAAGAAAGACACTAGAGCTCAAATATGCAAGTATGTGCCACTGTCTGCTACAGAAAAGAAAGAATCAGAGTCTGGAAAGAAAGAGAACAAAAGCAAGGAATGCAGTAAGTCAGGACTTCCAAGATGAGTAAATAGTTAGCCATTCTCTTATACTTGCTGCTGTCTCCGCACACCTCAAAGGTACTTGGCTAGTTTATAACTATGGCTGTATGGGTATCTTTCAGGCTGGAGAGTAATTTGCTGACACTTAGGACTAGGTAGAATCTCATCAGTTTAAGTAGATCAGTTCTAGGTAGCCCATGTAGTCTAGAGAAAACACCTATCAGATACTTTAAAATGTAAAAATCTCAGGTCACTCGCAATTAACATTTTACCTTCATGTCCTTTACCTTAATTGACTAGCCCTGGTGAATGCAAATCAGTTTGAATTAGATCCTATTAACATAACATAGCTTTTTCCCTGACAGGCAGGTTTACAAGCCAAGAGATTCAGGTTATATACCTCAGATCCATTTCATCTTGCTTTTTCATACAATGCTTCTAGACAGTTTATAGAACTGATGGCAAGTTCAGTGCCAACACCACCAGTGGGTTACAAGTTATATGGTTACAATACAAGTTATTTGAAGTGATACTCTAGGTACCATCTACTTCTGTTTATTTAACTCTGAGGTAAATGTGTGAGAATGAATGACAGTTTTCATTCTGCTTTTGCTGAAATTTTGGAGAACTGAGCTCTCCTGCACACGAAAAGCATTGACTTTCGTGGGGAAATAAGCAAGGAAAAGTGAGAAAACAAAGTAATGCGTTTCCGTGCCACCAAGAAGTACTGCGCTTTTACTGATCCAATCCCTGCACCTGTTCTGATTCCCAAACAGAGGGATTTCAGCAGCGACTGAAAACCAAGTAGGAACGTAAAATACAGTAGTCCAGGAGTTACATGTGTGATTCACGACTACAACTCCAAAAGCCCTTTTCTAAAGCCCTGGTACCTATTCCTTACAGATGCATACCACTGCACATAAAAACAGGAGCAGTATTCCTTTCTGCTGCATAAAATTGAAATCCAGCAAAACCACTGATATTTTTAGAGTGCAAGTTTAAAGCCTTGAAGAGATTTAAGACTGCCTGAAAGAAGGTGGTTTAGAAAAGTCCTGCGGGGATCTATGAGGACTCTAGATCATGTTCCCATTGAAAAGTTTTAGCACAGTATTGGTTCAACTGAAGAAATGCAAAGACAGCACTACCAAAAAAAAAAAAAATTCCCACCCTCTTTTCTTTATCACGGGAGTTTCCCGTGCCCTGAACAAATCCAGGGCTGTTTTTTGTCTTCCAGTTTCTCCCTTCCTCCCTCCCGCAGCTTCCTACCAGCTGAGATTCTGCAGCTGCAGCAACAACAGTCCATCTGTGACAGTGCAACCACCTCGACAGAATGACTCCTACCATTTCACTGGCTTCCTTATGCTTTAACAGAGATAGCAAAGTCTGAAGGGGCTTCACCCCTCTTTTTTTTTTTTTAACTGAAAAGATACTGATGAATATTCATTACTAGTCCTCCACCAAAGGCATGAATTTTATTTAAAAGACTGGAAGGGAATCGCAAATTAGGCTAATACAATGGGAGATCTGGACTCAGTTCCCTGGTCTCAAAATAGAGATAAGGAGTAAGATTTCTGCGGAAAAGTGGTTTGATGACAGTAACATAAAAACTCTGCCCAAAGCTGCCCTGCTCCACTGTGACACCGCTGCCTGCTGCAACACCATTGCCAGAGTGCCGCACTGTAACTCACGGGTTTATTGTGCCACGGGGCACTCGCTCACTGATGCGGGTCTCCTGCCCACACTAAGTCCTGTACCTGGCAAGCCACATCCTGAGCAAGGCTTACCAAAACCCGGCCCATTCACGCGAGCCTACGAACGCTATGCACAAGTGGCTCCACGCTCTCCAGCCAGCGCCGCTGCTGGGACACCTCGCAGCCAGCCCCGCTGCTACCCGAAGCCCATCAGAGCACTGTTATCCTGGTTTTTTTTCGGGAGACCACAAAAGAACTAGCATTTCAATACTCATCGCCTAGCGGATAAGCTTCCAGATCAAGGAATTTTTAACTAAACATAGGCATATAAACAAGATCACCTTTTTTTCCTGCTTTGGAAAAGTGAAGAAGCAAACAAACCCTTTAGCACCTTCTCGATAGAAAGCAATCCCCAGCCTGACCGCGGGACAGCGACCCGCCCGTCGAGCCTGCGGCCCAGGCCGGCTGGGGCTGGGGGTCCCACCACGGCAGGGCTTGAGTCACAGAATTGTTGGGGCTGGAAGGGACTTCTGGAGATCATCCAGTCCAACCCTCCTGCCAAGGTAGGGTCGAGCAAGTTACACAGGAAGGCGTCCAGGTGGGTTTTGAACGTTTCCAGATAGAGACTCCACGAGCTCCCTGAGCAGCCTGTTCCAGTGCTCTGCTACCCTCAACGTCAAGAAGTTCTTCCTCTTGTTGAGGTGGAACTTCTTGTGTTTTAGTTTATGGCCACTGCTCCTCGTCCTGTCACCGGGCAACGCTGAAGAGGCTGTACCATCTTTTTTACATCAACCTCTGAAATATTTACATACATTAATGAGATCCCTTCTGTCCTCTTTTCACTAAACTAAAAAGGCTCAGCTCCCGCAGTCTCTCTTCACGACAGAGATGCTCCAAAACCCTAATCATCTTTGTTATCCTCTGCGTGACCCTCTAAAGAAAGACAAGGAGCTTCTTTCTCGTACTGAGGAGCCCAGAACTGGACACGACTCGCAAGTATGAGTCGGCTCCGGGGAGCGGAGCGGCAGCACACGCAGAGCACAGCCCCGCACAGACACCCGCACAGTCCCGCACGGACAGACAGACAGCGGGACGGACGTGCGCACACGCACGCAGCCCCGCAGACAGCCGCACACGTGCGCGCACACACGCCCGCTCCCGGGGAAGCGCCGGCTCCGCCGCCCCGCTCCCGCCCCCGCGCCGCAACACCCCCCCGGCTGCAGGAGCAGGGGGAGGACGGGCCCTGGGGGTCCCAGCTCCCTCCCTCACTCACTTTCGTCCTGCCGTTGATTTTGTAGTTGCCCAGCTTTCCGTTGCAGTGCCGGATGAGATCGTCCATGCTGTTCATGAGGAGCCGGATGGTCTGGCAGCCCGGCTCCTTGCCCTCCACCCAGGTGATCTTGTCGCCGCGGATGTCCTTGGAGGAGTCGCTCTTCTGGCTGACGAGCTGCCCGTCGGTGAAGCGGCCGGTGTGGTGGAGGGCCCGCACCTCCTCGGCCACCAGCCCGCCCAGCTCCTTGCCGAGGAAGTCGTCCACCACGCAGATGCCGTGCTTGTTCATGCAGGGCACGATGTACTCCAGCGCCAGCCGCTGCGGCACCAGCGACTTGGTCTGCCCGTTGGGGCGCAGCGCAGCCCCGCCGGGCCCAGCCTGCACGCCGCCCGGGTACAGGTTCGACTTGTCCCGGTACAGCAGCACTGCCTCCCCGGAGGGCGACGGGGACTGGGCCGCGACCGGGGCCTCCACCTCGCCACCGGCAGCTGCAGCGGCGGCGGCGACGTGGTTGTTGGTCAGCGGGGCGGCCTCAGTGGGGGTCTCCGGTGACGGCGGCGCTGCGCCCTTCCCAACCCCCGCCCGGCTGCCGCCGC